>ML682007.1:11257717-11500333 GCA_007922195.1 Podocnemis expansa | reverse complement strand
ATTTGTTAGTCTTTAAGTGCCACTGGACTCCTTGTTTGTTTGTTTTACTGAACTAGACTACCACAGCTTCTTCTATGGATCTCAGTAAAAGTAAGTATTTTGAAGGACATACTATTCTCTAACATCTAACTCACTGATATCATATTTACCCTAAACTCTCAAAAATACAGAGTTCAAGTAAGATAGTTGATGTTTCAGGAGAAGTGGAAAATAAAATTTTCCACTGAAGTGTGAAGGAAATAACGTACTTAACTTTGGATGGAGGAAAAAAAAGTAACAATAAAAACAGCCTCATAATATTTGGCAGCTCCTACTGAATCAGAAATAGGCAAAACAAGCAGACACACTACACAGTGTTTAACCTACCTTGGATATAGACATAGCCAAATACTCAGCTGATGTATTTACTTTGGGAAAATATGCATATTTTGTTCTGTCAATATAGCTATTGAAATATTACAATGTCTTGGAGGTATTTTCAAGATCTACCAAGAATTCATTGCATCACTTTTCTTTCCAATCTTCCTATATCCCAAGATTCTATACATACATGAATGGATAAGAAATTATTTTATGCTTCTTTTCAAATGACAACTGTGCAAATTATTGAAATTCCCATTTTTCACCATGTCTAAGCAGAATTTTATTATAGACAGAAATATCTAGTTTCTGAGAACTCATGTATTTATGGAAGGAAAAAAATTCCAGTGCCCTGGACTCCAGTTACTGTTGGGATGAAACTGGGGTGCCACTGACATCGATGATAAAACTCCCCTTAAACCTCAATAGAGTCAGAATTTCACTTTTGATCGTGATGTCGGAAATCAAACCCCACACGTAGGAGCCATGCTATGTGGTGATTGTCATTGTTGTTGCTTATGTTTAAAGTTTATACTCTAATTTCTTTTCCTCTGTAAACTGATCCACAAATTAAAATTTCTATACTATTTACGGTGTACTTTTAATTAATTAAATATAAATTTGCTACTCTCTCCACATATAAAGAATGCACATATTTCTCTTCCACAATGATATTTTGCAAACAAAACTAGCTAGAAAAAGAGACACATATAACTCTGAAAATAGCTACCATCTCCAAACAGAAATTTTATTCCATTTGGTAGTTCACCTGGATAAGTCAGAAATTTCATTTAATCATATATGGTAAAGCATCTGCAGTTCTGACAGAATAATCAATTTTTAACTGAAAACACACAACTGAGTTTGAAACATATTTGCAGGTGATTTTTTTTTTCAAATAAGAGGGAAATGATAGTCGTGACTTGGAAAAATGTATTCATAAAATTAAACTCCTACAGTAAGCTCAAAAGTAATCATAACTTGCTGCACCAGCACCATGCCTGGCTTTGCAATAAGACCCATGAGGAGAGACCCCACAGCCCACAAAGTCCCATTAAAGTCAGTGAAACAAAAATAAAATAAAATAAAAAGTGCATGGGTCTGCCCATTAAACTCAGTTACAGGATCAGAGCTCTGGTCTGAATAAATTCTGCAGATTGTTTCACAATCCTCTGACATATTGAATGCCCTCACTAACAAAAAGAAATATGATCTCTGGACTTTTTCTCTATCCACATTCCATCTTAGTCAAGGAAAAACAAACAAACAAGGTGTCCTGTGGCACTTGAAGACTAACAAATTTATTTATTGCATGAGTTTTTGTGGGGGAAAAAGCCACTTTGTCAGATGCTTTCAAGATTTTTCTCTCACAAAAGCTCGTGCAATAAATAAGTTTGTTAGTCTTTAAGTGCCACAGGATTCTTTGTTTGTTTTACTGAACTAGACTAACTCAGCTGCCCCTTTGGAACTTGCTTAGTTTCCCTTCCATATTCAGTACAGGAGTTTCACACCACAGTGCAAACTGTAACCTCTCTTTCTCTCCATCTTTGCAGGAAGATTTCATGGGAGACCCAGGCACACAGTGCAGGCAGGAGGCTCCACGTGAAATGAAATGGGAGAATCCGGAAGGTTTATGCATAGCCGAGTCTCCCTTTTTTTTTTTTATTGTATTAGATTAACAAGTTAGCCATGCCTGGCCTGTCATAGGAAAGTCAATTCATATGGTCTTTTGTTATATAAAATTCTTGGCTATAAATATGTTCATTTAGTACGAGACTTCACAGAAGCATGCACTTGAATCATCACCTGTCGTATCAGAACCTTCCTATCACATCATAAAGGATTAATCTGCTGATGGCTGTCTCTTTTCAAATGAGGAGGCTCTGAAATGTTGGCTTTCTGGGTACATGTGGGCATTAATGGAAAAGATCTGCTTCCAATGTGTAACCAAACCCATAAATTAATCCACTCAAAGAATAAAAAATAAAATAAAATGAAGTCAGATCATCATAAAGATTTGTACTCACATCACATGACACACTTCATCCGAAGACTCCAACGCACGTAGTATGAATTATCTTACCCATCTGATGTAATTTTATCTCCATTTTGTAGATGGTGAAGAGACTCCAAGAGATCTCGTAACTTGATTTTCAGATGTCCTCAAATTGCCATTATTATTTTAATTGCATCATGGCTTCACTATGTTCAGTTGTCCCCTGAACTTTCATTAAGGTGGCCTAAGCTCAGAAATGGCTGGCGGTTAGAGGGCTGCACAGATGTTGTCCAGAAAGATGGAAGAATGTCACTCTTCAATAGCAGCTGCTGCTCCCCCCAACCCCGATGATTAAGGAGCAGTACTGATGGACAGTAAAAGGATTCTAGTAGAGGGCCTTGGTCCTATAATCACACACAAGCTTAACTTTATTTATTTAAATATCTCCCATTCAGTAAACTTGGGCTAGGTCTTCGCTGAACAGCTAGCCCCAATGATTGGCACTTGGACCTTAGCATCCTAATTTTCCTAGACTGGATGCAAGTGTTCCCACCGCAAAGCCGTACACATGTTGCTGTGCCTGCACGGTCTCTACACCAATGTGCCTGGGGGCACATCTCCTGGTTCTTTGCCAAGACGTTCTAGGATTCTTTTACAGTCCATTTTGTCAATTGCATTAGAAGCCGTCTGATCTTCAGATACAGGACTATCACTTCTCAGATAATTTTGGTCGAGTCCTCACTGTCTAGAATAGAATCTGCCCAGTGTGCAGAGTTAAAGCTTGGGTTCAAACAGCCTCTCTCCTCACTCCAGTCATACTGGCTAGCCCTGGCTTAAAGTAACTCCAAGCCCAGAAAGAGGTTTTTCTGTATGGATGGTATCACAGCTTTGGTTAAAGCTCAGGTAAGAGCCCAAGTTAAGCATGTAGGTAAAGTTAAGCAATTGCATGAATCTTCCTGGCAAGCAGCTGGAGTAAAAGTGGAAGATGAGAAGAGAATAATGCAGATGAGCACACTGCAAGTCAGCACTAACAAAGGCTTTGGGTGCTTTGTTCCACCTCTGAAAGATTGTGCTGATCTTTGTCCAGACTCCCCATGTGCATCCTGGAACCCACAGCCCGCTCCTGTAAAATAAAAATGGCATCTTATTTCACTGCTATAATAGCAACAAAAGGTTGAATTGTGGATTTTATGTCTCAACTCAATTTATAGTGCTAAAATTATGCCTGGCTATGGGCTTTAATAGCATGTACTCGGGCTATTACTAAATTCCCTTTTTATATAGAGGGAGTAGCTGTTTAATGGAACCTCTCATTCATTTTAAGACAAAAAATGGAAAAGGTGGAGTATTTCCTTTGCTGTAAGATCTTGGAGGTTAGATCAAAGAGCTTCAGCATGATTTTTCTCCATCTTTATTCAATATCACCACCTGTCCATTTCCCTCACATCTCTTCTTCATGTTCTACCCATTTTAAGCTGCATCCAGCCAAAATTAAGCCTAAAAATCTTGCAGTGAGCACTTGAACTTTTTTCCTGTTATCTGAAATGTAAAATTAAGACACAAAAATACCATTTCCTAATTTCCAGACAAATTAATGATGTGCCAGGTAGAGGCTTTGACTTAAGGACTGTTCACTCCAGATCAGAATAAGAAAACCAGAGCTGTAACAAATTTTTCAAACATTACACTGAAATCATGAAATTTTTTGTGCACTCTGTGTTTCATTAACCCAATATCAATTTGCTTTCAGGACACACCAAGTTAGGCCAGCAGTGGACACAGCAAAAACTCAACAGAAACAATCATCTTCTAAGGAATATAATGGATCCAAAGATAAAGTCATTTTAACAGCTGAGACTGGGAAAATTACATTTCTGTCATAAATAATGTCAGCTGACAATGGGTCAAATTTCATTAGTTATACTGGTGTAAACCTGGACTATCATCATTGAAGTTATATTGCAGAAATTTTGTTTTGAGTCAGCCAAAACTTCAGATCTATTTTGTTTTTCTCACCCTTTCTTCTGATAGCTTAAATTATAAAATGACCTTGAAGCTGTTAGGTTCCACCTGCCACATAAAGCTGAGAGATCTAAAGACCAATAATTCTCCTTCACAGCAGTGAACACACAAAAGCAAATGCTTAAACTCTTATTGACGGCTAGATCATTAAGATCAGCCCATGGTAGGGCAGTGTTTTGCCACATTACCCCAGATGGAGCACAAAGACCTCAGAATGAATTCCTCCCCATGCTCCCAAGATCCCACAGCAAACACGTGCACAATTACAGCTCTTTATGGGGTCCAAGCTGCACTCCAGCAAGACCAACCCCATTCTGCAGACTGGAGTGGGAGTGAGACAGAACCAAAAGGTCTCACAAATGTTCATCCAATCCTACTTGGGCACTATGCACCACAGCAGCAAGGAGAAAGCTGTGGCTGAACTGACCTGACTACAGGGATCAAAACTGTCTTTGGTCTTTATACATCCCTTAATGAGGCCCTTGGGCCTTCCTCCCATCATTATGTACTTGTGAAAGAGCCAGGTAAAATATATCCCTGGATTTTTATTCAGGGCTTATCTTCACTGAGGGCAGCAAATTCACCACTATCAGATCAATCCTCCCAATTGACTGAGCGGGTCCATGAAGACCTCCTTCGTCAATCGGGAAAGTGATCCCTGCAGACCACCCACTCAAGTAGCATAGCACTGAGTCGACAGAAGCGCATTTCTTGTTGACTCACCGCACTGAAGACATTGTGGTGAGTAAGCACTAGGCAATCGAAGGGAGATACACAAGTAACTTGCATTTGTTCTTTAGACTGTCACCAAAATCCCCCCACAATGCAGATTAGAGCACAGTCTATGACTAATACACAGCAGTGGAAATTTGCCTAAGCACCAAAGGTAAACTACAAATACAGCATAAAGCATGTAAGAGCAAGGACTGCCATTCAAAGAACACCACAAAAAGGTTTTGTTTTATAATTTTGCCTGTCTGCTTTGTGGTTTAAAATCCACATAGGGATTGCCAGAGCTTGTTAGCTGGTCTTAATAGTTGTATTAATAAATCCTCTAAATTAATTGTGTAGTGACAAAGTTAATTACACTCAAAAGAGATAGTAGATTTCTCTACAAATATGATAAAGAATTTAGGAAGAGATATGCTGCTGTCTGGGAGCATAAAAAGAGCATTCATCCACCATTACAAATCCAGCTGTAATACATAATTAAATTGATGACTGCAGGGATAACGTGTAGGGATAAGGTAAGAGATTATGCGAAAATATGCACTGACTGATTTATCCAAGGTAATATTGAAGAATTATTATTAAACAGGGGTTAGATTCTAGCAGCCTTATTTCCCACAAATGGTAAGAGGAGCAGGAAAAATGCTCAGTACTTTGCAGGATATGTCCTTAAATCTGCCTTATATAGTATTTGTATTAATGTAATACCTAGGAATTCAACAGTCTAGGAACCCACTGTGTTAGGTGCTGTACACACACAAATCTGAAAGGCTATGTCTACACTGTAGGGTTAAGTCAATTTAAGAAGGCTTAAGTTGACTTAAGCAACTCCAGGGCCACATTCAGAGCTCATTAAGTTGACTTAAGCACTTGCTTAAGTCAGCTTAATAAATTCTCACCCTTAAAGTTGACTTCCAGGGTTAAGTTGAGTTTATTACGTCGACTTAACAACATGCGGCCATTAAAGTCAACTTAAAGCAGGAGAGCCATTTAAGCAGACTTTGGAAAGTCAACAAACCTTAATAAAGTCAACTTTAAATGGGTCCCCTGGCTGAAGTTGACTTTATAAAGTCAACTTAAACAAATGGGGACTCTCTAAGTCGATTTAATAAAGTTGACTTTAAGTCAACCTTCTTAAGGTGACTGAAATGAGCCCTCTAGCATAGACAAAGCCAAAAAGAGTGACAGAGCTTACAGTCTACATATAAGGAGAGACACAACAGATGGATACAGATAAATAAAAGTACAGGAAACAATGAGATAATATTGGTCAACATTAGGTAGTGCTTTCAGTATCAGAGTCTCCTAACCATTATCAAGGTTTTGCAGGCATCACGGCAAAGGAGAATTTTAAGAAGAGATTTAAGAAGTGACTTTGCAGAGTTTTACAAGGAGATCTTCCCAAGCACATTGGATAGTGTGGGAGAAAGCAAAAAGCTGCTGGTTTGAAAATTTAACAAGTAGGCAATGGCAGCTGGTATCATTGGCTGATCAGCAGCAAAAATGAATCCCACAATAGCGAATGAGAGCAAATAGGTAGACTCAGACTTTAAGGTCAGAAGGGACCATTATGATCATCTAGTCTGACCTCCTGCACATTGCAGGGCACAAAACTTCACCCACCCACCGCTCTAATAAATCCCTAACCTCTAGGTGAGTTGTTGAAGACCTCAAACCATGATTTAAAGATTCAAAATTACTGAGAATCTACCATTTCACTAGTTTAAAACCTACAAGTCATCAGGGCCCCATGCTGCAAAGAAAAGGAAAGAAAAAATTCAGAGAGCTAGTCTGACCTGGGGAGAAATTCTTTCCCAACCCCAAATATTGAGATCAGTTAGACACTGAGCATGTGGGCAAGACCCATGTGCCAGATCCCTAACAAAGAACTGTCTGTAGCAAATCAGAGCCCTCCCCATTTGGTGTCCCCATGAAGGGTGAGAATAGCCATGAAGGACGCAAAAATGAAGATAAGTCTTTTAGGTTTGATGTGATAGAAAAGGGGAATCCAGTGGAGGGATGTAAAGAGGGGTGACCTGACCAAATGAACAAGCTAGGAAAACAATCTTGGCAAAAGCATTCTGAATGGATGTGAGCAGGGCAAGACTGCATTTGTCAAGGTCAGAGAAAAGGATGCTGCAGTAATTGAGACATGATAAGATGAGAGTCTGAATGAGAGAGTTGTAGCTCTGTGGATGGATAAGAAAGGCCAAGTCTGAGATTATACAGAAAGAATCTGAAAGAGTTAGGGTTTATCTCCAGCAACATTCAGTTTGTGGCAAACTGGGGTGTGAATCCACCCCAACATTAGCCTCTTAGAAACAGGACCAGATCAAAGAGCATTAAACTGTTAAAGTGTATGAGTTGGACCCAGACGAATAGTTAGGACATGCCTACCTCATTCTGGGGACACCCCAGTTTGCAGCAAACCAGGTGGTTCTGTAGATAAGTCCTTAAACATATCTTGTATGCAAGGACCTAGAAAGGGGTCCAAGTCAAACATGATGTCCAACTGTATGATCTAAGGCTAACCAATATTTTTAGCTAGTCCTACAACCAGCCTCCAAACATCAGCCCTGATTCACAAGGGTGTAATTTTGTTAGGGCAGGCAAGGAAGGGTTTACTTTGGATCAACTCTTATGCCTTGTATCTTTACTGATCCCATCCAACTCCTAAGGCTGTCTGCAAGAACAAGGGCATCAATCTGTTGGGCTCAGCACCATCCTTCCAATTCCCAGAGGATGAGCTCTTATTTTCACCTCACACAAATACAGGTTTTGGTTTGTTTTTGACAGCTAATGCTTACAACTAACGAGCCTGTAGGAGGCAGAATTATGAAGGAGTTCCAGGATGAGTGGATGGTGAGCTACCGCTTTGCAACTCCCCAAGCCTCTTTCCTTTCTACAAGTGTGACAAACTTCACATGTGGCCTGAACCAGTGCATAATAAGAGACAAGGGAGAGGGTCACATTGCCTTAGACAGGAGCTGGATTAAGGTTCATAGTTCCTACAATGGAGTGGAGAAGCGAAGAGACTACATTGTGCACAGCCCCACACAGCCTGCCGCATTGCTCAGTTACCTCCGTCCTAACTAAGAGCCTAATCCTGCAAATCCTTTCAAACAAGTGAATCTCTTGACCGCTCATTTAACCATTCCAAAAAATTGTGTATGCAAAATACACAACCTCACTAAAAGCTATCAAAAAGATTTTCAAAAAGTGACTTAAGGTTAAGCATTAAATCCATTCTTCAGTTCCTAAATACAGTGATCTAATTTCAAAGATACTGAGTATCTTATCAGTGGGAAAGGTATGGCTCTCATGACCTTAAAAATACCATGTGTCTTAGATAGATATGGGTTTACCAGTTTAATCTGGGCTTCTATTTTTAAAGAGTGTTTGGTTTAGAAGGTTTACACTTCTGCATTCTACATATACAGGACTCATCAGTAGAGATTCCTTTATATGATCCCTGTATTTATTACACAGGTGACAAAGTTCAAGATTTTAATTCTTTATTGGATTATTTTATCCCTAATTTTGACAAACAGACATCTATTCACAGCTGAGGCAAAGGGCTAGAGGAATGGAATAGGAGACCTGGTTGTCATGGCTGTCATTTTTGATTGCAATGGTATTACACTCACTTCATGTACTCCTGTTATACATTGTGTACATGTGGTTTCTATATGGGCTGAAATCTAAAGAGACTTTCTTAAACTGTAAAATTTTAAAATGAAAACTTTCAGGGGTACGGGCAAAATCTAATTCCGAATATATAGCCTGTATGAAACCTACTTCAGAACATGTAGCCTGAAAACTAAGTTTCAGTCCAGAGCATTTTGAAATGATCAAACATGTCAAAGAGATATGTAAAATGGAAAGGCTGACAATTTTTTTTTTTTTTTTTTTTTTTTTTTACTCTCACAGCATCAATGGTGCTGCTATAATTATAGAAAGCTATTGATTGTCACTTTTATTCAATTAACCTGGCCCTGCAAATCTCAGATAACACTCGTGTCATTAGTAGTCTGTATTGTGTACTATGTGACTATAATTGATTACCACGCTATCACTGCTTTGATTGTCTGATAGTACAAGTGTTGGAAGCTTTGCTATTGATTTGTAGACAAAAATATTCTGGTACCTTGAGAACTGTCAGTGAAATTCTTTGGCTAGAAAAGAGCATTGTACTTTAATGTTAGGTCATATGCTAATTAAGTTAAATTAATTTACAAGTAACTTTGGAGCAAGAGAGGTTTGCTCTCTCAGTGCATTACTGTGCAAACTTTTCACTCCTAGACACTAGATTTCAAACTGTAGTTTAAAGGTAGAAAAGTCTAATAATTTCATTTTACTAGGGGTGAAATTCATCACTGTAAAAAGGTATAGCATGAGGCCTATGTACAACTTAAATCCTGCTTAAAACCCTCATTAAGGATTAAGATATTGGTTTTTAAATTAAAAATATAATCTACAAACCAGCAGTTTAATCCTCAGTCAAGGTTTTTGTAGTGGCCAGGTGGTGTGGCCTCCCTCAGAGATTGACTGTGTGGGAGGACCAAACCCCCGCGAGGAACCCAGAAGTCCACTCCCACTAACCAGAAACAAAGAGGCAGGACAAGGAGGTGAAGGTACAATAGGTGGCCTCCCAGCTCAGGAGGGAGAGGGCCACTGAGGGAAAAGCAAGTCTCTTCCTGGGTGCCAGGACTGGAGCCTGACTGCTACCCTGTTGTGAAAAGCCAAAACTGCCCATTGGGTGGGGGCCTAAGGACCTGCCAGAGATCCCTGACCCCTGGGAACCAGGGGAGACACCTGGCCCCTGTAATCTGAAGGAGCTGCCATCCACTGATGGCCCAGAAGAGATGGCAGACCTGTCACCAGTTATGAGGACGTGGGGTTGTGGAAGCTCTCTCTCCTTGGCAGAGGAGACGGACTAACTTGGATAACATGGCACTTCAAGCAATGGGCAGGGGGGGGGACCTGATCCCGTGTCTCTCACTCCCTTGCATTTATTTTCATCCCATTCTGAAAGTTTCGCCTCTTCAAAGCGTCTGACAAAGTGGGATTTTCCCCCACAAAAGCTCATGCGATAAATAAATCTGTTAGTCTTTAAGTGCCACAAGACTCCTTGCTTTTTTTGGTGTATTTTTTTGCATCCAACCTTAGATCTCATCCAGTTCTTCCTGCAGTTTTCATGGTTACTATTGACATCTCTGTTGAAAGACTCTGATCACAGAATTAGCTTTGTTTAGGACCCACTTTAGGCACTTAACAGCCTATTTGCTGGATGTGTAGTTATTTCTCTCCAGCAATTATTTGTATGACAGAAATGGTTTCTCTGATGTAAACTGTGGCGTCTTTGCTCTTAACTCATGGATTCTGTCAGTTTGATGCCCTAAGGCAGCTTTGTTTGTTCTTCTCAGGGCTGATGGAACAATGACAAGGCATATGGCCTAGATTCTATTAAATGACTAAGAACAGCTGCCATTGAAATATCTAATATTCTGAGGCTTTCATTTTGGACATTTCAGAGTGAAGGTTTGAAGCAGCATTATACAAAACCACTTGTTCATTTTAAAAGCAGTCCTCAGTCTCACAGAAGAATATCCACAAAACATTTTGATAACTTAAATTCATGCTTCGGATTACTAGCAGCAAGAATAGCATCAGCTAGTGTTACTGTGTTCCATAGAACAAAGGTAGACTTGCCCTGTCCATGCTGTGCATGGAATGAAATGCAGAGCCGTAGTGTTTTTCTAATCTTAACTGTAATTCACTTCCAGAATAGTTTGTGGTTTCTACATCTGAGGGAAGTAGGATTAATATCTTTGTAGCAACTTGGACAGAAGAGCCTTCTTGTAGTACACAAAATCCCTTCAATCAGCTAATAAAATGAAATGTCATAAGGTGACTATGCTATTACAATGCAACTAATTGGTTTTGTGTTTAGATTTGTTTTACTTAAGCAGGAAAAAACTGCATCCTTAGCAATCAGGTCTTCCACCAACATGCAATATCATCTCCTCCTCTTTGAGGTGCTGCTTAGATTGGTTGCTGTCTCAAATGCTCCTAGCTCATGAAGTTTCTTATTTTTCCTGCCTTCTTCTCAAGCAAATATTGCAACAGGACTGATCATTGAAGGGCATTCTTGGTAGCTACAGAAGCAGTGAACATGATGGTCTCTGAGCAGATTCAAAATCTGTTTTTTTGTTTTTGTTTTTTTTTTTGTTGGGTTGAATGCAAGTCTGACATGTGCCAAATTCAACACGTTTGTGTATTTCTGAAAGCAAGTTCTGTAGAAAATTCATACAGTAGCCAACAATCCAGTTCACCTCTTCAGTATCAGAGAATTCTGTCCAGCACTGGTGACTTGTGACAGTTTTTCATTCTTTGTTTTCTTAACAAATAATGCATTTTTCAATGTTGGGGAGACTAATCTGTTCAGCAAATTTCAACTGAGAAAATAAGAACCTCTTATCCTCACTCATGAGATACTTTGACAATTAAGAATATACAATGTGGAGACGTTTCTTGTTAGTGTATTGCAAAACGCTAATGTTCACCATTTTTGTACCAATCTAAACAGCTTCATGATTATTGGGGGGGGTGAGCCTCTTGCCCAGGCAAAACCTATGAAAATCTCTTTTAATACATCATTGTTTGGTAGCTTTGATCAGTATCCAGCACTTTAAGGTACTGAAATTAATGTCAACGGCAAAAATCATAGCTGGTCATGTTGCAGTGTTTCTGGCACTGAGCAAAAACCACTTCTCTCTCGTTTTGGGTACCATTGTTTCACCTAGCCTACAAACTTACAACACCACTTGACAACTCCACATCACATCTCATCTCAATACTCATAAAATAAGCTTTCACATGATATATGCCATGGGAGCATGCAGGGAGAGTACACTGAACACCAAAAACATGGCCCTTATTGGGGAACAGCTGTATGACTAATAGGCCTTCTTCTGGCCCTACGCAGGGGGATGAATTTCATTCTATGCGCCAAATTTCTCCACTTAGTAAGGAATAATTCTGGTTACTCCAAAGATAAATTTGGCTTTGCTCAGCTGTAATGTGAAAATCACTATAGAATTTGGCCCAATTAAGTATTTTGTTCTTAAAAGCACTTCAGGACAGTCACAACAGGGCTGTGCAGAAGATCAGGATGGAAGTGACTGATGCAAGCAAGTCTAATTAGCTGCTAACTTTTTAATTTTTCATAGACTAGAGCCTAGCACTTTTGTCTCCCCCCCACACACACTGACAATCTGGGGATATGGAGCCAGGAGGCCTCGGTTCTAATTCCAGCCCCCACATCGACTCTCTGTGTGGCCCTTTTGCTAGTCATTTAAACTTTCTGACTCTCTGTATGCTGTAAAGCAGTGGTTCCCAACCCTTCCTCTGCTGTGGCTCACCTTGATTCCTTTAATTATTTAGAGGCACACCACCAGATAGTCTCCAAATGAACTCATGAATATTCGTGAGTCAATCCAGCACTCTGAGTAGTTTTTCAAAAAATTCTATGGCACACCTAGCTCAGGCCTGAGGGCACACCCGCTGGTTGGGAAACTGCTGTAAGGAGAAGCAACACGGCTGTCCTTTAAACCCAAAGTAAATGTTGATTGGCTGGCATCAAAGTGCTTCCCTAATGGGAGATCAATAGTAGAGTCTAGCTAAAATTTGAACATCTCTTTTAAAGGCTGTTTTGAACATGCTTCAGCAGCCAAAACACAGTCAAAAATATTTGAGGCAGGAATCTTCTTTGAACAACATATTCAAACTGCTTTCAAGCAACTCTAACACTTTCTGGTACCAAGAGGGGCTCTGTGTCCCTGTGTTATCCACCTGCAACAAGAGGATAACAAAGTTTCAAAAGAATTTTGAACACACAGATTGCTCAAGTGCTCTGTACCAGAAGGCACGGGGTGTAACTATCCATAATATTAATGTTAACAAACCTCTTTCTCTGAAGAGACCACCTTTGAACTGAACCTATCTGAAGAAGCCAAATCTTTCTCATTCTTTAGCAGATAAACTCTAGGAAGTACAAGCAAGTTTTCAAACCCTGAAAAATATCACTTTATCACTGTTGCACTAGAGAAGTTAAGACTTTAAAGGATCAGGCGGTATGTGCGGATCATTTTTGTCAGGTTGCCAAAAAAGTGTTCCTTTTAGGCTTATAGTACAGATTCGTCAAGAGAAAATATACACCTTAGACAAAATGAGACATAAGACTTATCTAATATAAAAGGAGATCAAGGGGATGTATGAACTGGCAACTCTAAGGAAGGATTTTCTATAGGATATTAGCAGGGATATTGTAAATCCCAATTTGGATCCCATTGCCCCAATATAGACCAAATTACCTGTCTCTGAAATATGCATATCAAAGTATGGGTTCTTTTTTTAAATAGAAGGCAAAGAATTCCAAAGCAGTGGTAAAAGTTGCACATTCATTAATAGGAGAAAATCTCTAGTCTCGCTTCCCAGTTTAAGCTGTCTTCTTCAAAGACAACTAACTCCTATTGTCCCAAGTCTACCACAGAAGATCTGGGACATTCATAATAGCCTACAATTCTTCACAGTAATGTCCTAAGGATATAAGAAAGCAAGCAAAGCTGTGGTTTCTTGAAGGTAGGCTGATTTCAGAAACTCTACGAAGGGTACTGTAACATCTGGGTACAAGTTTATTAAGAATCACTATAACACGGCAAACAGAAAATTCACTATGGTACATTCATTCTAACCTATTTTATTTATTGAGAACTATACCCCTCAGAAAGTACTGATATTTCTAAATACATAATCCTTTCTAGAGGCCCCAAAATTATTTCTGAGAGTTTGACTGCAAAATTATTGTTAGTGACTAATTCAGTAAGCCCTAATGGTAATTCTTGCTACTTCCCATAGAACAAATTACAACTTTAGTTAAAGTTGTAAAGAGAAATCATCTATTCATAAAACCTCTTCTGAAATCCTTTGTTTCTATTTTAGACCTCTTTTCTTGAGCTGAGGGTTTTTTGTTTTTTGTTTTTTTTGTTTTTTTTTTTAGTGTGATAATATTTTCTTTTTATATTAAAGCAATGAAATGGCTTGACCCAAGTTAATTTCATAATGATTAGAGGGTATTTTAGAATTTCCTCTGATATTTTAATGACTGCCATGACCCTTCATTTTCTGATGAAACAACTGTGTTTCTATAGCATTTAATCTACTTAAAAATACACTGGAGCTGACACTCTAGTTATGATACCATTGCATTGCACTGCACTGCACTGGAGGTGTCGTCTGCCCAAAAACAGGTTTAACCAACAAATAGAGAGGCACTCCAGAGTCCAAGCATTCCACCAGGGATGATGAGATTCTTAAAACCATGCTCCTTCCCTGCTTTTAACAATGCTATATTAAAACTGGCTAAGGTTTGTGTCCATCTTTACTTCCCACTGAGTTGAGTTACATCTATTTCCCCTCTTTCTAAATGCAACAAAACAAGCTTACTTGAAACTGATCACTTTTGGCCTTTGAAAACATACCAAACATTAAAAGTAACATTTTAAGAACTCCTGAGTGAGCTTTAGTTATTAAAACAAAAACTAGGCCTCAAAACATGAAAACCCCTGACTGGAGGGGGCCTCACCAGCCTGTATCTTTCAAGTCAGAAAAACCTTTAATTCAGATAACCCCATGGGACATTATATAGTTAAAATGTTCCGCCCCTCCTTGCAAAAAAAATCAAAAAATACAAAAGGCAGTTAAAAATCCCATTATAGCACCAAAAGCCAAAGCTGTTGGCTCCTGCTTTTATTGAAAAAAGACTTCTCTCTCTGGGAACACTCTACCCTTCACTTACAGAATCTTTGCAAAAGGTATAAAACAAATTAAAGCGAACTGAGCACTTTAGAAAGATTCTCCACTTCTCTTATGTCAAGAGCAGACTAAAACTAGAAGGTATGTCCCCCCCCTCTTCTTTTTTAAACTTTTTCTCCCTTAACTAATATGTTTCTTATAACTACATTGGCCTAATTTTTGCTCTGTATAAGCGTCTAACTCTCACATTTACAGTAGGGCTGAAATTGGTATTCTGGGAATAGCAAACACAAACTGGTTTGGCTAAAATCCAGACCTTGACCCAAAAGTGTAACAGGTCCAGTGTTTTCCACAAGTTCAAACAGATGATGTTTTTATTTATTTTTCATATCATCCGTCATGTCTTCCTGGCACAGAACTAAAGGTGGCACAAGATCAGTTTTTCAGGGTACTACTAAATGGTTTAGTCTGAAAAAAAATTCCAGAAAACTCAGTCTGATGAGACTTCTGGTTATTTTTTGATTTTTACCTTCTCTCAAGTCATCTGTGGGGGGCATAACTACTTCAGAGAGGTTTGCTGCTATGAGGATCCCAAATCTGATCCATAGCCTTGGTCACAGTGGAAGGAGCGCACTTGGGAGTAAAGCAAGCCATGATTAATGACATACAAAAAAATCACAAGGAGTTCTTAAAATTGAAGTATTTATGAAACAAAAGAACTAGTTACAGACAGAAAGCAAGCTTCCCTACAACTTCTATGTCAGCTTTGTCTCTTTTGTTTTTTAAGCCAAGAACCAGATCATGACTGAAGTTTTATAGAGCACTCAGACATCTTGGGGAAATTTGCTTAAGAGATCCTAAGTCATTTTTTTCAAATTGGATTTATGCTCTTAAGTGCCAACATCCCACTGCAAGTCAATAAGCTTCTAAAAGCCAGTGTCTTCACATGTTCTGAACTCAGTATTAGCTAACTGTAGTAACTATTATGAGGTAATTTTGATGAAGACAAAGCAGTGCGCAAGTCACAGACTATGGACAGTTTGCATCCACCTGTCAACTCAGCTTAATGCTACAAACTCTCTCATCTTCAATAGGATTTTCTCTCATGTTGGTTATCACATGTTAACTCAAATGAGTTCAGAGCACAGATACCTTTTTTCCTAGGGAATACAAGCGCCAAGCAACTTTTGAAAATGGCCTAGTGGCCACCTAATACATTGCATATAAACAAGAGGATCATCTCTCCTATTATTTACATATATGCATCTGCACCTGCCTTAATTAGGCCAAATGGTTTTTGTTTGTTTTTAAACACACCTCAATTACCAGTTTATTTCCATGAATAGAAAACAGTTTGCAGAAAAGAGTTTTCCTTAAAAATCTTCATAGCCAGAAAACAAGCATACTGCAAAGCTGCTCTAACAATGTGCTCTTTTTCAGCAATAGCATTTCTCCTGGATTCAGTGGCTACCATCAGATAGTGAACAATCAGTACTGATAACTGTGGAAAATTACAAGAAAAAATGCTTTACCGTGTATTTCCAGGTAGTTGCCTTTTAAAGCATATTCTTCCCACAAAGTCCTTGTACATAAAATCCTTCATCATTAAACCTACCACACTCCGTGATATTTCAGCTGTCAAACTGCATTTCCCTCAATTTTTTTTCTACTTTACCCTTGACCAGAGTTTCACCAGGAACACTGCTTTAAATTAGATCCCAGGAGAAACATCAGAGTAAATTCCTAGTTTCATGATGTTTATAGAAGTTGCTGCTGCTTGTACATGATTATAGCTATGTTTGAGGTATTGAAAGCTATGCCAGTTGCAGTCTTTGTGTAGTTTATTTTCCAACCATACAAGAAATATAGGGGCAAAATTACAGCTGGCTTAAGATAGCGTTACTACATTGCCTTCAATGGAGTGGTACTTTCTTAACCAAGATTAATTTAGTCTATTGGACTTTGAGATTTAGAAGTCATTAGATATCTGGGGACTGATTCTTCATTCTTTTACCCTGGTTTTGTATCAGTGAAGCACCATACTCTTATGCAGTGGCCTGGGGAATCAAGTCCTTAATGTCCCATTCATATATAATGCTCTACTTAACAATTTTGAAAAAATGTCTCTTTACAACAATATATTACATTATTTTAGGGTAAAAAGGCAGGGATAAATCTTTGCTACAATTCTGCATTTCAATCATTTCATTTCATCAGTTCTGAGGGATCAGAATGTGAAAGGATGCAATTTCAGGCTTGTACAGTGTATATAAGCATAAAAATGAGAACAGGGAAACAAATCCTGCCTAATGAAAGCATTACTGCACAGAGCTGATGAGCAATTTTTCAAACAATTTTTTCTGCTAGCTATAACAGTAAAACTTTTCTAGTGTTATCTAGGCCATCGTGTTTTCCTCTGGATACAGATGGCATTCTGTTCCATTTACTGTATCTGCTTTGCTATGTCAAAGTTTCTGATGTTAAAGCGAAATTCAGAACTCTCTTGCCATTCAGTTTCAAAATATGTTGTCTGAAATAAGACCTCAAATAATGTATTTGACACAAGGAACTTCCTAATGCTTTTCACAGTTAGCATTTTGATTATCAAGGATAACTTTTGCCCCAAAGATTCCAGACTAATCATAGTAAGAAAAAAAGACTTTCTTTTTCCCCTTCAGAATCAAAGGCTTCGATTCCTAAAGCGCATCTCCCTCTTTAATTCCATATAAATAACCAAGGTGTGTTCCCTGCATTGTCTGCAATAACTGATGGAACCATTAAGGTTAAAGTACGCTTCATCCTACAATCTCAAAACAATTTCAATTTACAAAGGATCAGTAGCATTTCACATTAACTGTGCACTTAAACTTTAAGACTTCAATTTAAATACAGTGTTTTCAGCATCTGGTCACCCATTTGAACAGCATGGAGGTAGCAATCATTCCCAAAATGAAAGTAATAATTTTGATGCTGTACTATGAGAGTGTTTATATTCAAAGACAGCGGCACTAATAAATTCATTTATTCACTCACAACCATAGAGCTTTCAAGCATACAATTAAAATATTTGTCACTTTATAGAGAACAAAAAAACCCATGTTCTATTGTCTAGTTACCAAGGTATAACATCTCATTTGACTAATTATGGGACTGAAGTTCATGAAACAGTCAAGATTCATGAATATTTTCATGGCCACTTAGCAGAAGTCTGAACAACATCACCTCATGGACAGTGACAAATCAAAGTCATACACTTATAATACACGAATCCGTTTTTCTTATTTATTTGACCAGATCCAATTAAAATAGTAAATTTAATCCATCAGACTTTTTCAGAACTGAAAATTCATCCTCAAGGTTTACCAAGCTAATCCTTTGAAGGAATTTAAGCACGATGCCTGAAAACAGAGAATATTCCGTAAAAATAGATCTTTCGGTTACCAAAAGACATTTGCTATTAACCATACTCCCTTATATAGCTAGCACAATTATGTAACACAAAGATATGCTAGTTTTTAAAGATTAGCTCACTATATTCCAGGTTTCAGTGGTTTCCTAGAGGGATTCTAAAGGACCCCTTCTATTGACCGAACATAAGGAGCAAGGCTTTTGTTTTATTAAAGCATCATCCCAAGTAATCAGATACCCCAAAAAAGCTAAATCTGTAACCAATTCTCCTATTACAAGCTTCACATTCCCCCCACCCCCACTCCTGAAAGTTATTTTGAAATCTGAGTCCACACAGAGAGCACTGCAGTACTGAGCTGAAGGCAGTTTCTGGCTACAAATCATGATGAATTTTATAACACGTTTCTTTGCACCGCTTACAATCTATTGTCAAAGCAGTAGACAAGGATTTAATTTTATAATCGACTGGGATCATTTTAATCTGGCAAAATTTCGGTTTGTGGTTTAGATATCATTAGCATCCTAGCAATGCCATGGAATATTAGTCTGGACAGTTGGAAAAACATAACAAGAAAAGTAACTCACTCACTCTTTGTATCCTAATTCTAAGGCATTCCAGCAGCCATCAGACTAAGCTGGAGGGGCCTGGCTGCTGATAGTTTTCTTCCATTTTGTAGCCAAGTTTATTGGTTTTGACGTAAACCAAAGTTTTTAAACTTGAGGCATTGAAAACCCTACCCCCAGTGAACAATAATATTGACTTAAGCTAAATATAGCATGGGAAGGTGCTGTGACATTAACTACATAAAGGCCAAGTCAGCAAGATATTAAAACATGCCTAACCTGAAGCACAAACAGCGCTCAAGTATCTAAGTATTTCACTCTTGCACAATTATTCGTTTCGATTACATCTGACAACAACAAACACTACAGGTTAATCATTTAGATCTCTCTAATATTCCCACACTGCAGGTAGCGGGGATGTTTAGGAGGGAAGCAAAGCCTTTACTCCCCCTTCCATGAAAACGGGTGGGGAGTGGGTTGACGGAAGTGCAGAGCAGGCAGACTCTTGGCTTGTCCCATCTCTGCATCAGTGAGATGATGAAGAGAAGAAATGTAAGACTTGTACAGATTATCTCCCCAGCACACACACACCCTCCCCCCTTGGAGCAGGGGGAATAAGGGAGCACATTGTGCCTTGATCTACTCCTAGGTCAGCAAACAGACATGGCAAGACTGGGAATGAGCCCTTAAAAATATTTTTGTCAATATAGTAAAAAAGTGTCTAAGCATAAATAGATGCTTCCAGATAAAACAGAATTATAAATTTTTAAGATCTGAAAGGCAAGACAGCATGAACTAATTAGTGTAGCTGTAAACACAAGTGTGGCAAGGCAGATGTTACATTTATCTTTAATTTGGCTTCTGTTATTAGCTTGGTTTCTATTCTCTAGCTATTTCAACTAGTCAGGGTGTCAGAACCAGGGCCACAACTTCAAGGCAGCACTACTGTTTGTCAGGTGCAGAGTCTGCATGTCATGAACGAAGAAAAATAAAGAGAGATTTGCATATTAGACACCAGCACAGCCCAACCTCAGGCCAAGAGAGGAAAATGTCTTTCACCTGGAGAGCTCCTGTATAAGACTACGTCACAAAGTCCCAAGACATAGTCTGAAACATTCAGGTTTGTTTGGCTGTGGCTATTAAGTTAAACTGTAGCTCTGGTTAACAGAAAGAAAAAGCTAACAATAGTTGCCAACACAAAGATTTCGGTAAGGCAATGGGTGCTCAGAAACACAAGCTGGAGCACAGCCTCTTTGCATTCAAACTTGAGAGCCTTCTCATGTAAGGCTGAGTACTCCAAGTTTAATAAAGATATTTTCCCTACAATTTTGCTTGTCTGCCACATTTATCACTAAAGAACACACTTTACAGTGCCACCCCCTCTACTAAAAGATCCTAATAGAATCCTCCGCCCAGGTTTCTTTCCATCTGAAGCACATTAACTTACTGGGCACCATCTCTGGATCTAGGCCTCCACTTCTCATCTCATCCAACCACCAATATCAGAGAACTCACTTTTTAGTCAGAAGCACTGCCTAATGTGAAACCAGATTATGATCTCCCACACAGAAACACAGACATAAAGGATTCTGATCACAAGGTGGTGCAGACTGTAAGATAGTCTTTTCACTCCACCATCTATGCCAGTGTTTCCCAACCAGTATGCCATGGCCCTCAGGTGTGAGCAAGTGTGCCACAAAACCTTTTGAAAAACTACTCAAAGAGCTCTGGATTGGTTCATGAATATTCATGAGTTCATTCAGAAACTATATGATGGTGTGCCTCAAATTAATTAAAGGTAGCAAGGTGTGCCACAGCAGAGAAAATGTTGGGAACCACTAATCTATGCTACCAAAAGCTAATGCATGATGATGCAGAAACGGCCAGTGAGGCCAAAGAATTAAAAATGGGGGGAAGGAGTATCTATTCCTGCAGCATTTATGAGTGCATTTAAGCATCCTGATTAGAAACATCAGTAGCAGCTGCAAGACCTGCTGGTTCCTCTGCATCATTTATGAGTGCAACTGAGAACATCAGGTTATTAGCCCTTTTCCACTAGCCTAGACTGAAGTCATACTATCAAGGTCTGTGGACACATACTTTTAAGAAAAATATCTCCATTCTCCATTTATAGCTGTATTAGAGCTCAAGTCCATTGGGAAGAGAGCAAAAGGTGCATGCCTCATCTTCTCCCATAGGGGCAGCTGTGAAACAGAAGAAACACGCCAGTCAGCAGACCTAGAGGATAAAGGATGGGGGTATCTGCCACCTTTTAATGAATGGAATAAGTTATTTCTCCATGGGAGCAAAAGTGGGAACTGAAAAGGAACACTGTCTTCCCAGGACTCCTCCACAGGTGGCACAGTGATGCACCACTCCTTACAGAGGGCATTTCTTGGCTTTCAGAGAGAGTGGTTGTATAACAATGAGAATGGGACCCTCATACACATAAGCTTTTTACAGAAGAGGCTAAACTCATCCCTGATGTAACTCCAGTGAAGTGGAATGAATTATAATAGGGATGAGTTTGGCTCCTGTACTGAAGATACAAATTTTCAGCTATATTCACTGCCATTCACTTGCTTTGTAGCTAAAACATCTTCAGCAGCCACCCAAGAGACCAGCAAAACTCAGTAAGCTAGTAGAGCTGAGTCTTTAATAAAATGTCAAACAAAACTACACTGGAACATTTGGGAATACTTTAGAGTAGTTGCTAAAAGACAAGGTGTCACCTGTTGGAGGTGGCCTTTAGTGAAGGCTTCATTTTACTGAGGATATAATTTAGGTTACAGTCCCCTCAGAGTAGGGACCTGCCTGTTTGTCTGTAAAGCTTCAGGCACATCTATGGTTCTGTATAAATAAAATGTATTTATTTAAATATAATGTTGCTAAGATGAGCTAAAAAATGTTTTGTGTTTACAGTCAGTTCTCATCCTTCTACAGTTAGTTTGTGGAATGTTTCCACCAACAGCATGCCATGGGCCAGATCTTCAGCCAATGTAAGACAGCAAGTCCACTGAGGTAGGCCAACTAATACCACCTAAGCATAGGATCATAAATTTGGATACAGTGCTATTTTCCCTCCGATTCACAAGCTACCACCAACTGCAAGAAAACAGATGAACTCATATACCTTTGATATGACGTCTCGCATCATAAGGGTTGCTGTAATTCTATTTCTGAAAGTGACAAGAAGTTTTAAGGATTGAGGCAGCAAGCATCATTTCAGCTGAAATTGAGGTTTTAACAATCAGTGAAACTGTTGTAAAGGTGGCATTCACATTTCATTTATAGTGATATCTGCCACATCACAAACAGAAGTAGTCAACAATGTTAGGTGAAGGAATGTAAAATAGAATTTAGCAGTCAAAAGAGCCCCCTCCAGCTTTCTCTTGGAGTGTGCAAATTTAACAGAAAAATCTGAATCTCTGCCCATATACACAAAACAGAACATGTACCTATACACCCCAAAACCCAGCCTCCCATGGGGCAAGGGGGCAGGAATGTATACAGGAGATAAAGGAAGAGTAATAACAAATGTCTTGCTAGTGTACATATAGGCACCATCATCTGGTCAGCAATTTGTAAACTTCTATTGAGGTTTAAAACGCAGAAAGCGTTAATATGACCCAGCTGGAAGCATTTTGCTTCAGGAAATAAAATGTAGTCCGTCTTTCCATCATTTTCACATCCTCACCTTCTGGTAGCCTCTATAATTCATTCAGCCTGTTTTAGCTCATTGGTGTTTCATTAGGTTAGGAGAACTGGTTCAGAAGCTCACTTAGCTCAAACTTTCATTTCTTTTCAGATTTAAACCTACACTGAACTTCAAAATTGTTGGAAATGATCATTAACACTTTGTTTAGTTTGCAGTTGCTACTCTTATACCTAAATGGATGTGCAAAGACATTCAAGAAAGGCTCCTGTGACTAGGATAAGAAGTGAAAACTCTGAAAATATCATGGAGAAGCCTATGATTGTAATACTTCAGCCTGTATTCCAAAGATAGAGAAGATTCAGAACCAAAACAAATCTGAGTTCCCAGGGCTAAACTATCATGGTTCTGAGATGGGTGGAAAGAATTCAGAGAGAGCTTTTGCTGCTTCAGTGCAACCACTGTTTGGTTACTTGTGATCCACGTATGCTACCATGAAGGCCGATCAATGCTGCCTGTAGGATCCCCAGACACCAGGGTACATGCTGGGGCAAACACAGACATACCCCTCTCCTCCAGTGCATTATATACTTCTAAAAATGTTCCCCTGAGCAGGCGCTCCCATTGTGCCCACTTCTGCTTTACTGCAAAAAAGGTTCAGTTCAGGTGATTGTATCCACCATCCACATCCAGGCCCCAGTGCTCCTGCTGGTCTCTGGCTCACAGAACCAAAAAATTCCCTTGAACACAAGGAGGTTTTATTGCATCAGACAGGAAATTTTTCTTGCCGGTATTCAGTTTGCTAGCCTTTTTTCAGCTGCTCTCCTTCTGTCCCATTTTAAACATCTGGCTATAGCTATGCAAAGATATCCATGTCCATGTGATAAGCAACCGCATGTTAACAGTGATGTTTCTGCACATTTTCATATATTTAACCTAAGATAAAGTCTTTCAATTCCATGAACAAACAACCTTTTTCCTATTGAATATGGTGAATTCCAACCATCCTCAGACAATATTGAAACTTTTAAGCACCTATTTCTGAGGACAATTTCACCATTTTGAATGCAGAAAAGGAATTTCACTTGCTGGATAATAATTTTCTGTTTTCTATCCATACTCTGGTGTTTGGTTTTAGCCAGAATTTCAGAAGCAAACAAAAGAATTTCATATTTCATTAACCTGCACAGTGCATTTTTGCCAGTAGTTCAAATGTTTTCATACAGTTTGGCTTCTGTCCAGAGAGCTTTTCTTCACCTATGGGCTTATCTATACCAAAATTGCTGCATCAATCTCCACAGATTTACACACCAGGATCAACTGAGCGGCCAGCGGAAACCTGCTCAAACAATCCTGAAAGCATGTTCCATTTGACTCAGTAATTGCCCGTCCCCTCCTCAGAAAGAGTAATGCTGCATTGAATGGAGAGCTTTTCCCATCAGCGCAGCCCAGTGAAGACATCATGGTAACAGAGGGGAAACGGGCTGATGGGAGATATACATTCTACAGTACATAACTTGCATATCCCATGTTGATCCAGCAATGTAGATGAGGCCTATGTTTCAGTGATAAACCTTATCCATCAAAGAGATGGTGGTTAGTCACTTCCTTGTAAAATGGGGTTTTATTCCTATTGTCTGTATGGGGCCTCGAGCGGATACAAAAATGTGCATCAAAAGTTCAACAAAAGAGAAGGAAAAGAGAACAAGCAAGCATCACATAATCTCTCATAACAGCATAGACCAGGGGTCTACAACCTTCAGCTCCAGAGTCACATGCAACTCTTTGGCTGCCTCCTTGCAGCTCTGGGCCCCCTGCCACTAGGAGATCCTGTATGGCCCACTCTGGTCCAGGGTCTCCCACCCACCCCACCCCCAGGGAACTGTGTGGCAGGGGCCCTAGGCCAGCTATGCTGTACCAGGGTTCTACATCCTTTGCTGCTCTCAAAACACTTAGTTATTGAAGGAATTTTTAAAATGGCTCTTATCTTTTGGGTTGCTGACCCCTGGCCTAGAGTTACTTTTACAGAGAATGTTATCCATAAAATTAATACACATCACAGACAAGGAGAGAGAGGACAAAGTCATTGTACTGGAAAACTTGATCAGATTTAAAAAAAAAACCCGAGAAAATTGTTAAGAAAAACTAATAGCTCACTAGAGCTTTTGCTGGAGCAAGTCCTCTACATCCAATGACTCTCAAAAGGGATTAGAAAATGAAAGGAGTTTTAATGCTCCCTAAATTTCTTTTCCTTCTAGTTTTACAAGGGGTGATGTGGCAATCTAATTATATTGTGTTGTGAACTGATATTACATCTCACAAGGAAAGGTAAAGGATCCTGGTTTTTTATTGCTCTATTATGCAACTGTTACTACTTTTTATATTTACTTCAGCTTTGGTGCAGTGACTTGGTATTGTAACTTAGCCTAATGTTTTCCTTTACTGTTCATTGCTCCACATTGACAAAATAACCTACACAAACACACACACATTACCCAGACAATAAATGAACAAGGCCATTTCTTTATGTCTAGCTCTACTGTGTAGTATGCATACAAAAGCATCCATAGAGAGCTGCTAGGATCAAATTCCTTCTCCTTTAAAAAAAAAGTTACATAATAGTTAAGGCTACTCTGAGATAACTAAACCATACTGATGACACTTGAAATTGCACAACAGGCATATAATTATATGAGATTTTACAAATGAAGCAAGTCAATACTCATAGCCTATCCTTTTATGCAAAAGTTCCATCCTTGGTTCTTTTCATTTTTATATAGTCATGTATTTAAAACGGCTTCTGCTGTCACTATGAGTTAATGATCAGGGTTATTTGAAAAGATCACCTGTTTTCAGAACCAGCATGGGTGGGTCTATCTAAATATGTATATATTTTTGAGAGCTCGGGGTTCGTTTGGTTGGGTTTTCTTTTTTTAAACCCAGAGCCTATCACCTGAATCTCTAATTATTTCAAAGCTATTCAAACGGTAGTCTTTGAATAATTTTTAGCTTAGTGGAAAATGTTGTCTAATTGTTATTCATTTGACTTGGCAGCTATTAGGCACTGACACGACCTTTGCTTCTTTCTTAATTATAAATAGTTTTGTGTATTGGATAAATTGAACTGAATTAGCTCAGTTTTAAGCTATCAATAATTTAAATAGCCATTTCAAACAAGTGAAAAATAAAACAGCCTTGTGTTGAAAATGTAGGCTTTGGTGCTTAAACTGTGACAATTTGTTGATTTAGTAGTAAAACCAAAATTTAACACTAAGCTAAATGCCTACAGGTTGGGGGTCAGGGAGCTGGTTTTCTTCCACCACCACTCCCTCTCACCCTCCCCCCCGGTACACTCAGGTCTGTACAACTGCTGTGGAGCATAAAGAATTTACAGGGCTGGTCCCCTCACAGTACGGTAGCCCATTAACTGCTGCTGTCAGAGACATCTGCCTGGCCCGATTATCATCAAAGCCAAGCAGAAATAACAGTGCATTCAGCCTCTGCCTCAGCCCTCCTTCCCTCTGCACTGAACTGTCATCAAGTGATTGTACATCTACTAGGACACACTTAAACCAAAGCTCAAGAACTATTTATATTTTTAGGCGAGGTCACATTTAGGTGAAATATATATACGAGAGTAACAATAAATCCATCCTGAAAGGAACAACGTCTTACTTCCTGTTATTAAACGTAAGCCAGAATTGCTGTTGGTTGCAAAGTCAGCTACAGAGTGTTATAACCTAAACTTTATTCATAAAAAACATACATACAGCATAAGGTCAGGTTTGGTTTTGTTCTATGATTTTTTCCAAGTCTCCAGAGAGCAGATTCTACATTAAAATTTCAGAGAGAAAATTACAGTATCTGTTTTAGGCAGGAGTGTACAGCAGAGGGATGGAGCTAGCTGAGCTCTGATTTATCTATGTAATTCAATTATAAGCATGAAGAAATCCGTCTAACCGCAAATAGCTTAATAGGTTCAATGATAGGAAAATTTGTCATAGTGGATCCACCATCGGTCTGTGAAGTCCAGTAGCCTGTGGCAATGATCTAGACCTAATGCTTCAGAAGGGGGGGACGGGGACGACCAACCATGAAGCATCTAGCTAATTCTTTGAGAGAGAGAAACCAGGGGGGACGGGAAATTCTTTCCTGAGCCCTGTGTGTCTCTGCTGATCTATGTAGCTACATAAACATTTTATGTTCCTGCAAAATTTCAAATCTAATATTGCTCAGAAAGAAAGTAAATGACTGAAGTCAGTCAGTCACTCACACATATGCATTTAAAAAGCTGCCCTGATACACTAACATGCATCTGCTTAAAAGTGTCTGTGGATCTTGGGTATTTATACCTGAGATATACAAATCGCTCTGATCAGGGAGATTCCTATTACCCCAAAGATATTGCTGATGTAACTATTAATTTGAAAAGACAAAGGTGATGCTCCTTATAGAATTCACCAGACTCAGAAGCAATCAACTTCAAAATCAGTGATGACACCTCTCAGTACCCATTGGCTTGAGCTATAGCGCACACAACTTTGGATTATCACAATACAGTACTTCAGGAATGACCATGCATCAAACGATAGGTCAGGGGGGACAAAAGAAGTGTTTGCACCATGAGTGTTTACTAGTATATTTTTACTCTCTGATAGGAGTATGTGCATACTGTCTCATTACGCATTTTAAAACTTCAACAGAGGTAGATATTTCCATGACAAAACTAAAGATTGAAATAAGGCAAATTTAGCCATTCCACAGGTTCATACATCACACCAGGAACTTCAAGGAGGTGGTCAACTCCTTAATGAAGTTATGTGACCAAACAGTGCAGCCATTATTTTTAAAGAGATGTGTGATACTGTTTAAATAGAGATGAACAATAGCATGTCCTAACCAGTTGGGTAGTGTTGCTACACAGTGCTGAATTACTGCTATATTCTACCACAGACGCAGCTGGATTTCCCTAGTTGGGAAAACAATTCCTCTCTCTCATTCTGTCATATACCCACACAATCCCTGTTTATTCTCACTTTGTACCTCTACTATCATTTGATGCGCACATAGTTTAGGAAAGATAGTGAGGCAATATGGGCAAGGCTGTCTTCAGTATGCTAATGATACTGAGCAGCTTGTCTCTATTTCTACAAAACACATCTAGTGCTACCAAATTCCCTACTCGCTATACTATCTCACACACTGGGGATGGATGAAGAAAAATTAGCTGAGAATGCATGTGTGTTAGACTAAAACGATACTGATAGGTTGAGAAAGTCAGCTAGAAGATGAGCATCTGCCATTTGTGGAACTCTCTGCAGGTCGTGGAATCTCCATCATTGGACCTTTTTAAGAGAAGGTTAGACAAGCATCTGTCAGGGATGATTTGGAGGGAATTTGGTCCTGCCATGAATGCAGGGGACAGGACTCAATGATCTCTCACGGTCCCTGCCAGTGTCTATGATTTTATGTGGCAGTATGAGAGACTAGTTAGATCTCCAGACACTGCTACGTGGTCAGACTGAACAACAATATTATTTTTCCACATGTGTAGAAAAAAAAATTGTGCATTTTCTGGATGTGGAAGAAGCTATTACAATCCATGGTTTTGTCCCTTGAGATCAGACTCTCTCAATACATTCTACCAGGGGCTGGTCCCTGCTTTCTCCTTGAAGCTGGTACAGAACCTGGTAGTTTGTTTGTTAAACAACATATGCCAGAACCACACAATGCTAGTTTGCATGATTTGACTACTGAATGGAGAGCATCCGCCACATGGAGCTTCAGTTTCTTGACCTTTTAGGCACACTCCAAGATCCATTTATTTTCATAGGTTTGGGCGGCAAGAGTAAGTGCAATGTGGCTATTTTTCATTTGTATGACAAAGTGGATACTTTGTATTTATTCAACATTTAGCTTCTCTCTAGTGAGGACAGGGTTCCAGATTTGTGGATAACTTTAAAGAATTGGGTTATTCATTCTTCTCAGAAATTTTGAATAGGCATTTCTCCTCCTTGTACCAGACATAAAAAGAAATTAATTCCCTGTTTATATCTACACATAAATAACACACTGCATCAATTAAACTATGTCTACATCTTCCATTTGTAGGTGAAATCATGCATTTAAACATCTGCACAGTTATCACTGGGACCACAACTGTATTCATAATTGAGGGTGATATCATTAAGGTGGTATTTGATACTCCTTAATATCAATGTCAATGAATTTCAATCTTAACCCTCTAGTATTCCACGGGTCACACAGAGGCTAGAGTTGGCTGGGTTCTTTCTTCACTGGTCCCTCTAATGTAAGGAAGTTTGATCTCAATCTCTTGTTTCTTTGGTTTTAATTACTTAGGCACCTTACTGAAAACATAAACCCACAGTGCATAGACTCACATTCATACTTTGGGTATGGCATGTGCTAAATAACATGTAATGGTATTCAAGGTCAGCCCTTCTTAGAAGGGAACCATTATTGATTTAGAAGAGTCAACATTACAGGCTTTGAGATCAAACTGAATTGAAAAGCATTAACACAACTATTGAGCGTTCTTATATCTGTATCTGATGACCTCTGATGTTGGCCGATGCTGCTAGAAATGTTACATATCCTGTCTCTCTCATGTAACTCTTATTCTTTGACAATTAACTCTCTTTAATTTTGAGAAACGGGAAAGTATTATCACTCAATGGTCCTTTCTTTATCCTGCTGAAGATATAGTTAGGATTCTGAATGCATCATGTCCAGTGAGTTGAGAAATACAAAAACAGTCCTGTAATGTGTAATTAATTTAAGTGCCATAACTGCTTGTATTCAACAACAAAAACTTTGGTCATCAAAAATATTGTTTTATAGAACCTGACCAAAAAGACTGATCAGGTCCTTTTTATCCAGATTAATAGCCTGTATCTCAGAAATCTGTCCTAAGAACATAAGAATAGACATACTCGGACAGACCAGTGGTCCATCTGGTCCAGTTTCGGACCTTCCCACAGTGGTCAACGCTAGGTGCTTCAGAGGAAAAGAACAGCACAAATGATTTATCGTCTGTTGCCTGTTCCCAGCTTCTGGCAAACAGGGGCTAAGGACACTTCAGAGCATGGTTTTGCATTTCTGCCAATCCAAGCTAATAGCCAGTAATGGACAGAGCCTCTTTGAATTTATCATCTTTTTTGAACTTTATTATAGTTTTGGCCTTCACAATATCCTCCAGCAAGGAGTTCCACAGGTTGAGTTCGCATTGTGTAAAGAAATAAATCCTTTGTTTATATTAAACGTACTGCCTACTCATTTCATTTGATGACCCCCCTCATTTTGTGTGTTATGAGCAGTAAGTAACATCTCCTTATTTATTTTGTCCAAATCAGTTACAATGTTTTAAAGACTATCATAACCTTGGGTGAACTCTGAATAGAGTGGACCTATTAAACAAAGCTGACCTTAGCATTTTAGGCAGGTCACAAACAATTGTTTGCTTTCTTGCAACAAAATTTAACAAACCTATGATTATCACCATACTAAGCAAAGGCCAGGCAAAGGATTTTGTGTAGAACTCATGAGACCCTTTATCCCAAAGCACATGTAGCATGGGGGAGAAGGGGAAAGAGTTTATGGCTATTGAGCCTCTATTAAAAAAAAAGGGAAAACCTGGATGTTTTTCTCTCTCAGTCTTGGCACTCAACTTGTAAAAGTTTACATCAGGCAGGCTCTCTACGAAGAAGTCCATTTGGTTTGTTTTTGTTTTAAATTAAAAAAAAAAAAAAAAAAAAAAAGCAGAGATTCTCATTTACTAAATTCAAAGGCCAGTTATCAAGAAGGTCACCAAAACCCATTTTTCCAGCAACTGGTACACAAACAACTGATTCTACCTGAAGATAAACATAAAATTCTAAATATACTTGTTTGCCACACTTACTATTAATCAAAGTGTATTATACATTCTATATATCACATAATTGCCATAGCAACAGAGAAAAAATGCTGGCTTGATAAAATATGAAAGACAAACCAAATGTATAAAAATAATAAAAATGGCTTAGTTAATTAAAGAAAGCCTTCTGAAATTGTGGCTCAATTTACATTAATCTAAAAGAAGCACATCTTCAATGTATAGCACCTACTTACAACCATATTTGAAGGCAAGATTTAGTACAGCGGTCTTGTTAGAGCAATTTGTCTGATTAAACGTGGCAAAAGGCACAAATAGTAGAAAAGAGGGACGAATAATGACCCAATATGGCACTCTCTTTTTCCTCATTATTATATCTTATTTCAATCCCAGAGATGACAGAGCACAGATGCGCTTACAGACTGTTTAATGCAATCTAGAATTCAAGCACATTCTAATAATCCGATGCTTAAAACATGTCAGTCTGAAGTTAGACTTCAGGGAAGTCCCAGCTTTTTCATTGATCCATTGTAAGAACAACCTCACAGGTATGTTTTTGAGGCTTAATCAACATGTGTGGGATGCTATGGGATCACACACACATATTCTGAGATCTTCAGGAAAAAAAGGTGCAAGGTAAATGCAGTACATTCATAACTATATTATTTCCAATAGATTATGATGTTTCCTTCTGTAATACCTTGACTGTTCATGCTGACATACGCATGGTTGAGGAGAACGATCATTTTGGGAACCTGAGGGAGAAAATGTTGTTACACCAAAACCAAAAATACTCAAATGTAAGATAACTTTTGCTTAGCAATAGAACATAGGCAGGCAGTTCATATTTGTGGGCTTGTGGGGTGATGACATTTGCCTACTCAATCAAGTTGAATAATTCAGTATAGGTGTCAACGTATGCAGCACTCATTTCAAAAGAGCAAGGCTACATTTGTCCCCTCAAGACCCCCAACAAAGGCACAAATATTGCTGGCAGAGCAGGGTGTAACAGATTGTAGAGCGCGCAGTTGCTGGAGGCCCCAGGGAGAGAAGTGCCCCCACAGGAAGGCAGCATTGTGCACTTGCTCATGCCACTTCTCCCCAACCCATTAATCCATCAGTGGGTGTTAACAAAGCACCCTTCTCTGCCTAGTGGGGAGAAGGACAGGTGGAAACCACCCATGCATCACCCACACTGGTTAAGAGAAGGAGCCACAGCCCCCATGAGGAGTCCAGGGAAAGAGATGCCACCAGCGTGTGGAAGAGGGAGAAGTTCTCATACCTTTGTTGAAATAAATGAATGCAGAGGAGGAGGATAGCTTGATGCCGGAGCACGAGACAAACTGGGTGAGACTGGGCCCTGGTGTGCTTGAGGGAGGCCGAGGGAGAGGGTAGCTGTATGCATGGGATATAAGGTAGTGGAAACATCAGTGGACAGGTTAAACTGAGGGTTTCTTGATATTTTTGTATATCACAGACGGAGTGCTGGGCAGGGCTTAGACTACAAGATCGAGGTGGGAGATCACAAGTTGTTTTTATATATTTTCATTAATAAATAGAGGTGAAGGGGGAGCTAGAGATGCATTATGACATAGGAAGGGCCACAAGATGAGTGAGTAGGCAGAGAACCCAATATATGTATGATTTGACTCTCACAGCAAAGCTCAGTGGTATATGCTTCCACACACACACACACACACACACACACACACACACACCCCTCTGTAATTAGCTCTCCATCCAGATGCCCTTAACAAAAGAAAGGCGGCAAGATGCACCACATCCCGTTACTTATGCTCGTCACCGCACAGAAGCCTGACTTTATCCTCAATTTATCTGCTGAAAAAGCCAGAAAGTGTGCCAAGTTACAGTACTGAATATTTGTGATATGGCTACTTCTGTTAGGAAGTGGACTAAAAGCATCATACTCAGTTTCATTCAGACCACCAAGGGCCATCAGATTGAAACAACTTTCAATCAGTTCAAAGCCTGCATTACTTTTTTTCTAGTTCGCAAACCATTCAATCTGAGCAGCATGTTGAACAAAATCTTTGTTGCTTTTTAAAAATGTGTTTAAACACTATCTCACCAACTCAGAAAAGAAAACAGAATACATTTATTACATCCCTCTACCACACTGACTATTGGGAAATACTGATGCTTCCAATTATGTGAAATCTTATCAGTATATACCCTTACATACCCTGCTTGTGTGTTACTTTGTTGCATGAACCATAATAAAACACAGAAAATCTCATGCAAACATTCCCTACAGATGCATTTCTTTTATTTGTTATCAGGAATGTTCACTAAAGAACAAATAAAAATGACATTTTAAAAAAAAATTAAAAGTATGTGTAGGAGGAATTACCATCATTGAACACTACATGTGTCTCATACTTCTTGGATTCACACTTTTTTTTTCCTAGTTCTAGGTGCATATAAATATAAAGTAAGACCAAAGTGTGCAAGCTTTTTGAACTACACTCAGTTTGTATGGTCCATCATAAATGCACAAGTTAATGCTAGATAGTTCAGAGTATTTTTCAAATCCTGAGGCTAATTTCATTAGAACAATCAAGAATTCCTGTGGCACTTAAAGACTCTCAAATTTATTTATTGCATGAGCTTTCATGGGAGAAAATCCCACTTTGTAAGATGCTTTGAAGATCAAGGAACTTACAAAACAGGAGGAAATAAATGCAGGGGAGCACAAGTCATGGGAACAGGTCACACTGTAACAGCAAATCAAAGCAGTTGTAAAGATTCAAACATTGGGAACCAGCACGCAGAGGGAGATGATGTCAAATCACCCATTGTAATGAGAGAAAAATACGATGTCCCCATTAAGTCCTGAAGCAATGAAATCGAATTTGCAAATAAAAATCGATCTCAGCAGCTCCTCTTTGAAGCTTTGATCTGGTATTCATCTGTCTGAGCACCACAAGGAGCAAATTGTTAATGGAGTGATCAGCAAAATTGAAACGCTGACCCACCTGTTTTACAACAGTGGTCTCAAAGTCAAATCACTATGAGGACCACATAAGAATTAGTAGGTTACCCTGAAGGCTGTACCACTTAAATCTTTTCATACAATGATATCGCAAATATCAATAGTGATAGTGTCATTGTGGGCCTCAAGAAATAACTGTAGGGGCCGCAAGTGGCCTGCAGGCCACGAGGTTCAGATGCCTGTTTTAGACTGTTGTGTTTTCTGTTTTCAGATCTGTGCCCATTTATTCTTTGGTGCAGAGACTGTCCTGTTTGTCCAATATATAAGGCAGAATGACACTTCTTGCATGATGGCATAAATCACATTGGTGAATGAGCCTTTGATAGAGTAGCTGGTATTATTAGACCCTGTAACAGTGTCTTTTGTGCAGATATGTGGGCAAAGTGTGGTTTGTTGCAGGGATGTGTGTTTGCTCAAGGCTTCAAAGAGAAGCTGCTGAGATCTAATTTATTTGTAAATTCAATAGCATTGCTTCAGTACTTAATAGGGACATTATATTTTTCTCTCATTACAATGGGTGATTTGACCTCATCTCCCTCTGTATGCTGTTCCCCCAGTGTCTGAAACTTTACAACTGTTTTCATTTGCTATTACAGTCTGATCTGTTCCCAGGACTTACACTTCCTGGCATTTATTCTCCTCCCATTCCGTAAGTCCCCCCATCTTCAAAGCATCTGACAAAGTGGGATTTTCTCCCATGAAATCTCATGCAATAAATAAATTTGTTAGTTTTTAAAAATACCACAGGACTCTTGTTTGTTTTACTGAACTAGACTAACACAGCTGCCCCTTTGGAACTTGGCATCATTCATCAGGAAATAGGGAATGAGAAGTGACTACTACACAATCATTGAGAAGAAACCTTTGACAAACCAGCATGTAGATGACTGACCTAACAGTTTCATGATCTAGCTGATAACTAATCTGACGTAAATTAGGCCCTATTCTGAGGGACTATCAAAAATCTAAACAAAATCACTTTCCCAAGATACAAAACAACAGTCTTGTTCAATCACCATTCAAGTTATCGTAGGGAATTTATGTTTTACAATATCTGAGTAGCTGGCCATTGCAAATTATTAGAAATCAAATCTGTTATTGAAGCTCTGACATAAGGTGTAAACAGCTTGGCTGGAAAACACCAAGATACAGCTAACAAAGGAAAGTCAAGTGGATGTGTAAAGGGAGCAAGTATTGTGATTAAAGACACTATATACTCATTCTGCTCCTGGGTGGACCTGATTCTTCCTTTTCTTCTCACAGTTATGTCATCTGAGCCTAAAAACCTGCATGACTGGAGCAACAAATTTTTTAAATTTGTTAGTCAAATCATAGTCCAATATTTTTTCTTTCCTCACATCATATATTATTGCAATTAAGAATAGTTAATAAAGGTTTGTAAAATTAAACTTTCAAGTCCATTTTCCCAGTTAAATAATCAAAATTAAAATTACACAAGATAGGAAGCACAGGTAGTCAGTTAAGCAGTTGCTTGATTTGTTATATACCCTATTTTTCTGTGTCTTCAAGGTTTTTAAAATTAAAAATGGCTGCCAGATTTCCACAAGCCACAATTTGGAGCAGTACTGCAGTATACATGTTATGTGTAGGATGTAGTCTCTAGCTAATTTATCATGGTTGACAATTAACTGGTCCTGTGGACTTCTGAACTCTCTCTAGGAAATCTCTGACTGGAGGTGTATTATAAAACTCTTAGTTTTGAAACCCAGCTGAGCTAACCTTACATGACTTTTCTATAGTTTTTATTTATATTTGTTTGTTTATTGGTGCTTATGAGCTTAATTTAGATTTGACAAAGTCCAGTGTTTTCTGGGATTTACACTGCAACTCAAAGTATTAAACAGACTCATCCCATGACGAAACACTTGGCTTGCCAAGTTAAACACTTCCTTGTATGATTTTGTAAAATTTTTTCCCCCAAATAAGAACTTGCAGTCATTATTGTTAGAGTCCATGGCAAACATTTATATACAAACTGTTACCATTTATGCTTAGCTTTGTCAATTTGCATAAGTATCAGGGAGACAGTTAACACTGGTTTTTTACAAAGCCTCTTCACATGGTTGCCACTGTATTCCTTCAGTTACTGTTAGAAGTGTAAAGCATGATTTTGACCTTATCTACACTGATGAAAACTTAGGGGTAATTGATGAGGTGAATGGAGTTACACTGATATAAGAACATCATACATATGATCAGTATCAGTTCTGTAAACCAGAGGTATTGAAATAATTGCATTAAACTAGCCATTTTTGGTACCAGGGTTTATGCTTGGTCTGTACCATGTACACAAAGGAATCTTTGAGACAAGAACAGCCTATTTCCTTTAGAAAACTTTTAAAAAGTTAGCAAAAAGTGCAATTCCTTACAGGAACCAGCTGATTTTCCCAGAAACTGCCAGCTTCATTGCTTGGTTTATTCCTTTACTTTGTTTATTGGTTATAATTGACCTGAACACAGCTTGGATTGGGATTGCCTAATTAATTGCTGGTGCAACTGATGACAAAAAAAAGAGGGCGCAGATAGAAAACTACATGAAAGAGGAATTTCCTGACAAATTTAGAATTGAAAAAGGTAGTAATATTTTAACTAGAATTGTTCCTTGTTTCAACATTCCAGACTTTTCCATCTAAAATTCATGCAGTTTAGCTTTGCCCTCAATTTTTAATTACAAATGTCTTTACCTCACTTATGAGGCGCTCATCATCATGACATACGAGCACCTGATAGACACTGAATTTATTCTCACATCATCACTAGAAGGTGAGGAAGATTAGGAATTGAGGCAGAGAGAGAGATTAAGCAACTTGCCAAAAGTAATATAGGATGTGTGTATCAGACAGCAGGGAATTTATATCATTTCTCTTGAGTCCTGGGCTAGTACCTTAGCTATGTGATCTTCCTAGAAGAAAATACGATGCACTTAATGCCTTCAGAAAATTAATTACTTTCAGCCATAAACCAGGTGGAAGGAGCCCAACAGCTTGAATAAATGTGCAGCAATGCAGCAAAGCTATCTGCATCTTTACAGAATAGACTCGTACTCGACTGAAGAGTGCTTCATAGGGCTCCAGAGGGGTAGCTTAGTCAGTCTATTTCAGCAAAACAAACAAAGAGTCCTCTGGCACAGAGCTTGTTTGTAGAGATCCATGCATGCAGCCTCCAAAAAGTACACAAGCGTATGCAAACTGGGAAGCAAAATAGACAATCAGCATGTGCATCCTTACAGAAATTCCTACAGCTGCAGCAAAACCTATCTAATCTCAGGCACATCCTGCAACATGAAGATCTTGAAGAGAGATCAGTTAACTTCAGTGGACATTGGAGCATGCCTTATGGCAGTCTCAGTGTTTGTTGCACTGAAAAACCAACAGAACATATGGAATACATGTATGCCCCTTTAAACTCCCTCCATAGTCTAACTTGTAATTTTTGTAGATGTCTCACGGATGATGGGACTAGTGCTGTTTCCAGACATCACTTTGGGACTGTACACAGACATTTCCTGGCACTAGAGTTGTGGAAACATTTTTAGTACTAAGTATACTTCTCTGCTTCTTCCTATTTGAGGGGAAACTGACCACCTTAACACAGAGTCATGTTTAGCACAGGGGTCTCAAACATTTGGCCCATGGCCCACAGGCAGCCCCTAAAGCTATTTCCTGCAGCCCTCAATGACACTATCATTACCGATATTTGCAATATCATTGTATGGAAAGGTTTCAGTGGTGCAGCCCTCAAGCTAATCTACTAGTCCTCATGCGACCCTCATGGTGATTTGCGTTTGAGACTCCCTGGTTTAGCAATTACTACAATTTAGCTTCAAAATAAAAGAACAGTAAAGATCAACCCAAAATTTGTTGATATTCAGTTGAAAGAAAAGGAACTTTTTTTGTTTGGGCACCACTATTCCTTTGGAAGAGTAATTGTTTAATCTTTGTTACAAAAATGGAGACCACTTCAGCTTCATATTTCATCCAAAATAGGTTTGAAGAGTTTCCCCCCTTTTTTGATGACACAGAGATTGCTACAAACACACTGGACAGCCATGGTATCTCCTTTGGAGCTTCCTTTCCCTGTGGCTGTATGAATGATACCACGCTTTTAGCTGATTTGTCAAAATGGTAGAGTGAGGGATTTTAGATTTCACTCATTTTTCGCTTGCAAATCTCAGCTTTTCTGCTTTCCAAAAACTCTATCAAGTATCTTAACTCTAACAGTGATCTAAGGTAGCACACCATACCCATTGATAATCCTTTTAAAGTAAATACTGTACTTGTGTAACCCTTGCAAAAGAGCACAAACATTCCAGACCAACAGTGGGTGTTAACTGGCATTGCTTCATTGCCTTATATTTCTGCTAATTTACATCAGCTTAGAATCTGGCCCACAGAGTTTAAAAGCTAAGTTATCTTGGAAATCCTTCTTCATAAAACATAAGCACACGTGAAAAAGCTTTGAGGTCAGCCAGATGGTACCACTGAATATTAACAACAAATTAACACAAATTAAATTCTGTAAATTCCCCATCTTCAAGCACCTGATGAAGAGGGATTTTCTCCCACAGAAGATCATGTGATTACATAAATTTGTTAGTCTTTAAAAGTGCCACAGGGCTCCTTGTTTATTTTGCTGAACTAGACTAACACAGCTGCCCCTTTGGAACTTGTCTACATTTTTAAAAGTCATACCACAGACAATCATTGCTATTTCTTACAGACATCCTCTGACAAAGATTAATTTATAACATTATACAGTCATTTCAAGATTCATCAAGCCAAGTTTGTCCCTCCCCCTTTTTTTCCTTTTTAAGTCCTAAAATCTCTGAACAGAAAACATCTGTCTTTTAGAGAGAAGAATCGAATGTTGTCAAAAGTCCTGTCCCAAACCCACTTTTGTTCCCTGTAAATTCTATAACTTCATGATAATTTTGTTGAGTTTCCAATCTAGTAGTGTGGTGTTCAATAAAACACAGACAAGTGACTGTTTTGGGGGGCACTGTAATAGTTTGTATGCACATGTTTGCTTGGGAAGAAATGCTGTTATAATTTCTTCAGGGAATCAATATCTTCCATTGCATATGCACTGCACTGTTCAGGATGCCGATTGCATGGAGAGAAAGGAAATTTATTGCGTTGTAAATGTAGGCAGAAGATGGTGAGTAAGCTGTAATTAAAGTTTTGCTGATAATAAAAAATGAAGGAAATAGACTCCAGAGTCAGTAAACGTTAGCAGTACCATACAATCATTCCATTCTGAAAAGGAAACGGCACCACCGTGCTCTTTTTCTGCACAATTAGCCTAAGGAGGATGTTTTACACTTAGCACCCAAAAAACCTTAATATCCTGCATGCACTTGGAAAATGCTTAAATGTCTCCAAATCCTTCAAGCACTTGAGTCTTAATCTTTTAAATCACATTTTTATTCTTGTTTTGAAGAGTAAACATTTATTAAGAAGTAAATAATTATATTCTGATTTCTAAAGATTAAGTCATGGTGCAGATGAGCGTTGAATAGTCAAATTATATAACTAGTATATTTCACAGTTTTACTTTTAAGAGAAATGCCCAATATGAAGGTCATTGGTTAGCATCAGGGGCAGATTACCACATAGGCTCACCACAAGGGTCCTATGTCCAGGGGTCCACCATAATGTAGGGAGCCTCTGCCCTGCTGGCCCTTGAGAGGTGAGTGGGGTGGGAGACCTCAGAAGCCAGACTCCACACTCCTGCCCCCTCCCAGGCCAGTCAATCTGCCCCCAGAAGCAGGGCAGCCAAGCGCAACTGATTACTCTGCTCCAGGGGTGGGCACTACAGCCTCTGGCATGGCCTTTGGGCCACACAGACTCAAAGACTCTAAGGTCAGAAAGCACCTGCATGATCATCTAGTCTGGCCTCCCGCACAATGCAGGCCACAGAACCTCACCCACCCACTCCTGCAATCAACTTCACACTGGAAACCGCATCATGAGTGTCAGTTGCCCCACCAGCCCCAGGGATTGGCCTCTGGTCCCAGGACCCACTCCCCCCAGGGCTGGCCAGCCTGCAAACAGACCACAGCCCTAGGCTAAAGTGGTGGAGGGAGTAGGTGCCCTGTAGACCTTAATCTTCCCCTGGCTGGCACATTACAGTAATAAAACTTCAGCGAGCCATCTTGCAGGGGTTTGCTTGGCAGGCAGTTATAATAAAGGGCTGGAACAGACACCTCTGTCACTTTGCATTTAGTAATATGGAACACCATTTACTATCATGTTGGCCATTCATCTAGTTTAGTTAAGTCCCCATAAAGTCTTCACAGTCATCTCTGAACTTACCTAAATATCTTGTGTCATCTGCATATTTTGCTACCTCACTATTCATGGCCCCCAACAAATTTTATGCAGATCAGCAAGCTAACAAGACGCTTCTCACCCCTCCTTCTTTGCTGTTGTACTAAGAGGGTGAAATAATCACTACAACCAGATCAGCACCCTCAAAGACACAGAGAATGTCAGACACGGTCTAGTGCATAGCAAGACTTATATGGACCACGCTTTTAAAGAAAGTGGTCAAAATCTTGGAGACTTAACAGTAGACTAGGCACTAGGCAGAGTCCTGTATTATTTTGGATATTGGCATAGGTATGGATTGGTTAACAAAGTCTCTCTCTAACTTCTGATTCTAGAAGTGAAATTCAGAAAGCAGGGGGAGTGAGGGGGAGAAATTAGAGCTTTGAACTGGAAGAGAAGGGGAGCTTGCTCAGAAATGAACATTTAGAATTCCTGGGATAACATTAGGCAGCAACATACTTTCTGGAAGTGTTGACAAGAAAAGTATTTTCATAAAGCAGTGAGAGCTTCTGTAATGGTGAGGGAGCTGCAGAAGAAAAGAATGGCAGCAAGGAGGAAGAATACGAGTACCTGTATCTCAAACTCTGAGACAGAAGATAGAGTCAGATCTAAAGCACTTGAACAACACAGTTATTGCAAAAACGGGGAGATGAGGAAATTCCAGCCATTAGGAAATGATCATTTCATCTATAAGTGTCTCATTGCAGATATGCACTACCTGAGATAGCTATTTCTCCCAGGTAGCATTACACAGGAAATACAAAGATTCATAGTGATGATGCAGGATTCCATGTACATAAGTGCAAAATGCTATCAGTTGGGTTTTTAAGTCACTTTGCAGTGCTTTAAAAACAACAAAGAGCTTTCTATTCCTGGCTTTTCTTACCCAGCCTGAGGTGACATCACATGGTTCATCTAAATGGAAAGCTGGTGCGCTGCAAGCCTTTCGGGGAGCCAGTTAGTGCACGACACACAAGCATGCTATAGATTTATGCACGTTTGCTGCGCACTCCGTCTAGACAACCCCACGGTCTAGAATAATGGTTTCAAAATATATCAACTATCTGACATGCTCCAGAATGCAGTTTATAGAGGTTCCCCTTGAATCCCAGCCTGGTGGTAGTTTTGATAGAGCAGTGGGCATAAAGTAGACCAAGGATGGGGTCAAGGCATGTCTAATATCTAACCTAAATTTCCCTTGCTGCCAAATAAGCCAATTATTTTTGTCCTACCTTCAGTGGATATGGAGAACAAATGTTCAGAGCTAACTTTATAACAAGCCCACCACATATTTGAAGACTATTATCAGGTCCCTCCTTTCAGTCTTCTTTTCTCAAGACAAACGTGTCCAGTTTTTTTAACCCTTCCTAATGGGCCAGGTTTGCTAAGTCTTTTATCCTTTTAGTTGCTCTCCTCTGGACTCTCTAGTTTTTATCCCCATCTATCGTGAAATGTGGTGTCCAGAACTGGATATAACCTCCTGGTGAAGTCTCACTGATGCTGAGTGACGAGGGACAATTACCTCCCGCATCTTAGGTATGGCACCTCTGTTAATACACCCCAGAATGTTAGTCTTTTTTGCAAGTTCACCACAGTGTTGACTCTCGTTCAATTTGTGATCACCATGATTTCCTTTTCAGCAGTAGTACCACCTTTGAATGTGCCAATGTAGGACCATAGCTGTTCACATAAAAGTTTTCAAAACAAAACAAAAAAGGGGGGGGCCCCCAAGATGCATTGGATACATTTTGCACTGTTCATCCAGCTCTGTATTTGATATTCATGGAGTGCTGAATGCTAGATAGCGCTTGACAAAGAACATGATGGACAGGGTCCATGTCCTGTGAAGCTTACAATCCAACCAGCAAATAAACAGATTTATGACAAACTCAAACATATTTTGGCAAGATATTTAAAAAGATGACAAAGAATTTAATCAATCTTAAAACTTCTAAGGGGTTGTGTATGTGGCCCTGCAGTTCAGAACACAGTATTGTGACTTGCAGTACAAATTAGCAGCCTGCACTATAAAATGGCCACCTGGCCTCCCAGTGTGCAACTAAGATATCTACTTAATGTAGTTCTCTGGGACTAAGTTGACTTAACACAATTACATGCCTTTTAGTTTATACACACAGCATCCAGACAGAGGAGTTATAGCCCAACACACCAGTCAGCACTGCAACGCACACCTCTGAAATTTGAGTTCAAACTGCATGGCCATGCAGATGTAGCCTAAATTTAAACAAAACAGAAGAGCAGAGCTCACTATTTAGTATTCACAGCAACCCGATCCACATTTAAAATATCAAAGAGCTAAAATTAGTCACAGGAAAACAGAGACAGCAATAAATGAGTCACCAAAAATGCAAACATCAATAGCATTTGATACAAGCACAAAAATGCAAAATCTAGAGAAAGGTGTATAAATGGTGCCTGGTTATAGAAGAAAATTCAGTGTGTAACAAGTTGATTGTCAAGATGATAGAAAGAGGTTAAGGGCTAGACTCTCACTTGAGGTAAGTTGACATCTGATTTCCATGAACCTATACCAAATTAGAACAGCTGAGGATTTGGCACTTTAAAATTTAAAATGCTGGCTCCCAGAAGAGCATTGTTCTGAACAGTGGGTGACTATTTAAAAGACCGGGGGGGGGGGGAGACACAGCTACCTAGTGGCACAAAGAAAATATTGAAACTTCTGTCCCTTTGGTTTCTTTCATGCCTTCCTTCATCTTTGCAGGGTCATTTCTATTCTCATACCACCCTTGGGACTGTTCGCCAGTGAATATCCAATAAAAACCTAGCTGAGGCATTAAATCTATCCCCAGTTAACCCCAATGTCTTTAATAAAAGAAATTTTCCACAAGGGATAAATACAATCTCATTTTCTGATTCTCACAAGTCTCTTGTCACTCTACACTTATTAAAACTGTTGTTAATATACTGCTCCCAGTTAGCAATTAAAATAGTTCAGTTATTCCAATTAATTTGCCAATAAAACATGGTGTCTTAGTGCAACAGAAAGGCTTTGTCGCTTATTTGTTCTACTGATATGACCCAAAAATATTCAAAATTTCTTTGTATTTTATTAAATATTGTGTACACATGCATGTATACATGTAAAACATTTAAAATGAGCATCTGATCATATTACAGACGTTCCTACAATCCCTCCAAAAATCTCATAATGATTGATGGTACAACCAAGTGAAGGTTGAAGCCTGCCAGGCGTTGTGACAACCTCCCTTCAAAAAGAAAAAAGAATACTCTGGTCTTGGGGCAGGTCAGAGCCACTCACAACAGTCCACCCAAAAAAGCAAATAGTCCCCCTGCAGGCAAAATGGCTTTTGTCCGCAATTTCTATGCCAAAAGACACAGATCTCAAATCATATTAAAGACTCAGTGACAAGAGGCCCAAAGTTCCTGTGCTGTTTTCCTATTAAACACACATATAGTCACAGTGAACTTAAGATAAATAATAAAATATGGCTTGTAGATGAAGTCTCTGATATTTTGTCCCTTTTGAAGGGAAAAGAAACTTGATTCTTCAAACCAAGGGCGATGGACCAATTGTCAGTACCTCCAAACCTCTGAAGCTAGCCAGCCTGCCCCTGTGGTCCCCAATTTATATCATATCCTTCCCCTGGTCCTATAAGGTAACTTTAAAACTTAGCCCTGCTGAAAAGTGTTGATTATTTTATTTATTACACAGAAACCACTTCAATTCTTTACAGTAACTAAGCCCTGCATCTATTTATCAGTAAAACAGCCAGGCAACAGCAGAGCACAGATTGAAAAGGAAAGTGAAGGAGATTCTATCCAAGCAAACAGGAGGCACAGGAGAGGGGAATCTACAGGCAGACAGAACACAGATAGCAAATTCAAATTTGGACACCAGGCTCAGTTCTCTCCCACAGGCTACAAGTAATTTCCCTCTGAAGCAAAAAGTACTTATTCCTGGTAGCAGAGCAATCCAGCCCCATGCAAAACTGTGCAAAAAAACCAGCATGATACCTTTAAAAGCCACAAATATCCTTGATTTTTGTGTTTCATCCAAAAGACTACTCCAGGTGCCCACTGTTCAATGGCAACAGCAGGACATCTATGGCAGCATGGGTGGAAATACAGGCTGCTCAAGCCTGCCTAGGGCTCTATGTATGTACTCAAAGCCACTCTCCTGTACTGCCATGGCTTTAATGTTATTGCTATTTAATCTAAGTCAAAACTAGCTCTGGTATATCTCCACATGCTGCAGTCATCTCTCTGATTTTAATGTAGACATACTGCAAGATGGAACAGCATCGCTACTGAAATCACCAAGCACTCATTTTTTCAGCGCTTTCTTCACTGGTGCTCTTGCCCAGCCACTTGGCCTGATCCTGCTCAGGTTGAGAAATCTGATGCAAATCATCCTAAGGGTAAAGTATTAGCAGTAAGCAGCCATGCCAAAAATCTTCAGGTACATTTGAGTTCTACAGCATTAGGGATTCTGAACTAAAAGCCAAAACAATAAAGAAGTGGGGAGCTGACCCAGAATTTTTAAACAAGTTAGTTTGTTTAAAGACACAGGCTTATTATGCAACAACACTTGTGTGTCTGGTCAACACTGCTCGGACTGGACAGAATTTATCAGACCAGCTACAGGTTGATCAACATCCTCTATTGGCTCCTTCCCCTCAATGGGAAGAAGCCTCTCATTCTACAGCCTAAGGGCACATGGAAATCTGTTCCCGGTGGATGGATCATGAGCAGCTCCAGAGTAGCATTATGCTTCAACTTTTGTGTTTACTCAGGCTTTGACATTACTCAGTATTGGGAACAGTAAAAATGCTTTCCATGAGAGATCTGTTGAATTAATGTGAACAAATGTATTGTGCATTCTTTGTATTTCATGTACTCTGGACACTAACATATATCAGGAAAATGGATTCTGACAGGAAGGAGGTGCAAAGCCCCATAAATATCCCAATGCCTCTGTACACGAGGAACCGACTGACCATCTAAAATGTGAGAATGCAGAGCTTCGTGGCTGCCTACAGAGCTAATGTCAAGAACAAGGCACCATTTCTAGAACTACAGCCTGTGGAGATCTGTGGGACTAAAAAAAGCCAACTCCCAGGTTCTACAAAAGATTGATGACATTTTGCGCCTCCACAGAAATGGAATAGTAGCATGATGCAGTGGCTGGTAGGCATACAGCTGTTATATCTTCATAACTCCAGCTTCTGACAAAGCTAACAAATAAGGAGGTTATTGCCACATTGGAAAGGAACCATTCATGCCAGGCACAACCACATTAAAATATAGGGGAATTAGGAACACAAATCACACCTCACCCCAATTCCCCTCCTCCTAAGACACACATACAAAATTGGTGAATAAACTCATGCATTTTTCTCTGAAGTTAAAAATTCCCTGATATTTGTTACAGGATTTGTTACTCTCTCCCCTCCTATTCTCTTTTCTAAATGATATTCCCATTTCAATTCCTGATCCATTTTGGCAGCATCATTCTAGAGTGGGAAGCAGAAATCAAAAATAAAATGTGTCCCTCTACACCATTATTCATTCTGCTCTATCAGTAGATTTGGTTTTAGAGCACTTGTTAAAAGTTGCTCATAGATCTCAAATAGCAACCAGATCTTCTCTCCCAATGATAAATGACTGAACTTCAATACATTAAAATAAGGTATGTGTGAGATAGACTGTATTGGGTTTTTCCTCATCTGTGACTAAGTCCATTGAAGTAAGCAAAATCTTTCCACTAACTTCAGACTTTACATGAGGTCCTAAGTGAATTAATTTATGTTAAATGAAAGCCTAGCTCTATATTGACATTGCTTTATTAACTTTGTCCACTAGATGTCATTGTGGCTGACAGTCCTGAGGCAGACTTTGTGACAATAAAAAGGTTACTCACGCTATTGTGAGGGGCCTTACAGTCATTAGTCTCTGAAATTGCTTTCCATGGTGTAAGAAGAGACATAACAACTAGCTGATTTAATAAAAGTATTTAGGTTCATTCAGCCAGAGAGGCAAGGATAATAGCAATGGATTCTGGAAAACTTCTAAGTCACTCAGATGACATGGGCTTGAAGTTTTCTTAATGGAATCAGCCATTTTCAGGTTGAAGTTCATTTCCTCCCCAATTCCACAGCCATTCAGGTTGCCCATGGAAAAGAATGTGCAAGATACAGAGGCAATGACACTGGCACACCAAAAAAAAAATTATAATAATCTGGAAGAAAATGCAACTGAGCTATTGTATAACCCTGACACCAATCCTTAATTAGCACCCAGAAACAGCCACAAGTTCAACCCTCATTGAAATCATTGATACGATATATAGCATGATATGATACATGACACAGTATAGATGATATGATATACCATGTCCAGTTCCAAAGGAGACAAACACATTGAATGTCAGCTGATACCAGACAGAAACAAAAAAGTGTCAGGAAAGAGAGAGGCCCAGTAGCTGAAAAGCCTGACTTTCCTAAGCAAGTCTGCTACCCTCTAACTGAGGTCACAAATACATAAACAGATCAAGCGGATTCATCCACAAAAACGGTACAGAATTCAATAATTATTGCAACACAACAGATTGTACCAGAACAAACAACAACATGACTTACGCCACTCATTTAAAACACGGAGGAGAAAAATAAACACAACAGTTTATTTTGCCTATCATAGTTCAGTAATGCTATGGTTATTCCTACAAGTCTCCAGCTGACACAATGAGCTTTGGCTCCATGTATACAGAGTTGCTAAATTTCTGGATTAAGAGACAGCTTGAAATGAGTAACAAAACAAAAACATCTTCAAAAGCATCTGACAAAGGGGGATTATCTCCCATTAAAGCTCATGCAACAAATAAATTGGTTAGTCTTTAAGTGCCACAGGACTCCTTGCTTATTTTGCTAAAATGAAACGTGTTCAAATAAGTGGGATACAAGGACAGAGGACTGAAGGGAGGCTGGTAAATCTATACTGTTCGCTTTGTACTCTTAAAACACCAATAAGATTATGGTTTGAAATATCCCAGAACAAATTAACAGCTGAAACCCAATTTATGATCACATCCTGTTCTTTGAGTTAATATTCCTTAGGCCAGCTAGATACCACATCAAGCAAGACATTATCAAGTTAAACTATTTTACCTTGAATCATGCATGAATAATTCAAACTTGCCACATTAGAATTTGTCCACATAACCTCAGATGTCACTCCTCAAAGTGATATTTTCCATTTTTGGCCAACAATATTTGTCCTTAGCTTTGCTTACTTCCCCATCTCCCCCCACCACACGCTATTATGCTAATGAGCAATGAATTAAAGGGGGAACAACTTGATGTTCCCTACTTTCATAACCAGCTTTTGCCAGAGACGAGAACTTTTTCTTCACCTATGCCTTCCAAACTATCAAATCAGCAGAAGCTCTGGCTTCGGTACCAAGAAAAAAAAACAAAAAAAAACCCTCTATCTAAAAATACAAGCAAGGTAATTCAATCCCTGCATGTTTGTACAAAAGACCTCCAAAATTCTGCTGATTAGGGAGTTTCCTCCTTCAAACATCATCCTCCCTCCCCCACCCCTACCCCACTGTTTCAAGGCTATGCCTGTTGAGACTGCACATTTGCTTTGTGCACAAAGTCATAAAATAGGAGGCTACAGGGCTCCGCGTGGGGCCTTAGCCCAGACTGCAACACCTATTATCAGGAGAACTGTGTTACAAAGTTTATACTGGGCCTGAAAAAATTATGCTTGGACCCTGGGAGGATGCCTCCATAACAGACAGGCAGTTGTGAGTTTTAGTTTTTAATTGGAAATACTTTCTGCTTTGGACTTCTGCTACAATCCTAATGGTCTTTTGGTCCAACTTAACAGCTACACTTTCCAACATGCTACCTCTCTGAAGACCAACAATGTGCAGAAGAAATTCGTGCAGGTCAACTCCTCCAGCATTAGGCATATTTAATAGTCTTTTGGCCTGATTACACACACACTAAGGCTTCTTTACACCATTCTGGCAGGCATATGTAAATAAAAGTTGTGTCCAATAGCAGAGTGTACTTATTTCTGTAGCCCATTTCAATTATTATTTCAATTAACTAGCAGGCTATCTTGAATGAAATAGCTGATCTTAATCGCACTTTGCATTTGTACCCCCCCCCACACACAAAAATGTCACCTCTCATTAGCTGGTCACCGTTAAAACATATTGACCCACAACTGAATACAGGCTTTTCATTAAATTTGGTGAAAGCATAAACTACATATCTCTATACATTCAATTATTTAAATTTAAGCAACTATATACCTTAGCTTACATTTATGCAAATTCTTGATTTTTATATTTTCTATTGTGTTAGAAAGTGGTAAAGGATTCATTTACTTTTACTCATGATTTCTGTCCAACTATTTCAATGAAAATTTAACTTAAATTAAAAACAAAAGAGCATTTTAATTTTACCTTATAAAATGAAACTGTATTAAATGTGATGGATGCAGAGTAAAGTTTACCAAAGTAGGTTTTGCATTTAAAACTGAGCGATTAAGCAAGGGAAATAGAATCTGCAATTAATAAATAGAACTGATTGTTTCTGGTCATCATGCCCTTCAAGATTTTAGAACTAATAGATTGCATCCTCTCATACTCAGCTGTTAACCTTAGATAGGAAGAAAAGAAGTTTCATTGCTTTCTTTCAACTCTCATTGATTTCTTAACTTCAAATTAACTCTTCACTGAATTGAGCTAGTTGAAGAAAGCAAAAAGAAAAGATTCTCTCTGCAGTTGAAACCCAAAAACAAAAAAAAAATCCCCACAAACAACCCCCCTACAACCCTCAGGACTATTGCTGCCAAAAAATTGGTTTAGCACTTCAACCTACGCAAGTTGCAAAAGCTTTGCAAATGACTATCAGTTCATTGGTTTTGCTTTCTTTAGACCATGGCAGCATCCATTTACAGCTTAACATTATTTTTGTATCAATATAAATTATTGTAATAGTTTATAAGAGGTTCAGGACTTAATATATGCTGCCAATTTCAGATTTAATTTAAGTAGTTTTTTTTAATCCTTGTATATAATTTAAATAGAAATTTAAATATTTTTATTTGTCTTTGAAAAAGAACAATCTGTTTTTATCCATCTTGTCCTATACATCTCAGTTGCATATTGGATGGTTTTATTATAAAGGAATCCCATAAGTGGAGCTTTCTCAACTTATACTTCCAAGTAGAGAAGTCTGTTTTTTCTTATTACAGCATCCTAGAACTGAGAGAGAAACCATGCTGATATGATGTCTAGTGGTCATACTTTTACAGCAGCTGGTATCATGGCCCATCACAAAGAACTACTACTTTGCCATGATTAGGCTTCGCTCTGGCTTCTTCAGAGGCCTAGGAACAGAAGCTACAGGGAAGTTAAACTAAAACAACATATATTATTCTGAACAAAAACTGTGTGCAAATAAAACAACATTCTATTAATTATACATGCTAGAAAACATTTTAAAGTATGAATTTACAAGTGATGACTAGAGATTATTTAAAGGTCAGTGAATAAAGTGGGTTTTTTTGAGGGGGTTTTAGCATCCTTAACAATACATTACCAATTTCATCCCTCACCCAGTAGCAGGTGTCATTGTCTTTACCCCAGATTCACAGTGATGTAAGTGAGAGTAAAAGTGATGTATTTATTTTTAATTACTTGTACTTTCAACAGCTCTTAACATTTCAGTTCACCTTTAAGGTAATATGTAACCTGTCAGTTCAACCTTGAGTGCTATTGCAGACACATTCTTATAATGGTGTTTTTCCCCCACTGTAGCATTTTGAAACTCTAAGCACTCTTTTTCTCCTCTGCATTGTCAAATGAGTGATACAAAATTATATTATACTGTGTTATTGATTGTTTAGATATAATCTGTTGTGTTGCAATAATTATTTAATTTTGAACCCTTTTGAGGACGACTTGACACCTTTGTGTGTATACAGTGACTAACCACATACCAGCTTGATGATATACAGGAGACTAGCAAACACCAGACTAATAATTCTACATCTAGATGCACGTGCCAACCATGTGCCTTGTATGTATTTGGTAAAAGGTGATCAGGTTTAGTGTGCTGAACAAACCATACAAGAGTGAGTTAGGTAAAACTAATGAAAACTGGGGATCTGGTAGGATTATGCATGGCAATGGAAGTTTCGAGACAACAGCTTTAACCCTGGCTCTGACCATGATTTGCCATATGATGCTGGGGAAGTTATTTAACTTTGTTTTCCCAATCTGTGAAAATCACAGAATCATCGGACTAGAAGGGAATGCAAGAGGTCATCTATCCAGTCCCCTGCACTAAATGAGACCAATGATGGTATTTACGGACCTCATAAGCTATTGAGAGACAATCACATTTTTATAAAATGCTGTTAAAATGCCAAATTATATTAAGACATGTCTGTCTGTGGCAAAGGTGAGAACAGATCTCAGCATTCCTAACCTTAAGCCCTGAATTCAATTCACAAGACTCAAGGAAACAGTGCAATCATGGTGTTTTAATAAAATTACTCCTAGAATCTCTGTGAAGCACAGAATATTTTAACTGCAAATCTTCACAAATACAAAAAGAAAACACTCAAAATGGTGCCATTTTGCTGAAATTTGAAAAACAGATGAGTTTTTCACAAAGTTTCCAGGATGCTTATTTTATGCAGTTCTTCATAAAAACAACCTAAGAAGTTCAGAAAGTTAGAATTCTATTTTTACAGTGTATAACATTCTCTTCCATTGGGTTCATTTACAACATTCATTTTAATTGTCAAGTGAACTTGTATCTTGTGACCAATTTCCAATTCACAGCCCTTAGGAAGGAAACCCTTCATTTCTTGCTAGAGTGAGAACAACAACATTTGTCATTTTTAACTGCATTAGAACGCATTGATACAAATTCCATTTTCACCTATACCCCTTAAAATGATATAGAAATGACAGTGCACTGATAACAACGCCATCACTGAGGGCATCAAAAACTTTGCTTCCTCTCACTGGGCTGTAAATAAAGCCTTTATGACAAATTAGCACCATACATATCAGACAGATGTTGTTGCTGTATACTGGCATTTTATGTTAATGAGGGCACACTTTTGAGACTGCTGCTTCTGCTGCTGTGGATAAAGGGAGCTCTTGACTAACCTATTATTACATCTTGCCATTTTATGGTGTCTTTTTTTAAGCCAATAGCTGACTCCATTCCATATGAAGATGGGTAAACTGTAGTTTTATCCTAGAGTAAATTTGGCTCATTCAGTCTGGCATTTAGGACATTGCTTACACTGCAATTGTGTATGAATGATCCCCATAGAAGATGGAGATGTTCAAATGCAGCTGCTACGCAGGCAAGTACTGAAAAACAGGGCCACCTGTCTGCGGTTTCTTTTTTCTGTTTTGAACTTCACATCACCTTAGATGCTTTATCACCGTGCCGCATAATAACGATGTGTGTCTCTCTCTCTCTTGAAAAGAGCAGCTAGGTTCATTTAAAGCTTCCAATGCTCTGTATAAAGTACTGCACTGTGCATCCATGTGGAAGCGCAATTTTCATTAATCAAATATTCAGAAAAGTCACGGGTTTTATCATCATAAAAACTCAGAAATCACAGCCTCACTGGAAAAGTACAAGTTTCCACATATGACATGTAAACCTACAGGCTTTGCCAAGTTAATGGACATCTCTGAGCAACCCTAACATCCTGACAGCTTCTGGTCATACTCCTTGTATTCCAGATATGGTTATATATCAAGGCATAGCTTCCATTTATCTAATAAATACTTATTGCCCCTGCCTTTCCAGGATCCCAAAGTACTTCTACAAAACAACAACTAGGCTCTACCCCTGCATGAAGTGTTTCCAGTAGGGGTTGGTGAGTCTGTGGCAGAGTTAAGAACACTAGCCTCCAGGACCACCACCAGATTGCAAATGGCAGTAAGCACTGAAAAACTGAGGTATGTTGATCTAGTAGATACAAAGGAAAAAAAAAAAAAAGGAGCTTTGCTTTCCAGGTCTCTAAGAAGTCCATACGTAACCCACTGGTGAGTGTGATTTATAGGAAATCTTCCCACTCTACAGATGAGGGTTGTTACAGTCCTCAGGTACAAGGGGCTCTAAGTGAAGTAGTAGCAGCTCATGCTTTTAGCTCTGGAGGCCTCCAGTTCAATCTGGTTTCACCCAGAGAAGCAGCCACCCTAACCCCCTATGCCCACACACATACGCACACAGAGCCTACCACATATTTTAGTTTCTTTCAATCTTCACCTCAGGATGACTATGTGTGTGTCACAATGCATACAGGCCTTTGCAAGGGCCATGCCCAGTGGCATGCCTAGCCAATAGCCAAGGGTTAGGGAATTAATGCCAGGCCACGGATCAGAAACAATGCACAAACACACTACCATTCCTGCTAAGTCTGCTGGTCCATGAACAATGACATTTTGTGCAGATTCTTCAAGGAGGGATAAACAATTTTCCTTCCCTTCATCAGCTACTCCCTACCTTAAAGCCCATTTTTTAAGCCCATCTCCTATTCTGTCCATTTAAGACCATGCTCTATTCTATCACCTCCCCACTGTCTCAGCCCCCATTTGGCCAATGCCATCCCTGCCCCCCTCACAAGTTCTACACACACCCCCATAACACCTTGCTTGTGCCTTTCTAATGCTGGCATTGCAATGGTTTTTTGAAACAACTTTTTCACGTGAGTTAGAGAAGCTCTCTGGGTGTTGCAGCACAAAAGAGAAACACACAAGGAGACATAAAAGAGACACAGAAGGAGTTTGTGCTGACCAGAAAGTAGGGCAAACAGATCTCAAACACAAATCAAAACAACTTGTTTGGTTTGCTGAAAAAAATCTCAGCTGACCTTATGACTTAATTTTCTCTACATTTATATATTCCCTTCCATGCTGTAGTTTCCATTTCATACATCTGAGGAAGTGGGATTTTACCCAGAAAAACTCATCTAATAAATAAATTTGATAACCTTTAAAAAAGTACCACAGGACTCCTTGTCCGTTTTCCTACCTTATATTTTGTGTGTATGTGCATATATGTGTGTATGCGCATGTATTTATATTCACCGCATGGCAGACTTGCAGCCAGGGATTTTTACCAGACTGAGATTAAACCAGGATCTCTGTAATAAAACACTAATATCAGAAGCAAGCTGCATTCATAGCAGAGCTTCCAAGGAACTTTTCTCTCTTATCATTCCACCCCTTTCCTTTGTCATTGGACAGCTTTTCTGTTTAACCATGTAATGTGGTTTCTTCCCTCAAAAGCTTTTATCAAACCCATTTTCCACAAGGGAAAGAGACTTTGGGAATGGGATTCCTAAAAGGCATAAGAACAAATACCAAAATAATTGAGAAAACACAATGTCTTAGAACTAGCCAACAGCTGAAGTCCCTCTAAGTCTTTGCCATTCGCTTGCCAAAAGTCATCATTTTCCAAAAAAGAGAAAGATCTAACCAAATTCTAAATTATAATTCCATTTTATGCAACGCTGCTGAAAAGTGGACACTGAAAAATTATCTGACTGGGAGCTTAGCAACAGAAACCCATGAATCTTTTTGGCAGTTATATAGTTTTATTGTTACGTAGTGCTTATGGGAGCAGCTGTTAACTAACAAATTGATGCATAAGTTTGGTATGATAACTTTCAGATTTTAAAATCAGTAGGCGCGATGACTATTGATTTGACTGCAGTGTTGTATTTACAGTCTTTTCTCAAGTGAGACCGAGGAGCAGACTGAAAGGCTGTCACTCCCAAAGGTCAATCGGAGACCCAGAGAAGGATTTGCAAGTGGGGTGCCATGTGAGTACAAATGAGAAGTACCTGGCAGCAGGAACACAGAGAGATTATATTTGTTAATTAAATATGCAGTGAACAAAAGGACATGAGAAAAATAGGAAATTAATTCACCATCTATATAGCACATGAAACTAATGGATCTTTTTTGAGTCTGAAAAAATATATGGAGCAGGAAATTAGAACACTTTTCCAAATCCTGCGAAACTCAATTAGGCAGGACAATGGGCAAATCTGAATAAATTGAATAAAAGAATGTAACATCCCTGGCACCAATGCCTGATTTTCTCTCTCTCTCAAATTACAAACACACACACACACACACACACACACACTCCCCCCTCCCCCGCTTCTTTCTAAATAAAGGCTTCTGAAAATTTTACTGAACATATTCTCAACTGGTGTAAACCAGGCACATAGCCAGAAAACTACTTCTGCCCAGGAATGTGATTTACTGGGGTGGACCAGGGCCACTTCCTGTGTCTGGTCACATGACCGGAAGCAGGAATTTCAGAAACCGTGGACACTCCAGTTCCCTTGGCAACTAGTGCATCCAGCAGGTTAGTAATTCCCTGCCGGTTGCTTTCCCAAACTTCCTGTTTCTGGCTGGAAGTTGGAAGTTCCAAGTAGTGACCCGCCGAATGTTGTCCAACACTCTAAACTTAAGCTGAGCATCAGCAACAGGCACAATGGATCAAGTAGGCCTGCTTTGAAAGTTGGTGTACTGCAGCCCACCCAGGCCTAATTGTAGCTATTTCACTGGCGGAAACTGACATAAGCTTCGTTGACTTCCTGGAACTTGGCTGTTTACACTAGGTAAAATGGATACCTTTAATTTTCGTGATCAAAGTTCATTTATAAACAGATTCCTGATAAAATAAGGGGCAATTTTAAGTGTTTCAATGATTTTATATGCAGAGTCCTTCCTTAATGACTAGCTCAATCTTCTGCTGAACTCAACCTCCAACCTGGCCCTCGTGGTGGGTCAACCACCGCAAACAAAGCCCCCAGTTAGAGATTTTCAGATGGGAGTGGGAGTGAGGTTAGGAACACCACCACTTGAATTATACCTTGAGCTATGAAAGCAGTAAAGCCAAATCAAACTGTCCCGCAGACATAACCATATAAAATGAGCAAGAGCGTTCATCAGAATCACTCTAGAGTAAAAGTGTACAGAAACCAATGATAGAGACCATGAAACCCTTGATTTGAGCAGCTGCTTCCTGGAATTCTATACCTCTTCCACTCTGCACTGTAAATCAGCAGGTATTCCACAAATCTAAATGGATGAAGTAATCATGCAAAAATGAAGATTATGCTATGGCTGTCTTTGGGGCCCACTGGAGTAAAAGGTTCTATAGCTCAGACTTTATTCAAAGACATGAGATGCAATTAGAAATATATCGACAATGAAGTACTCCACAATTAACAGTTGCTACAACTTGTATAGACTAACACTCTACCTGCTTCTGTCAAGTTAACAGATTTGCTAATTATCCATACTTTTTAAGGAGAAGGAAGAAAGTCCATCTATAGACTCTATCTAATACATCATGAACTGGCTGAAGAATTTTTATTTTGAGTGTTTGGATTAATAATGCAATTCTTATGAGTCAGATTTTTGTGGATTTCTGCCATTATAAACTCTTTGCATACTCCTGTCACTGTGATTCAAATTCGGCAACACTTACTTCGATAATCTTTCCACTGAAATTAACGGAAATACTGCCTTAACAGAAAGGAATGCAAGACTGGACTCTTATGATTCTGAAACATAAGAGCAAAGGCAGACAAGAAATATTCCTGAAACCAGATTCACTTTATTGGAGGAGGGCATTTTTATGACAATAGTGATTAGAGCTGATTGGAAATTTTCTGCCTATTAATTTTTTATTATAAAATGTTGATTCAAATAGACTAACTGTGAGAAAGGATTGATTTCAACAAATCTCAGTTCAAGAATTTTTAGAAAAAAGTTCAGAAATTGTTAAAACAGTTTCTTGTGACATCAAAATGAAAAGTTTCATTTGTGGCTCAATTTCTTTGAATCAAAACTTCAATTAATTTATATTTTTAAAGATTTTAAAACTTTAAAAGGTCAAATTTGAAACAAGATTTTTCAACTGACCCAAATCTGAATTATTTTTCCCCCACAGGATCATGAAAATTTGAGATTTTGACATAGAAAAAGGAAATTAAATTTCTCAGACAATTTTAATGAAAATAATTAAATTAAACAAACTAATTTCAATCGGAACCTATCCCAGCAACAAACCGCATTGACAGCTCTGCCCACCTGTCAACTCCAGTGGTTGAACCACAGGTCCCAGCCACACCATCAAGGGCTCATTCAACTGCTCATCAACTAATGCGAGCTGTGTCATCATGTGCCAGCAATGCCCCTCTGCCATGTACCTTGGCCAAATCAGACTGTTCTTGCACAAAAGGATAAGTAGACACAAATCAGACATTAAAAATGGCAACATCCATAAAGCAGTAGGGGAACACTTCACTGTCCCTGGACACTCAATAGCAGACTTGAAAGTTGCCATGCATCTTCAAAAAAATTTCAAAGACAGACCAGCATGAAACTGCAGAACTGGAGCTGATTTGCAAGCTTGACACAATCAATCTGAGCCAGAATAGGGACTTGGAAAGGATAACACATTACAAAAAGCAATTGATCTGTACACACATTTTCTCCCTTTAACCAGCTGGTGTGAAGAGGCCCCTCTGCTCTCTAAATTGACTTCGCTAACACTTGCCCTCCTTCATCCTGGCACATGTGTGTGTATTATATTATATATAAATACAAACACACACACACACACACACACACAAAACTTCTCAACTATAGTTTCCACTTTATGCATCTGCCAGAGTGGGTTGGAGCCCATGAAAGCTTATGCCCAAAGAAATTCATTAGTCTTTAAGGTGCTACAGGACTCGTCATTTTTGCTATATGCTGACTAACATGGGTACCTCTCTGATAATTTCAATTTGTTGCCAATGTGTATATAAATTTATAACGTGCTAAGCACTTCTATGGAAAGCAAGAGTATTGGGTACACTACTTATTTCTCCAGTCCAGAGTATTATTTTTAAAAAAACCACACGCTCCTAAAGTGAAATATCGCATCTCAGTGAGCTAAAACACTGTATAATTCATTTTTATCTTAAAGAAATAGTAAGCAAGCCTTTTACAAAATAAACTAGTAAGCGATTGCCAACAAATTAAGCATTTCTAGGCTTTCATACAAAATCCACTTTTACAGCGTGTAATAACTTCTCTATTATCATTGCAAAGTAATTAAAATACAAAAGGAAGTCAAATTTAACATTGGTAAGAGCAGACATCTGGAAAACCTATTCACTGATGAGGTTTAGTATTTGCAACCAGATCAGGACATGATGGCCTTGTTTTCCAGATGGTTTCTTCAAGGTACTGATGTCCCAGCTGAGGCAAAGCACTTAAACTCTAAATTTTTAATTCCACTATGTCACAGCAGGGCTGGATTTTGCCATGGCCCTGCTCATAATCCCTGATCACAGAGTAACCAGTCTGAAAGCTGTTGGACATATTTCCAAAAGCACTTAGCTTCCAAACAGGGAGTCTAGTGGCACTAACATGGCTACCCCTTTTGGAATTTAGATTCCAGTAGCACCCATTGCTCTCAATTACAGATGCTGAGTACTGAGCAGTTTGAAAATCTATGCTTTTAGTGAGGTGGTTACATAGGATCCAAGAATTTTTGAAAATCTGTCCCATTCAGAAGGGAGAGCACATTGTGAGAGTGTGTTCAGAAGATACTAGAAGATTTAGTTTGATCTGATTTTTAAACAGATGGGTGACAGTAAAACTAAGATGAATACTGGAAGGGTGTATTGACATACAAAACTTGTACTTCACTTGAAGTTTAATTCCAGTTCCACCTTACTCCTGTGATCAATGACAAGTTTCATTTTGGAATGTGGGATTTGATGAATGCTTAGTCATACTATTGGCTTTCTAATGTGAAAGAAGGCGTGTTATCTTTGTTTTTAAATAAAGACATAGAGACCAAAACCTGGCTAAAAGCCATCAACCAACCTTTTTCTAAAAACTGAAAGGCACATAAATCAAAATAAGAGGCTTTCCCCTAATACAGCATAACATCCCTGCCAACTTCCATTATGCTCCGACATGTGATTCAAATGGAAGGTTAATAATAAGTGTCCATCACAGTCATTTGACTTTATTAGTGTTATCTTAAAACACACATGCTGTACCATTTAGAATAAGGATTATTTTACAGCAGCCTGTTCCACGGCATTTACTATTTGTCTTCTTCCCACCCCTATTTTTAGTGTTATTCGAACAAAACCAGGTAGTGGAAGTGAATAATAAAATGCTAGGCTCATAATGCCATCAAACTGTTCCAGGAAAGCAGAAGAGCAGGCAAAACATTTCTAAAATCCTGCTTATTTTTGCTAGTATAAAAAGATTTGAGGTATGAAATAAATAAAAAGCTCTCTGACTCTTCTTAATATTAGACCAAGTCAACCAGCTGTTTTTGAAGAGAAATATCTGTCAGAATTAGAAGCGAGATGACAGGCATGGAGAAAGGAACCCAGCCCTGAAGAGATTACATTCTGAAGAACAAATGCACCCAAAACTCTTCCGAATGTCAAGGGGAGAAACTAACTGTAACAAGGTTGCATGCTGTTTAGTGTAGAGGGCTAGATGCCAGGACTCCTGCATCCTAAAAGAGTATGTCTTCACCATTTTCTCTTTGCAGCCCTCTAACAAACAACAACATTAGAATCCAATCTTACATTATTAAACACAAGGAGAGTTTTCCCATTTATTTACTTCAGTGGCTGCAGGAACAGGCCCTTTAGGCAGATGTTTCTGTGAACTGTTACGCAAGAAAATAAAAAACTTTTCTCATGGCTGAAGTTCCATCAAATTCTTCAGATTAATTTTAGATTGCTCAGGTTTGTAAAGGTTTGCAGGATGGTGCCGTTTTGTGTTTGTCTTCTTCTCACTACTCATCCACCACAATTCCAGCAGCACCTTATGTGGCTGACAGTTGTATCACAAATTCTCCCCTGAAACCAACAAAACTAATTGTGCACTGCTTGACATGACCAACTAGGGCAAAATTTCCCCTTCAGGATAGGCCCTGTGTGGATACAAATTTGTGGATCCATATCTGATCCGCATATGCAAGGAATGGTCTGTCGATATAATGTGGATATCCACGGATTTACAGGCTCTCCGTCAGCTCTTGGGGGTTTCCTGGATTTGCCCCAATAACGTTAAGGAGCAGAGTAGACTATACAAAGTTTTACTTCTATACATGCTGCATATAAAACAAATCCAATAGTCATGTGACAACTTTGATTCTAGTGTTTGCTTATTTTAGGAGGCTGAGAAGAGGAACAACTGTGAAGGTCGGAAGATGGGATTCTCTGGGTACATCTATGCTACAGCAGCTACTGTGCCACAGCCCTGGTATAGTACAGTATTGTACATTGATGGAAAAAGGTTTTTTAATCTCCGTAATCCACCTCTCTGAAATTCAGTAACTAGGTCAAAGACTTCTTAGTGATTAGGTTTACCTAACTATATCGCATAGGATGCAAAATGTTGCAAAGCCCTGAGCAATCTAGCTAGGGTTACTGTAAAGAGTCATCTTTAGTTACTGAGATAGGAGTCTTTTGACAGCAGAGACATATCCAGGCTTGATGCTCACCATCATCCATTGAGTTCTAAGCAACCATGGTCTGCAGTCCACTGAAATCTGTGAAGCCCAAGGTGCTATGGATTTGTTTCAATATAAATGCAATTGAACAATCATTCTTAACAGAATCCACAGGCTGAAGTTCCAACTGTGATCAAAGTTCAATGGTTTAAAATAGTTATATTGTACCACAAAAAGCTATCATTTGTGAGAGAACAGAGAGGAATGCTGTGCTCTCTGAGCAGATTCTACTCTTTTTGACATGTTTAAAATTCCATTCAACAGGAAAATGTGTTCAATTCTCAAAATGCCTGATCTGGGAGGTTTGGTTTTTTTGTCTGAATTCCAGTCCAGCTGTTGCACCGGAGTTTTATGAATCACATTGTTCATGTGAGCTTTTTCAGTATTTGAAATTATCCAATGGGATTATAATTTCTCCTCCCACTGAAACCTCTATGATCATTATTGAAGCCTTGTGTATACTTCAGAAGTCTTATTTTAACTACACAAGGATAATTTACATGGCATAGCTTAGTTATAGACACAGTTATACCACAACAATAGTTTGTCTTGGTATAACTTACTTCAGTTAGGCAAAGCAAAATTAACTGTGTTTATGATACAAACAGCTCCTTATACCAGTATAACTGCATCTACAAAAATTTCACTTAAAAAAATTTCCACCCCTGACAAGTATACTGCTAAAACTTTAATTGTAGACCAGGTCTGAAAAGCCCTAATATCCTAAAGACATCTGAATACAAATCAAGTCTTCGGTCAAGAGATAGCAATAAACCACACATTTTACCACTAAAGATGAACCTTAGCCTCAGATTGCAGGTCCAGCTCCTTTCCTTATGTTCAGGGCTATTCAAAGGTAGGGAGCTGCTTTGGGTCATTACTGAGATTATCTTGAATTGAAGCTAAACTTAATTCAACATACCAGTACACAGGTCTGGGTTCTTCTTGTGCCCATCTACACCTAGCACACACAGATAACTAGTCTGGTAAGAAAATATCAGTATTTTACGAACAGATATTCAGACAGAAGTATCTTGACTTTAGTATGAACATCTGGCACACCTTTAAGCAAGCTCTCTCCTCCAGAGCAGAGCAGGTAATCCTATGTATGCTTGCAAAAAGAATTCCCAAAGTTCTGATTCTGGACTTCAGAATAGACGCTTTCTCCGGTGCTGAGCAAAATCACTTCAATTCTTAATTTCATTTTCCTCATGTGTAAAATAAGACCACCACCACTTTACCTACCACAGGCACGCTGCGGGGATTAACTAATAGCTATAAAGACTAAAGGTACTACCTAAACGCTACTTAGCCAGATCATTCAATGTATTGCTCAAGGAGCTGATGCACCCCAATATAATTATTTTCCAAGAAATAATGTTAGCCTAATCTGAAATATGAATAAGCTCCTCTAAATATGCATGGTTTGTTTTACTGTATATTAATGAAAGATAGAAGGGCAAGTTATAACTATATATATATATATATATATATATATATATATATATATATATATGAGACTAATAAAATTCATTTTTATATTCACATCATGTATACTGAAGGATTTGATTATCCAGAGGATTAGCTTTTACAATAAAATACTCATTTCTCATCCTCAAAATACATATTCTTCACACCTTGTATGTCCTATAAAAGGAGCAGAAAGGTTACATTGTCCTCACTTTCATAGTCAACAGAAAACAAACATGGGTCATTCCATTCCATTTCATATAATTCTTCTTTCCCTACCTGTTTTGTCAAAAAGCCCTCCTCAGGCGCTCCAGTCTAGTGGGCACAGGACCTATTTGAGCAAGCTGCATGCACACCAACCAGTCTTCCTATTCATCACAGTCTGGCATGAAGTCTCTTGATAGTTTCTGTTCATTTGTCCATAGACTCCAAAGATGTGAAAAGTCTGAAAGAGAGAACGAGAAAGGTTAATTGGTTTCATTGACCATCTGTTTGTGCTGTGAATAAATGCTGAGAATAATGTATAATAAATAGCATCTACAAGGATTAAATAAATCAATTCCGGGGATTAGAAATAACCTATAGATTGTGTTAATGGAGCAAGAGTCTATGTAATAAAATCAGTCTTAATCTGAGATGTAAAGCATTAGATCTTTGGGGGATACCAAATCAAGGATTCCCAGGAAGTCAGAGGATGAAGTGGGAAAATAAAACAATTAGAGATGCTCAAGCAAAATTTGATCAAATATCTGGAGGATTAAGAAAGGAGGACACAGACTAAACCCGCCACAATCAAAAAACCACCACCAAATGTGTAATCCCATTGGCTTTCTTGTTTTCTCTTTGTCACATTCCAGTTCCATGCAGTACTTTGAAGTTCCTGCACTGAAAGATCCTATTTTATTTACTTTTAATACAACTACTTTGTCCCTCATTATTGTCTTCCACTCATGCTTTCAAAGCTTTTAAAGACTTTACACTCCCATGAAGTAGGTAAATCAAGATCTTACAAAGCCAGTAACACAACTTCCATCCTCCTACCAACCCTGGGCTTTAACTGTTAGGCCATGGGGTAGTGTTTTCAGAGCACTTATGTTATTTAGGAGACAATTCTATTTTCAAAAGTGATTCAGACACACATTAACCTAAATGTTACTGAAAGTCAAAGTGACCTGCGCTCTTAAGGGCTAGACCTCAAGATAGTTAGGTACCTTCAGAGGGGAACACACAAGAAATGAGCAGACCTGCTTCAAGTTGCTACTCTCCTTCCCCCTCACCCTCTTAAAATGTTACCAGCTGTTTTGAAGGATCCTGGTACTATATGGCAATGCAGCTGCAGATAATACAAGTTACATCAATTACTTCTTGCAACTAACTGATCACATTAAGTGATTACTGTATTTTTAACTCTACATACATTCTTGTTACTGCCTTTGATTTGATTTTGTTCATGCGTTTATGATGAACTGGTAAATATTTAAACTATGTATTAGTAAGTTGTACACTTCCTTTCTGTCCCTTCACCCCTGCCTCACCAAAAGGTTTTCCATGCCAGCAAAGTTACTGAAAACCATGCGTTTTACTTTAAAGACGCGGAATAAAGATGTAGAACAGAGAGGTCACAGTTCAAGCTGGGAAGTGATGGTGCAACATCTAAGCTTCATGTGAGAGGGGAAAGATCTGTAGCTAACTGAGCAAGGTGTGCTTTGGAGTTACTTTCATTTATTGTTATTACAATTAATTTCTACTGTGGTAGCTCCTACATCTTTAACGATTGATCAAGGACTATTGTGCTAGGCACTAAGTGCAAATTAAAATGCTAGTATCTGTCTCCAAAACCTTACCATCTAACCATTCGGTGTGCATTAAATCAATGAGTGAAACTGAAGCATTCTATAGAGGCTGATGCAGTACCCACCATATGATGAGACTGGAGAATCTCTAGCTGAGATATCATTTTTAAAGCACCTATTCATTGTCATAATGGTTTAGACCAGTTGTCCATCTAATTCAGTGCCAGAATCAAACATTAAAAGACACCAAATAGTGGACAACAGTGACAAAGGACGAACATAAACACACACCGCAAGTTTAGAAAATCCAAGGCAGAAAACAAGATTGAAATAGCTAGAAACATCAAAAGGTAACAAGAAAATATTCTACAAATTTGTTAGGACAAAAGAGCAAGTCCAACAACAAGGTTGGCTCATTATTCAGTGAAGGGAGAGGGAGGGAACCAGAAAATGTGGAAACAGCAGAACTGCTAAGTGACTTTTTTTTATTTGTTTACACCAACAATTTTAGTTCCAACTGGACATCTGACAATGAATGCCAGTGAAAATGTGGTAAGTCACAGGCTAAAACAAGAACAGAACAAGTTAAGCATCACTTTGACATGTTAGAAGTCTTCAAAATCACCAGGGCCTGATGAAATACATCCTAGAATACTCAAGGAGCTGACTGAGGAACTATTTGAGGAATAAGCAATTATCTTTGAAAAAGTCATGGAAGACAGATGAGATTCCAGATGGATAGGAAAGGGCAAATATAGGGCCCACCTATAAAAAGGAGAATAAGGACAATACAAGGCATTACAGACCATTCAGCTCTTTAGCTCCCAGAAAGATAATGGAGCAAAAAATTAAGCATCTTGTAGGCACCTCAGAGATGAGGTGAAAGACAGACAGCATAGATTTGTCAAGAAAAAAAAAATCACGTCAAATCAACCTAGTTACTTTCTCTGACAGGGTAACAAGCCTTCTGCATTGAGGGAGTGCTAGATACAGTATATCTTGACTTTAGTAAGGCTTTTGACACAGTCTTGCGTGACCCTCTCATAACAAGGAATGTAAATACAACCTCAATGAAACTGCTATGAGGTGGACGCATGATGGTTGGACAACCAATCCCAAAAAGTAATCATCAGTGGTTCACAGTCAAAATGGAAAGGCATATCAAGTGTGGTCCCTCAGGGATCAGTTTTGGACCTGGTTCTGTTCAATAGCTTCATCAATGATTTAGACATTAGCATAGAAAGTACTCTTATAAAGCTGTGAGGAGTTGAAAATGCTTTGAAGAATAGGTTTAAAACTAAAAATTATCTAGACAAACTGGGGAAACAGTCTGAGGCAAATAAGGTGAAATTCAATATGAACAAATGCAAAAATACTTCACTCAGGAAGGAACAATCAAGTGCACACAGGCAAAATGGGAAATGACTGCCAAAGGAAGAATACTGCAGAAGGGAATCTAGAAGTCATAGTGGATCACAAGCTAAATACAAATCAACACTGTAGCAAAAAAAGAAAAAAAAAAGCCACCAATAAACTCTGGGATGTATTAGCGGGATTACCAAAGGAAGACAAGTAGTAATTCTTCCACTCTACTCTGTGTTGATTAGACTTTAACAAATATTCCATCCAGTTCTGGTACCATGTCTCAGGAAAGATATGGACAAATGGGAGAAAATCCAGAGAAGAGCAAAAAAATATAAAGGGTATAGAAAACCTGACCTATGAGGGAAGATTGAAAACACTGGATTTATTTAGTCTGGAAAAGAGAAGATTGAGGGGGGAATATAACAGTTTTCAAGTACATTAAAATTGTTACAATAAAGAAAGAGAGAAAGGGGTGGTGTTCTTAAGCTTTGAAAAAAGGACAAGAAGCAATGTGCTGAAATTGGAGCAAGAGCAGTTTAGGTTGGACATGAGGAAAAACATCCTAACACTCAGGGTAGGTAGGCACTGCAATAAATTGCCTAGGGAAAGTGTGGGATATCAGTCATTAGAGATTTTTAAGAGCAGATTAGACAACACACCTGTCTAGGATGGTCTCAATAATTCTCGGCCCTGCTGTAAGTGCATGGGACTGGACTAGATGACCTAGAAAAGTCCCTTCCAGTCCTATGATTCTATGAATTAACCCACCATAGATGAAGTTTAATTCTAACCTCCACCCGAGGCAATATTTAGCCTTTTAGTTGTAGAAATCAAGCCGCACTGCCCTGTATACAGTTCTCCTCATGTATGCCCATGGGAGAAATCTGACAATACTCTCTTGCCAATGTTTTAACAATAAAGCAAAGGATATTCTTGCATTTTCATGACCACTCCCAATAAACACAGTCACAAAATATAGTTGAGGATGGCTCCCTGAAAAGAAAGCTTTGGACAGATATGCTAAAACAGAAATTAAATAATTTCCAATTCTCTCTTAAAATAAGCCTGATCCTGCAGTCACCAGAATCCATGTAAAACTCTAGTGGCTAGGGTAGGAGTGGTCTCAGACTCTGTATTTAAGTAATGCTTTCCATCATGTGTATATTGGGGGCCATTAAAAAAAAAAACTACCTAGTAACTCTGACATTTCAGTGTTTCCTACTCTAACTATAGGACAATACTAAAAAGGTACAAACACATACAAGCAGTAACTGGCGCCCAGAGGCCATGTGACTAAAACATAACTAGGGAAATTGAGGCACAGTAGGGTGCATCTTAACAAAAATGTTATTTCTTTTCATGTTTGCTTTCTCAGGGTTTCCTGTCACATCAGGTGGCAGTGGTCCTTAGCGGAACTGTTCTTCATACAGAAGTGATGTCACAAAGATCGGGGGTTGGGGGGATATAAAATACACAGACTAACAAAGAACCTGAACAAAAAAACGTTCAAGAAAGAAAACCTCTGGGGAACAAAGGAGAGAGTTCCTACTGATAAATCTGAAAGTTCTCTAAAGTGAATGCTGTTATTTTAGTTGAACTTCCACTAGATAATTCAGATAGATCAAGAAGTTCAGTAGAGGTGAATGGACTGATAGAGCCTCAGATGAGTTACAGGAGGTCATAAAATGTGGTCAGCTTTCTTAATAAACTGTCTTTACATGTATCCAGTGGCACTCAGAACCACATCAATGAAAGCCCAACAGCTTCCTCTGAATTTCATTTTCGAGATCATGAAAGTGGTTCAAAAGCAGTAACATTTCATATGAATCAGGAAGAATCATTCATGTCAGAGTAAATTAGTCACTCAGACTTCATCAGCAGATTTCTGGCACCGTTAAGCTTCACGTTTAATACCTTGCTAAAACAAAATCTTATTGCAACAATAGGTATAGGATATACAGCATATCCAGTCTTGGAAGGACTTGATTTTTGTCAGTAAATATTGATTTCACTGAACACACACCAAAAAATATATATATTTCCACCAGTAATCGAGATTTACACATCTGCAAAATTAGAAAAATGCAGCCTGAGAATTTAGAATTAAATTTAAGAATATTTACTTCGTATCTCTTGGCACGTGATGTTGATAATTTGTCCTGCAACAGTTATAAAACTTTAACTTTTTAACTCTCGATGTCTCTCATTAAATAATTATTGTCCACATTCATTGTCTGAGACTCCCACCCATACCTCATCACTGAAAATTTAAAATTAATGAAAGTGGAAAATTGCTCAAAAATAATCAGCTTTATCCAAATGTATTAAAAAAATTAGTTTTGCCAACCCTACGTATGTTTATGTATAAATGTCTCTGAAAGAAAGATGAGGAGTATAACAGGGAGAAATGCATTGTTTCATTGAGATAAAACAAAAATTAACACAAACTTGCCCTGTCCTTCACCCCAACCTAGCCCAAAACATGTCTGAAGTTTGAAACAGTTTAAAAAAAACAAAAACAAAAAAAAACCCAAAACACACTAACTGATATATAGCATTATAAACAGTCAGTGAAAAGAGCAAAGCCTGATACATAAAACACATCTTTGCGAACTCAAGGAGTAGAAGTGTGTCCAACAACTTGGGGGAGGGAATAAGACTGCTTTCTGCCTTTTAACCTTTAAAAATAAAATTTTCATTGACTCACTGCACAAAGGAAGTATGTACGTATAGGAAAGCCAGAACAGACATGCTCTTGCTCTGGCCACGATTAGCTTCATGAGTGGAAATAACAAAATAATTCCAACTCAGAAATATTGAGTTTTGATACCCAAGCAAAATGAAATGTTCCAACATTCCCAAATGTAAATGTTTCTCTTCTACTTGTTTTGAATTGAGGCAGTGTCCCTCTGGGCTGCTGACAGCTTCATGGCAGTTGTAGTTCAGGTGTCTGATATTCCCATTCTTCTCTAGGGCTTGGATTCTGGGTCTGGACTACATCCCTCAAAACTCCCTCGCTGCACTGGTGGAAACACTGCAGTACATCATGGGAGATGCAGTCCACTCCGGCAGTCTGGCCCACAGAAGAGAATGGAGGTTTGAGGGCCCCAAACTGTAACTCCAATAAGGCACCAGAAGCTCAGGCAAACAGTTCAATGTCAAACTGACCCAAAACAAAATGCTTTGATTTGTTAAAAAACTGCAACATGTTTTGATTTGCATCAATATAGGATGAAACAAAAGTCTGGCAAAAACCAACATTTTTCCCCAGAGGGAAATATTTATTTTTGCTATGACTGCATTTTACATCCAACAGGAATTTACATAGAAAATTCCCAATCAGTTCTGAAAAATTCTGTCTTACCGGGTGAGGGTAAGAAAAGTATAAAAATTTTATTTGCTCTGAAAAAAAATAGCTAATTGGTTTGGAATGGTTCACATTGACCTTGTTGGTCTCTCTTTTTACATTTGGAAACACTGAAGATCAGTTAACTAAAGTGTGTCATAAAACAATGGAATTCTACGCCAACAGCTTATGGAGGCATTCAGACACCACAACACACTGGTGACACAACAAGTAGCAGCTTATACTGATCCACACCAAAATAAGAACATGGACAGAAAAATTTCTTAAAAGAAAAATGACAAAAATGTGCTTTTTTTAGGCACTTCTCCTTGTAATAATATACTATGAGACTTGAAATTAACATCTCCAAAGCTCTTTGTAAACACAGCACTTGCATTAGATAAGCATGTCATTCTGTTTACTATAACTAAATTATCATCCTCACTTTACAGACATGCAAAGTAAAATGCAGCTGCAAAGAAGATTACATGCTCAGAGAGCTGTATCTAGAAGTAGGAAGTAGAGATGAGTGAAATAGTTGACCTTTTGGTTCAATGATCAAAAAGCAAAACAGGGGGAGGAAAACTGTTTAATAAAATGACAGGAATACAGGGTTAGAAGGGTCCTTAAAATGTCAGCAAGTCCAGTCCATGCACTGAGGGAAGACCAAATAAACTTAAACCATCCCTGACATATATTCATCTAATGTACTTTTAAAAACCCTCCAATGATGGGGATTCTACAGCCTCCCTTGGAAGCATATTGCAGAGCATAGCTACCTTTATAATTCAAAACTCATTCCTAACATCTAATCTAATGATATTTCTTATTTCTGTTCAACTGTTACTTCTTGCCCTATCTTCAGTTGAGCACAGTCCTCTTTATACAGTCCGCAACATATTTGAAGACTTATCAGGTTCCCCCCTTATTCTTCTTTTCTCAGGACAACACAAGCACAGTTTTTTAACCTTTTCTCATGGCCAAGTCTTCTAAGCTTTTATCATTTTTTGTTTGATCTCCTCTGGATTCTCCAGTTTGTCCACATCTTTCTTGAAGTGTGATGTCAAAGCTGAACACAGTACCGTGGGTGAGGCCTCATTACTACTAAGTAGCATGCAACAATTACCTCCTGTGCCTCCAAGCAACCCACCCGTTAACATACCAAAGAATGATGTTAGCCTTTTCCGCAACCACATTATGCTGTTCACAAATCAAATGTTTCATTTCACACAAAACCTCTCATTTCATTTTGATTTCCCCATCTAGACAATAAATAAGCTAACTTCCAATGTGTTTTGTTTCAAAATCTTAAAGTCAAAATATTTTGTTTTGACCATTTCCAAGTGAGATGTTTTTATTTTTTCAAAAACTGTCGTTTTTTCAGACAAAAGCTATTTGCAAACAGTTTCAGTGCCCCAGGAACTGTTGTTTTTGGGGGGTTTTTTTAAATAAATTTAATACACATTGGAAAAAATATTTGCCAAGGAGTTTCTGGCTGCCTTTCCAGCACTCAGAACATTAGATGTAATGCGTCTCTCATTGTGCTTACACACTTTTCTGATGTACAGAGATAAAAATGTGTCATCTGCAGTAGTTTTACAAGATATGAAAATAACTACCAATTCAACAAGACCATTGATGATAAGCTCCAAATCTGGTCTGACTTCTACAACAAAAACAAAGAACAAATTAGTTTCCCATTCTGAAAAGAACTAGCTCAATTCAGCAAATCCAAGGCATTACTGGAGATATTTTTCCTTCTTTCATCACTGAAGAGCAACATCACAAAACAGGGCCTTGTCTCACCAGAGTCTAGCAACTCTCACTGGTAACCAGCAGTCTGTGTGAAAACAGCACTACAAGGTCACTCAATCTTTCCTTCAAGATCTTCTACCCACTTCACTATAGGCAGCCTCTCTGATAAATGATTCGTTCAGCTAAAGCATCAGGACTGAAGTGCCCACTACAGGGAGCTGAGAGCTCTTACTTTCCCACCAGCGTTAAAACTAACCCCCCACTCACACTTCTAGGAGTTCAAAATTAAGTTGTATATAAATCAGCCACTTCAGAATAACCTTGTGTGGAGGGCAATACCTTTCCTGCCAAATTCGGCAACAGACCACTTTTCTATATTTAACACATACATAGAAGCATTCAGTTGCTGATAGTTTAACATGCTGTTGCCTGATTTCTGGTCATTTAGTAACTGGGATGGGGTTATAGGCTCAGCAATGATCTGATCAGAAGACAAGGAGGTTCTAGTCCCTGAATCAGGCTACAGAAGAGATTTTACAGCGACTCCCAGGGTGCATGACAGGAATAGTCATACTGATGACCAAATATGTATACTTTTACAAACTTATTAAGATAACATAAAATGATAGACAAGTAATTAAAAATAAATGAATAAACAAATGTCATCTGTGGAGCTTTTCAAGTTTGGACTGAAGCATGATAGACCACCAAGGAAGGCACATTAACTCCTCTTTGTAGATACCTTCTAGGTGACCTATAGGCTAGATGGCTGCCAGTTGCTTATACACATTCTTGTTTAAGTCAAACACTGGTAAAGAAACGGTGAATGAGAGACACAAGGATTGTGCCATTGTAGTCTTTGGAAAAGGACAGCTGTCTTGGTTGGGTGCAATGCCACAGATCCTATTTGTCTCATCATTCCTAATGACAAATGTTGGCATAGATGCAAACATGTACTACACATGCTTTAGCTTTGGACCACCTTTAATCCTTGGACATTGATGCTACCAGAGCTATTAGAAATAAACTATTTCAGCAGTTGTTTTAACATCTGAATACTAGTGCATTTTGCAGTAGTACTCAGCACACAAGGTGAACAGGAGCTCAATTAAAATTATCCCTGGAACTCCAGTCCTGAGAGAATCCATGTGAATGAAGGATCAGATTTAAAATAAATAATGCATTAGCTGTGTAGGGATGGAACCCATTCAAGCTCTCCCTGAAATCCATGGGAGATTTGGCCACCATTTCCACTGGGAGCAACAGATGATCTCTGCTCTGTACTGAGAGATCCCTCAGCAGCCACACTGAAAACTACCTTGCCACCACTATTATAAGAACAGAGGAAATGTTTAATCACAAAACCCCACAGAGCTAAAATGAAAGATACCACAAGATGCATTAGCAAAATCTCTAACTGTATGTGACATTACAGTCTCCTGAAAGTGTTGTCCGGGTACAGCCATGTTCCTGTTCTACCAAAGGAATGAAAGAATAATATGTAACCAAAAACAAATGAAATGTTTCTCATATTGAACTGAAATAAATAAATGACAGGAAACAATCTCAGTTCACTTTAAAATACACACAGATATTTTTAAAACCCAGAGTATCTCAAAGAAATATAATACCTGTTTAACCAGTTTGGATGAGTTCTTTGGCATCATTTGATCATGAAACTGCTGAGGGATTTATTTCAGGTTCTTTATGAAAACATCTCGATTTGAACATAGGCTTACCTTCCAGATAAGTGCTCTAACCACTGGATTATTCAAAAGATAGAGTCTCTCATATTTCTTCACAAAAAAAAAAAAAAAGGCAACCACCACTGAGAAGGTCTCAAATTTTACTCCTATCTGAAACAAAATTCTGAAATCTCAATGTTTATTATTAATGGAATTTTTGTTTTTCCAACCAATAAGAGGGTTTCTTAAATTTGGATAAAGATGAATTAATAAATGTAAAACTGCTCTCTTCATATTTCAGCTAGTTGTATGTTCTGGCAATATAATATGTTCACATCTATCAAGTAAAAAGTTCTTTATAACAAATGTGAAGGACAATGTCTTAGAGAAATGCTCTAATAATTCTTCATTTTCAGTGGGTTCATACTCTAGTATGCTACTTTATTATCCCACTATATTAGGGACACAATAGGTATCACCATCTATTCTTGACCTAGTAATTTGACCCACTCAGAACACATTATTACTAAATGGTAGTAGTCTTCTGCTATAAAACAGAAGGGCAGCCAGGCAATTTCTATAAACTAAAAATCCGCATATGATCAGACGACCTTTCCACTTTGAGTTACCACATCTAACATTATGGATGTGATTGCTGGCTTGCTCCCTTTGTCTGACTTTTGGTTCATTACTGTTGCTTGAAAATCGACATTTCTTTTATCATCTTTCTTCTTTCGTTCTCCAATACCCAGATAGCAGCACTCTATATTTAACATTGGCTACGAGTCCAAAGTAGCAAGACCTATTAGGCTTCTTCGTTTCCTGGATGCCATTGTCTTTAGTCGCTTTGGCTGAATGAACTCTGTTTGCATGTTACATTGTTCCCAAATGCAATCCTTCTTTGTTTAGGTAAGACATTTACTGACTACCAAAAAAAAAATGCCCCCACTGGTACCCCCTCAGTTTACACTGTATTTACTGAAAGGGACTGGAAATACACAACTCAGAACTCCTGGGACTTAATTCCTATCTCATGGAAGTTCAAGAGCACTATACTTGAGAGAGGAGTGGATAAGATAGCTACGTGTTATAGTCTTACCTCCCCTCCCTGAGCATAGGCCGCACCCACCCTGTTTTATAAAAGCTGGAATAGTCACAAATCTCTGTTTAAGTTGGCATAACTTAAAGAGACTGTTGAGGACCATTTCAGCAGCTCTGACACTGTCTCATTAAGTGCATGTGGTCTCTACCCCTCAGAGAATCACAGAATCATAGGAACTGGAAGAGACCATGATGGGTCATTGAGTCCAGTCCCCTGTACTCATGGCAGTATGAAGTACCCCTGTTACATCGTCCGACAGGTGTTTGCCTAACCTGCTCTTAAAAACCTCCAAAGTTGGAGATTCTACAACCTGCTGGGGCAACTTACTCCAGTGTTTAATCACCCAACAGTTAGGAATTTTTTCTTAATGTCTAGGTGAACATCCCCTTGCTATAGTTTAAGCCTGTTGCTTCTTGCTCTACCATCTGTGATTAAGCAGAATATTTTTCTCCTTCTTCCTCATAAGAACCTTGCAGAGATTTTAAAACTTATCACATCCCCTCTCAGTCTCCTTTTTTCCTAGGCTAAACAAACCCAGCTCTTTCAATCTTCCCTCATAGGTCAAATGTTCCAGATCTCAACTTTTTTTTTTTTTTTTGCCCTTCTCTGGACTTTCTCCACATCCTTTTTGAAGTGAAGCACCCAAAACTGAACACAGTGCTCAAGTTGAGGCCTAATCAGGCCTCTCTTACACAGCAGGAGGGGGACACAATCTCTTACACAATGAAAGGGACAGTAGGTAGCATAAAGCCAGTTTTATACGATGAGGGGTTCCCCAGTTTCCTCTTTACAGAAGCTCTACGGCTCCTTTGTATTGCAAAAATGGCACAAAAGAAAGTCACCATGGACCAGTAATCTGGCCTACAATAGCAATGTGTGTCTAAAATATTTACTAACAGAAGCATGGAGTACATTTATAGGGTTGCAAGCAATATGACTGGGTGCATGCATGCACATATGCAGCTACAGTTAATTCATGGGCTGTACAGATAATCATATATACTAAATATACCCTGTGATATAAAGGAGTCAAATGTGCTAGCATGAGTGGTTATCCCTTTGCAGAGACATTTCTACTCTAACAAATCCAGTTGCTTGATCAGTGTCTAAGTTTGCATAAGAACACTTTTGTCAGGAATGTAAATATTCCTCTGCGTAGGCAACACAGCACTATTTTGGATAAAGAAAACTAGCAATGTAATCTACATTTTTCTGTTTTCGGAGACTGAAACAGCCTCAGGGTTATTGGGTTACTCAAATCTCAGGATCAGGACAGGATTAAATCCACCTTCTTAAAACTACTAATGATTGAGTGGTTGATGCTTTTAAAGAAACAATGGCTGATGCTTTTAGAGAAACAATGGCTGCCTACAACTTTCAATTTTCCGTAAGTCACTAAACTCTACGGGAAAAGTCCAGGCTAAATTGGGTTCTCTGGAGACAAGTTCTTAACAGCGGTGCCTGCATCTGTACAATTCTATTACATTGTGTGTAGGAGGCATTATTTAAGCAAACAGTACAAGCAGACCTTCTAGAGTAATTTCTTCTAATCAATCTTCAAATCATGTAAAATAAAGACTCACCTATTCTGCCCACAACATCCCATTGTACACAAAAACAAATCTAAATGAAATTTTTTTTAAAAAAATCTGTATCTATCTCCCCCTGCAAAGTGATTTTGTACATCCTTTTCAAATATGTCAAAACCTGTGAAAAGATGGAGGTTCTTCTATTCTGTGTATTACTAAACATAACAGTCAGCCCCTCTAGAATTCATCATTGATTGAGATAGATGAAGCTATTTAAAGAAAAAAAAACCTAATGAAGTCTCTTTGGTGCCTCTGAAACTCCATAGTAAAGATAAATGAGAAACAATTTCTTGATCACCATTATTTTAAATTACAGATATCAGGACTGATGCTGTTTTCAAGGTTTATTGAATTTTCATAGAATATCATCAACTTCTACATTCCACATGTAATTGAAACCTGAGACCACAGTGTTTTTCTCTTGTGTCACATTTAAAATGCAAAAGAGGAGAATCTCTCTGTCACATCTTTAGTTCACAGGAAGCTGATCACTATCACAGCTGATTTACTATGTGCATCAATGGGGACATAAGATGGGAGAACTTCACCTACTGGTATGTAGTTTATTTGCTTAAGTGTCAGGCACGTATTTCAACAGCTCCAGGCTAACAATGACCTGTCCCTTATGGATTTTCTATTTGGATTAGCATTGACTGTTTTCTTTAGATCAATGTTGCCAGCCTCCAAACATTCAAAAGTCATGATTCAGGCCCTCACAGATTGTTTTTTAAGTCTTATGATTTTAAAACCAAAGTACGTGGGGGAGGGGTCTATCTGCCTTCTTGGTTTCTGAGCCTGTTAGTTGCTCTTGGTTCACATTTTCAGGTTTTGTTCCACAGCCATGAGAGCTATAAACTTACTAAAAGCTGAGATTCATTGTTACAACCTGGCCCAGTAGAGTACTGTACAGCCACCAGTCTGCAGTGAGTGGACCCAACTATTCAGTTCCACATGCTGCCACATTAGCTATTCATTGTTTCCAACTCTGGACCTACAGGGCATGGTCCCAGGCTCAGACTTCTTATTTGATCACCTCTCTTGGGGACACTGTAAAATGTAGCCCAGGAACCCAGGACCCTAAAAACAGCATCTGAGACCTCCCAAATCACCCCACTTGCACACTCCCTCCAGAACTCCACCTATTATTCCCAAGCTCCTAGTTTTACCCTGCTGGAGACTATTCCAGGAAACCAAGGAACATGGGAACTAAAGAACAAAACAAGCAAGAAGTCCTGGGGGATTTTTAAAGACTGACAAATTTATTTTTCACATGAGCTTATGAGAGAAGCCCAACTTTGTCATCGGACTTCACCCATGAGCCTGTGTAAAAAATTAATTTATCAGTCTTTAAAAGTGCCACAGGACTCCTTGCTCGTTACACTGAACTAAACTAACAGGTACCCCCTTTGGGACTTGCAAGGAGCTAAAGAATATCTTCAACACAGACTTTCAGAGTAAAAGCATTCAAGGGTTAGAGATCTTTTGAAAACAATAAAGGCTACAAATTTTTTTGTGGTGGGGGGGAGGGCAAATGAAACCAAGATTCTCACATAATTGCTTGACTCAAGGAACATGGCTTTTACATACACACACCACACACACACACACACACACCCCCTACAGGTACCTTCCCCCTCTTTATGCCAGAGAGAAGGAACCTAAAGGGTCTTCTTTAAGTCTGAGGAAAAATTTCCCCAAGGCGGTCAGTGGAAGACCACTGTAAGGGTGCAAGTCCCAGTCTCTAAGGCCTTGTCTACACCTAAAACTTAAATCAACCTAGCATCATCACTGTGAAAGATTTCATGCCTTGTGCAATGTATTTCAGGGACTCTGGATGCAGCTGGGTTAATGGAAGAACTGTCTCATCCTAGCTGCTGTCTCAGAAGGGAGCAGATACATTACAGCAACAGAAAAATCACCTCTGTCACTGTAGTAAGTGCTGACACTACAGCTACATTACTTCAGTTGTTCCACTGCAGCACTTTCACTGAAGACATACCTTACTTTACATCAGGACCCCTGAGTCAGGTCAGGATTGAGGATGCAAAGAGACAAAAAAGCACCATAGCACATTCTATCTTTGGGCAGCCAGTTCTGAGCTGTTCCTTTTAATTGGGGGACAGACAGGCTCAATGGAGGACTGTTTACATGGAGAGGGGAAGAATGTTTGACTAAATTTTAACTTGAATTTTTTTCCTATTATTTTGATGTATACGTGGTAGAATCACTTAGTTTTACTTGTAGGTCAATTGAATTTTTTATTTTGATACTCAGTTTTAACTAACAGCCCTAAAACTGAGTATAGGCATGTCCTAGTATATAGTAATACTTCTAAATACATTAAATAAAAGAAAACTAGTTTAGCTTCATTTGTTTGTGTGAAAACAAGCCAAAAATCACATAAAACATAACACTGCTTGGCACTTATGCACCAACTGCAAAGCAGAAATAATATCTAAAGGCTATTGTAATAATCTCTAAAAAATGCTGAATTTTTAAATTGACAGTATTTTAAATAAAATAACTTAATGAGGGGTAAGGTAGTAGTGCAGGTTGCTCTGCACAAAGGAATCTTTCTGGCTCTAAAAGCCTCGTGCATTATAGATAATTTGCTGGTCCATTTATCCCATTTATTAACAGTGTTCATGGTTTTACTTGGGTCAGACAAAAATCTTTACAGTAACAGCTTTTGTCACCTTACTTTTTTCTTAATCCTTGGCCACATGTGGACTTCAGACATTTTTAAATCAACTTTTGTGGTTGCATACCCCTCCCCAACATTTTTCTTATTACAATGCTATGCCCTGCGTGGCTGCAGATTCTTTTTTCAATTCCTTGCTTAAAAATATTAGCTCCATTTCCACCCACTGATTGCATAAATGTATCTTTAACTTCTCAGTTTAAATGCTGTTCTGAACTTGAATTGAGAAAGCAGCACTTTCTACAAAAATTTATGCGACAGGCTCCAACAAAAACACCAAGGCATTTTTCAGAGCTTCCAAGCACTCCAACATACTAAAATTCACATATGTAAATGCTGCATTGTGCTGCAACTCAGAATCTTATCTCAGCACCAGTGCCTTCTGCTTACTAGCATTCAAAGTGGTCAAATGGCCCTAGTCTACACTCAGGTGACTTCTCAGCAGCATTTATGTAAGGCATGTAAAACATCTTGTGTAATTGCCGGTGACTTCCTAAGCTGCTGGGACAGACTCAGGGAAGCCAACTGCAAATGGCTTGTGGTGAGCTTTCCCCTATGTCTCCCAAAGGGCAGGACTTCTGTCACCGACCTTCCAGAGTGCAGGAATGAGTGTATAACTTGCTGCTAAGCGCGCCTGGCACATCAGGCTTTCAGCTGCGATTTTGCTGCCGTCATTGAAGACATACCCATGGAATGGAAATGAGAGATTAGCCCAAATCAAACCCTTGAATGCAGAGACAAACCCTGCCCCCAAAACACAACATACCTGTGTGTACGCACACAAGACTTTGGAGGAATCCCAGCTCAGAGCAGGCTTTGGGGTACAGTAAGAGGGGGCAAAAGGAAAGACGTATTGAAAAACCTAGATTTTATATTTCAGGCCCATTTCTAAAAAGGATGGGGCGGTTACACAAATGGCTGCTATAGAACTTTCCAATAGGAGTACACCCTGGCTACCCAGCATGCAACAGATCCCTCACAACACTTTCTAGCAGATGGCACTGTTTATATTACTTTGATTCCCTCTGCGTTCTGCTTTACTGAAACCCAGGGACATATAAAATCCATGCACTGCATTGTGGTCAAGTCATGCTTGATTTCTCCAAGTACCTGGGTATATAAAAAAGATTTCCTATACTTATCTTTACTGCAACTTGTACAGTAATTTTAGATTTAAACAAAGTCTTATACCAACCTATTGTCTAGAGACTTAATCCCAAAGCATTTAGTGATACCTTTAAAGTCAATCCATCCATGTGTGCATTAGGTGATATCAACAACTCATCAATAGAATAACCATTAAGGGTAAATTGCAGAACTATTTTAATAAAATTGTTGTGGAAAAGTGGTTTTATATAACAACATGAACACTTATGTAAAGACCAAGGGGGGTTTGAATTAATCTGGCAGTTCATGATCATGGAAAAAAACTCTAAATTGTCTGCATTTCAGTGAACTGGTTAATGTGGTTTTTTTTTTTTTTTTTTTAATCCAAATAAATGTGAGTTTGCAAAACAGATACAAATTGGCTAGACCAGACTTTTAAAGACGCACACACACAACAGAGAGAGATGATGTACATGGATGGAAGCTGCCAGCTCCACTTGTTACCTCTTAGTCCTTAACTGAAAAGAAAAAAAAAAAAGTGCTTCCAGCTCCACCTGTTTTGAATCAACTGAGCATAGTCCATAGAGATGCCTAAACTATCTAGAAACATCAAATTCTCCTATATGTGGGACCCATTGACCTTATGCCATTACACTGAACCTCATATGTAGATATGGCATTACCAAAACATTTCTAATATTTTTTCTGCAGTTTTAAATTTGTAGCATCACAGGATTTTTCCAACTTTCATCCAGTGGCTTGACCTGGAAAATCACCACTGAGTGCAATGCCTGGAACCAATGAATCTATTCACAAGAATAAGCACTACACTCATTAGCAAGGTATTGACTAAGCAAAATCTTACACACAAAGCATCAGAGTAGTCATATACTCAGACACTTAGGTCAGAAGGGGGCAATATGATCGTCTAGTTACTTGTTGGCCTGCTAGACACTTTCTCAAATCATGGCCCTGGGATACTCGAGTCGGGTCATTTTTTGGAAATAATTGTGTCTTGCTAGATCTTCACAGGTGATACATCATTGCTAATCAACCCACAGCCAGCCTCCTGTGGCTCTTTGGAAAGTGACTGCCCTGTTCATTCATCACAGAGTCAAGTTAATTCAGGCAATCTTCCTGATCTGTAGCCTTGCACACCCAATTGCAATATTTCATGTGATATATTTTATTTTTCTGTAATAATGACCTCAGGTTTTGAAGATTCAGATAAAGGACACCAAGACATTTTCAGTAATTAGCATTACTGCAAGATTCAACAAGCTCTGCAGCAGAGATGAGCATGGGTACTCTAGCAATACTATCTTTCACTCTGCTGCAGTTGAGGGCTAATCAGCATTTCCATTCAAATCCCTTTTCCCCAAATAGTTTCATTCTTAGATATAGAAACACTGATTGACTTTTTGTGTCTCCTTTTGGAATATCTAGTTGCTAAAGCAGGGATGTGAATCTATGCTTCTGAAATCTAATTTCAGTTCAGATTCTCACTCTCTGGGTGATCTGGAGCAGATCCCAGAGCATCTCCATACTTAGTTTTCCCATATGTAGAACTGGGGCTAGTAATTAGAGCTGGGTGACATCTTTCAGACAAAACAACATTTTTCAGCAAAACAAATGCACATTTGACAACACCAAAACATTCTGTGAACCTACAGCTGATTTACCAAAAACTGTTTGAGCAGGAAAAAAAATCTGAAGAAAATCACATTTGATTTTGACATTTTCAAAACAAAATGTTCTGATTTTTCAGTTTGAAATGGCTTGGTTTCAAAATTCCCTTTGACTTTATTATTAAAAGCTTCAAAACTATTTACGCATTCTGGAAATCTAGACAATGTTCTGTTCAACTTGAAATTTTGTTTTTTGTCTTCAGAATTGCTAATTAAACTGAAAAATCCCTTAGCACCAGAAGAGCTGTGTGAATAACTGCTTCACAGGACTGGAGATAAAAATGCTTGGATTTCTTCACATGAAAGATGCTTGATTAGTATTTTTTTTTTTTTAACACCACGGTGGCTCAAGCGCGACTGTATTTTAATACGAGGGAAAAGAGACAGAAGCCCACCAAAATGCATGTTAAAGTTCTATAATCTAGGGGGGAAATAAAGGTAATGTATGTAGACTAATTACACACAAACATATGTCAAACGTATTCTAAACAAACACATTCAGGATTCTAGTCTCCATGCAAAACCTAGTGCCATTCAAATCAATGGCTAATGTTCATTAACTTCAGCAGTGCCTCAGGTCCCAGGAAACTAGAGATGCATATATTCTGGGGAAAAACAGGGGTGGATTTCCAAAAGTGCTTAAGTGACTTAGGAACACAAGTCTTACTTTCAGTGGATTTTGTACTCCTAATCACTTAAATCACTTTCAAAATCCCACCCTACAAATCTACAGAGTCTGTACAGGATTGTGGTTCAGGTCCTAAAATACTTCCCTAAAGCCCAACAGGATTACAGCCTAAAGTGACAGATCTGCTATCCACAAAGCTCTTTAGCATACCTAAGCACTGAAGCTATTTTAGTCCTCTCATGCACAGGACTCAGATCACCAGCCCAGGTCACACACGCTTCATTTGTGTCCCAGCAAGTAAACTGAGGAACTTGGGTCTCTTGACAATTTAAACTAACTTTTCAAATTTGTGTGCTGATTTTTGACTGAAGAACAGTTAGCAACAAAAAAATCCATTCCAGATTTCTGGTCATTGACAGAAACACAGTTGCAAGTGTCATACGATTCTCAAAAATATTTTGAAGCTCGAAGTCTTGTATAACTAATTTTTGGTTGCCTTTTCCTCTTAGAAAGGTCCTCCACAACCCCTCACCTGAACAACAGAGTAAATCTGTTATTCCCAAGGATAGTCTGAAAATTTACCATTGAAACTAAGGTAAGTTTGTGTGGAAAGTGACTATTTTATGTCAAAGTAATGTCCATTTCAACAACACAAAAAAAATTAGGCTTGAATTGAAATTCCAAACATTTTTCAAAAATTTTCATTTGCCGGAAACCAAACCATTTCTATTAAACTCTCAAAATTCACAGATATTTTTAAATGAAAATGAAAAATTGTGACCTTAACCGGGGGGGGGGGGACACATGACATTTGTGGCCAGCTCCAACTGAGTCCCATTAGGAGACACAATAATAGTGCTTATCATTGAAATACATTACCAAACTACTTATATAGTCTCCACTCCTACAAATTCAAAACTCTCAATGGGTCCTAAAATGAGTGGGATTTCGCTGCCAATTAGATTTGGAGACTTTAAGGTCAGGAGGGACTATTATCATCAAGTCTAACTTCCTGTACAATGTCAGCCTCAAAACTTCATCCACCCTTTCCTATAATAGACCCCTAACTTATGACAGTTATTGAAGTTCTCAGTTATTCTCCTTCAGCTAACATTTCTGACTCAATGGCTCTTCCCTCCCCACTCATCTCTGATTCATGCCCCAGAGATAGAGAAGTCTTGAACTAAATATTTCTACAAGCCTAAACAAAGTGATCTTGGTGCACATGTTTAATACAAAGCATTGTGCCTTCTATCCACACTTCCTCTGTTTTTGTTAAACGTTGCATTATTTGTCAACTACAAAACTAAATGTTACCCAGTCACACTGAAAATAATGCATAGCTGTGAAGCATATTCTGATTAGCGACTAGGAAAGGTAGAACAAAGAAGGAGTTCTGACACTTACAGACTAACAAATATATTTATAGCATGAGATTTCATGGGGGAAAATCCCACTTCATCAGACACTTTGAAGATGGGTGAACTTACAAAGCTCATGCTATAAGTATATTTGTTGGTCTTTAAGTGCCACAGGACTTCTTGTTTGTTTGGCTGAACTAGACTAACACAACTGCCTCTTTGGATCTTGGTAAAGGTAGCAGAGTGAAAAGAAGAGGAAGTTATACAAGCCTATAAATTATGACTCCATAGCCCACAATTTCTTGTTTTACCAGTTACACCAATATCATGTTTGCAAAGGTTAAAGGTAGAAGGGAGTGGGAAACAGAACAGCTAGTGAAGACTGACGTATCTAAGCAAGCTACTGATGGAACTGCTAGAATTGCAGTATTTTTGTCCAAGTGTACTGTGAAAACACACTCACTATTTCAAAAAGGAGACAATTCAAGAAATCTCTTAGGAATTCATGGTCTAACACTACTTTTGTACATTACAAAGGACACCAAAACTAATAGCGTACTCTATAAGAAAAACTAAAATGAATTAGTGATGGCAATCCTGAAAAGCAGATCATGTTTGTTCTTCGCCAGCAAGAGGCAGCTAGCAACTGCACATTGCTTACATACATAGGGTCATGGGGTTTTGTCCTAATGCCATGAGCTCACACCCATTAATTTCAATAGCAACGTCATTTGCAGCAGCAGCGACAGTGTTAAAATTCCACATGCCCTGGAGGATCTGTATTGCCTTGCAGGGTGAATGCCACTGCATAACACCACAGATATTGTAAAAAGAGGGTAAAAAAGTGATCCTTTTTCTCCCTTAGACAGGTGGCAATCTCCTGATAATAGCACCATTGAAGCAAGATGAACTACAGAACAGCAACCATAAATTTCTTCTACATTTTAAGAGCAAAAAATAAAATACTTTTCCAAACCTGCAGATTGACCGTTAGAAAAGGCACAATGCTCTTAAATTGAAATATATTTCAAAAGCTAGGTATTGGAGAGAGTTAGGTCAGAGCACCGTAATTCTTAAATATACCAATAAGGATAATTTAACATAGTGGTTCTCAAATACTGTGTCAGGACACACAGGTGTGTCACAAAGAGTCAGGAGGTGTCTTGTGGAAAATTGGCAGCTTGGCTGGGAGCTGGCTTGGGACTCCTGCTGGCTACTGCCCTCAGCAGCCTGCTTCTGCCACGTAACACATGCAGCAGCCAGGGCCAAATGAGTAAAGTTGCTTAGGGGGTGTGGTCCGGAGCCTGGGACTAAACAAGGGGAGAGCTACCACCTGCCCCACAAAAATAAACCCAGCTCCGCCAAACCAAAGCTCTGGAGTGTCAGGCCATTCTGGCTGGACTTTGCCCCACACAGGTCCTGGAGTGCCACAGTATCTGAGCACACTCAACCCAAATACTGCTTCTGCCACTGCCAGTTTGCCTTGCCTCACCCTGCTCCCAGTCTGGTCAGTCCCTGGAACCCCACAGACTCCCAAGCACTACCAGCCCAAGCACCCCCTGCCACCGGACCATAGTGTGTCATACAGGGAATCATCATCCGGCAGGTGTATTGCAATGGGAAAAAAGGTCGGGAACCATTAATTTAGTCTATTGGATAGCTATAGTTACTAAAACACACTTCATTACAAACAGTGTGATTCTCTGTGTATCTCCACCTACTGCACCCCAACATAAATTCCCATGTTTAGAATTTCCAGATAGGACTATGTTTTCCCAGACATTTGCTTGAGGTAAAACTCTTTACCTGCAATCAGTGTCTTTAAGAGAAATCTGGCTATTCTGACAACTACTTCTCAATTTGTTCTTTTTATTGGGGTAGTTGCAAATTTATGGCATGTTCTTTTCACAGACATTGGTGGTTAGGCATAAGTTAAAAAGTGTTGTGCTTTTAATCAAGTTTATAAGAAACCAAAGTAAACATGTGATACTATTGTTACAGAATCCTTTTTGGTTTTCCCTATATTAAATTGGAACCTGGGAAGGTGCCTGATTAACAATACCCAGATGCCACAAGTTATACATCTAGGGCTCTCCCTTTCCGTGAGCCTGCCTCAATTGCTCCAGTAGTCCTTCCCTGTATGTTATTTGGAGTGCAGGGTATGGTCCTCCAGCTGTAGGTCTTAGGGAGGCAGTTCCTCTCCCATGTAGGCAGAACAAATAAGGCAAACAAAATAATCCTGAAGCCCGCAAAACAGTCCTGGCTCAGCACAGTGTGACCCACAAGGCAACAGGTTAGTGTCTGTGAAAGGACTCAGAGCTCCTAACCCTCAGGGGCACAGGCTGAGCACCCTGGGCCCTAAAAGGGGAGGGGGGGAAATCCTTCTTCTTGTTGAGTGGGTCCAAACAGTAGAGGCTCCTTAGCAGTTTCCCTGCTGAACAGGCCCTGCTCTGTAGGTCTAAAGAGCTCTGTGTTTTGGCTTTGCTTCCCTTTGAGTATGGCCCCTAAAATGAGCTTGGATCCAACGTCTTATGGACCCACCCAGCTCCAGGCTTGACAGCTCTCACAGGTGCACTGGATTAGGACTGACTTTGCCCCAAGGAGCTCTTTAATCCCTTCCTGAAGGGTTTGGGAACCCGTCCTACCACCCTACCCAGTAAACATATCCAGGCATCATTCTGGACCGGGGGGTGGGACCTCTGTGAAATGCACTGCAGTGGTCAAAAAGAGAAAACAATATGGTTAGAGGGGATAAGAAATAGCATAAAAGATAATACTGAAAACTATTGCTATGCCATTGTGCAACAGTGATGCACTCACATCTGGAATATGGTCTTCATGTCTGGTTAGCTTCTTTGCGATATGATCTAGCAAAATAAAAATATGGTTTCAGAGACTGCCACCCAAAATTACTAGAGTACATGAGGATAGACTGAAAAGACAAACTCTTTAGAGACATGAGTGAATAAATGGGAACATACCAGAGACAGACAATATTGAATGATACATCCACTCATAACATCAGAACAAGTGGGCATTAAATGAAACTGGAAGGGAATCAATTTTAAGGTGTTAAAAGGAAATGTATCTATCTTTATTCAGTTCACAATCAGTTTGTGAAACTCGTAGATGTAAGATACCACTATGGTCAAAAGCTTAGGAGGGTTTGTAGAGGATTAAATATTTATATGGAACATGATAACATTCAGAACTATATTAGACAAACATTTTACAAGGATATAAACCAGGGATGTCAAACATGCAGCCCACAGATGGCCCTTCCATCCAGTCTGTGACAGCTGTTTGAAGGACAACACACTTTCTGTGTGTCTGTGTGTGTAAGGGGGAGAGAGAGTGGTTTCGCATACCAGACACCCCATGATGCCACAAGTGTCAGATCTGCAACATTGCAGAGTGCTGGGTATGAGAGACTATACTCTGTGAAAACTCTCTCTCCCTCTCACACACACACACGCGCGCACGGAGGTATCGTGGAGTGCAGTTTCACATACACAGCTCTCTGCAATGCTACAAGAGTGCTGTAGTATTTTGATTTACGGTGTATGGCCCACTTGAAGTACATTTAGGTCAAATCTGGCCCACCATAGCAAATAAGTTTGACATCCCTGACAAACTAAAGCAGTTCAAGGCATAAACCAGCCACCATCCAGTAGTAAGTTATTCCACAACTGTGTACTAGATGATTTCTTGAACATCCCTCTGAAAAATCTGGTATTGGGCATGTTGCACTAGAAAGGTCATTGGTTTGATTCAGTATGGCAAGTCCTATCATCCTATGCGTAACTCACCACATCATGCCTAAATTAGACCGAGTTGTTTGATGCATCTGACAAAGTGGGTTGCAGCTCACGAAAGCTTACATCCAAAGAAATTTGTTACTCTTTAAGGCGCAAAAGGACTTCCGTGGTTTTTTTTTTTTTGTTTTTTGTTTTTTTTTTACTGACTTGATGTCAAAACATGTATGCTTTATTTTATGAGGAGAAGGAGGGCAAACAAAAAAAGTAGGAAATAAGTACTTTGAAACAGCCATTAGCCGTCATGAATTCATTTAGGTGTGTCACACGGCTTTTCCTGACAGATCCACACAACTACTTCAGTCTTTTTTTTTTTTTTTTTAAAGACAATTCAACTGCTATTGCATGTTCCTTCCCTCAACTCTGCACAAGGTCCTCTACAGCTCTGCTTCTGTCTACAGCCCAAATCATCTCTTGGTGGCCTTCACCTCACCCCCATTCAGAACCGACACTCCTCCAATTAATACTACTTTGATCTCCTGCAAACAGTTTTAACTCCTGACTCTGCTACCCACACCAAACCTCCAACGTTCTCCCTGACTCTGGGCACCCCCATTCTTTGTCCCATAAGGTCCTCAAAATTCCCTTTTAACAGCTTGCTTTCCAAACCTGACTTTCAGCCCCATTGCCTGCTAATCCCCCAAAGTTTTCCCACTTTAGTAAGAAGAAGAACTAACATAAGCATACAAAATGTAATAAGCTTATCTCATTATCTACAGTTTTATAAAAGTCATTCTTCCTTTTCCCCACTCATAGCTATTCATTGTTTATTGGCTTGCCTTGCAGATTTAGGTCTAATTTAGATTCTAAAGTCATCAAGACCAGGGATTCTAATTTTTAAAATTGCCTATAAATCGCTATGCACAGCCAAGGTGCTGTATAAGGAAAAATACATAATTAAAAATACTAATTAATGTCATCCTGCATGGTAAGATCAAAGCCAGATAAATACCTTTCCTTTATCTGCACAATTTAAGTCCAGTGAGCACAACAGACTACATCTTCTTCAAGCACAGATGCTACCACTGCTACTACACTATACTGAAAAGTGCAGGCTCAATTTCAGTTTATACACAGCTGTTTAACCCCAAAAGACTTAGTAATTATCTAATCCATTATGAAAGAGAACTTCAATGGTTAAATTTTTTTGTTGTTGTTTGCTTTCCTTTCTTCTTGTAGCAATAATATGGCAACCATAATTAGTCACCTCTGTCTATAAAATAAACAGTACATTTTATTGGCAATAAAAAAGAGGAAATTAATGGATTTCCACCCAGTTTTTCAACATGCTGTAGTACTACAGAGAAACTTACTAGGCTTCATTATACCATTGGACTATGTCTATACCAGTGGTTCTCAGCCACTATGTTGAGACACAATTCTGTGTTGCCACACAACAGTAAGGGTGTCACGAAAAGATAGGGAGATGGCTGGATTTGTCCTTTAGGGTCATGATATGCCACCAAATGTGTTGCAACCTGCAAAAAGTTGAGAACCAATGGTCTACACCAGTGGTTTTCAAACTTTTTTTCCTGGGACCCAGTTGAAAAAATCATTTATGCTTGCAACACAATAACTGCATCTTTGAACAATGCACGCCAGTCTTCTGGTGGGGGCAGCAGTGGGTGCCATGACCTAGTACCTGAGAGTCTGAGACCCAATACTGGGTCCCGACCCCAAGTTTGATAGCCACTGGTCTATACTGTCCAGCCTATTTCCAGTGTAGCTGCACTGGAAAACTCTCGTAGGAGGCCCAGCAGACACCAAAAGATGAGTTTTTCAACTGTTTAAGAACACCACTTCTCCAGACAATGTTAGCTATATTAACAGAAGTACTCTGTGGGTTTTGTCAGCATAGCTGTCTGTCAGGGATGTGATTATTTCCTTGCACTCCTAATCGGCATCGTTACTCCAATACAATTTTTAGTGTAGAACAAACCTGAGTTATACAGGTGAAATTCTGGAGTATATACACTTCAGGATTTGTACACACTAAAAATTTCTACCATTTGAACTATATTGATATGACTAAAGCAGTACAATCCTTGTAGTGTGGACACAGTTATAGCAACATCAAGATGGTTCATACTGGTATAACCATTTCCCTACTGGAAGGAGAATAAGTCACCCTGACACACGTATAATAAATGTCCACACTCAGGACATTGCTGGTGTGACTATTTCACGCTTAACCAACACAGTTTTGGTCTACACCAGCAATTTATATTTGGGATAACTACATACCCCTGAGCAATGCAGTTATTCTGATCTATCTCCTGATACAGACAGTGCTGTGTCCGTGTGAGGGCTTCTCCTGTTGACATAGCTACCACCTTTCAAGGAGGTGGATTACCTATGCTGATGCAAGATGACCTATCAGCACAGGTAGCATCTTCACTGATGCACTACAAGAACACAACTGCAGCATTAAGTATAGACAAGCCCCTAGTTTCACTTTGTACTTCCGAGAGCAGACCTATATCAATGAATTTACCTAGTATTGGTTATGAGTAACACAGAATCTGTCCCATCATATTTAGGAACCAGATCCAATTGCTCCTCTCACCAGGAGAAGGGTCTTGCTACCAAGTGGTCCTCTGACACTGAGAAATAAATGGAGTGAATGGCAATCAATGTTTTCAGTCATCAATCCAGAAGTTTAAGTTAACATCAGTTTTCAACTAGAGTGATACAATGAAGAGGAACACACACACACAAACAAACAAAAACAAACCAGTAAAGATAAACTGTATCCCAAACCAGTGGGTTGTACATATCAGTGCAGCTTTATGATGACTGAAAACAACAAAATCCAAAATGAACTCATTTTAAATGCATGTGAAAAAAATCACTAGTTCCATTATTAATGCACTTCTTGTTCATTTGTCAAGACATTCACAAAAAAGTGAGATCAAAAAAAAAACCTCCAGCTTTTTTATGATAATGTGGGTAAGTCTGCACGATGGAAGATTAGGCTACATGCTGTGCTTCTTCCCAACAAATCCCACCTCATCATTTTAGATTATTTGAAACTTAAATGTGGGGGGAGTAGCTATTTGGAGCATTAATGAACAAACAGACTTCTTACTACTGAACCTTTATGTTCAATTTATGCCACTTTTGTATTTTGCTTTGTATGAAAATTAAAGTCCCTCTAGCCTTCCAACACTGCAACTACTGCTACAACCATTTATTTACCATTCCCATTTTTGTTTTCAGTTTAAGAAAAGTGCCTTTATCAGGTTTTCTTCTTCTTAGGTTTTGTGAATTGATTTTTCCCATATATGGAGAGTTCACAGCCAGAAATATTAATATAGATTAATATCTTCTATAGGTTTGAGTTTCCAAGTTCTCCCTATGCTTTTAGGAACTCTTTCACAACACCCCTAAGATTATGGATATTTGTACAGTGCCTAGCTCAATGGGGTCCTGTCCTTGGACCTTTAGGCACTACTGTAATAGGACTAAAGTATGCAGGACAGAGAGGATGATTTGCCATACATAACAGACAGTATTAGGGCACAAGAGCTGCTGGCTGCCTGTCCAGTATTCAGATTTCAGGACCACATTGCTTCTTTTGAGCAGCTTAATAATTACCACTCTCTACAGCAAGATCTAAGGACTTGTCTACACATCACCACAATGTACAGGAGACAGCTGTGATTTCTAAAGCACCCAAATGTTCTGTGCATTAACTAGGCCACGTACAGCCTACTGGCACTCCCCAACAGCTCTCTAATGTGTGTTAATGTAGTGCAGTTTTGAATGGTATTATATTAATATGCATTAAGGAACTTTTAATGCATGCCTGGAGGGTTTATGCCAGGGCTCTCAAAGTCAAATCATCAGGAGGGCCACATGAGGACTAGTACGTTAGTTCAAGGACTGCACCGCTGAAATCTTTTCATACACACCAATATTCCAAATATCGATAACGATAATGTCATTGCAGGGTGCAGAAAATAGCCTTAGAGGCCACATGCAGCCCATGGGCCATGAGTTGGAGACCTCTGGTTTACATGCACACCAGATAGTGGGCAAAATGTAAGGAGGCCTTTCAGACACACTCTGCTGTACTAGACAGCATTCCCTCTCTTTGAGTTACTGGTTTCTCCCTCAAAGGGAGGCTAAACTGGCTATCCTTTTACCAGGTGCTGTACAGATCACCACAAGTAGGCTCTTCCAATCCCACACCTTTTGACGTCAGTGGGAATATATCCATGAATAGAACCCTTACCTGAGCTAAACCTCAAACACTACTCTTTGTACTTAGAAGATTTTGTAAGTTTTGAGGCTTAAACCAGAGTTGCACAACACATCTGGCTGAAGCAGGTTACATTTTGGCATTGACTTTAAGTAAATAAAAATTTGTGAATAGCTTTGAAACATTTTATTCATTTTTCCCCACAAAACAGGCCAGGTTTCTCTATTACCCAAACATATAGCCTGGTGTCGTCATGTAGCATTCTGCATGTAGCCATTAAGTTCACTGGGTTTATTCAGAAGGAGAGCATCTTATGAGTTTGTTCTCAGGATGACTGAATTCTGTGAAAAACCGGATCCAAACAGGGCATTCAGTGACCCTATCTGATTAGTGGTTGGACAATCATTAATAAAAATAAAATATTAAAAATCATTTCCAAAAGAATATATTGTTCATCATTAATACTAGACATACCTATTAAGGGATTTGGCACCAGTTCAGGAAACCCTTCCTATTTAATAAAAACAAACAAGGAGTCCTGTGGCACTTAAAGACTAACAAATATATTTACTGCATGAGTTTTCATGGGAGAAAATCCCATTTCATCAGATGCTTTGAAGACGGGGGAACTTACAGAACGGGAGGAGATAAGCACAGGAAAGTGAGAGTCATGGGAACAGGTCAACTTTGAGCATGTGTTCAACTACTTTCCTGAACATGAATGGCCTTTTTATGTACCCAAATCAGTACATCAAGAGACAAACCCACCACATTTCTGTGACCTAACTTCTTCCCTCAACATCATACAATGCCCAGAAAGACAAAAGGAGCACACAAAGTACATTGCAAAATTCAGTCACTGTAAAAACCCTGGTGCAGTTTTGCTCTATTAAAGAATTTGTCTCTTCCTTCTTTTTAATAGAGTAATTCATCAATCTATTCCTTTAAAAAGTAACTAATACAGATAGATTAGAGAGTGAGGCATGATACATAAAGAATAATGGTTCATTATTAATAATAAGTTTCCAATATATTACAATTTTATATGATTGATTAGAAAGTCCATTGTTTTACTCTAACACCTTTTTTGAAGGGTTCTCAATATCATTTCAAGATTAAAAAGTTAAAAGGAAGCTTCATCATCAGTTTTAAATGCAACTTTGAGAAGTACAGTGGGAACCTGTTAACACGTGACTGGTTTGCGTGTGGATGTGGTTACCGCACGCTCTGGTCATGTCCCCCAGAGCCACCAAGCTAACACGTGGTGCCTAAAGGTGAAAGTTGGCCTGGGCATGGAAACATGTGGCGTGAGTACCAACCTAACGAGTCCCACATGCTAACTGAAAGTGGAAGCTGACCAGGGCACCGAAACAGACAGAGTGAGCCTTATTAGTACCACACTGCATTTTATTCATTTATTTATTCACCACAATCCCATTTACCCGCGGTTTGTTTAACGGGTGGTCACAGCGGCTTGTCCCCCGACACCCACATGTTAAGGGATCCCCACTGTATTAGACTCTGAAAATACTTTATTTAGTATCGCTATGACCCAGTTGTTTATGTTTAATCTGTTGGATAGCTCTCCCCAAAATAATGCAAGAAATAATTAGCTAATGGGTCAGATCCTCAGGTGGAACCTGATCCAGCCGCTGCAGAAATCAGAGCATCTTCACCATTGTTTACAATGGAATCTAACTAAGATCTCTGATCTACATCACCATAGCTGAGGTTCCATTGGCTTCAGGAGAGCTACACCAACAAAAGATCTGGCCATGAGACATCACAAGGGCATACAATTTTAGCTCATTCAGGATCTCCAGCTAGAACTCCCTTAAGAACATAAAAAACATACATGCATTAGACAGCAACAGCTATTGAATGTAGAGGCTGCTTTGCAAACATGATTTGCAAAGAGAAATTAGTGAAGAGCAGAATGTGGAAGGCTATAAAATAAAGCAGTTAATGTGAGATTGTACTAGATAGTTAACATATGTGAACTGCATAGGTATCTGCAAACTTGTGCAATAGCTTCTATCTCTGGGCATAGATCAGTAAAAATAATTGCTAGACCACATTCGGCCTTGATGTAACTTCAAAGTCACTGAAATTACATCCATCTCTGAGGTGAGGCTGAGCAAATGAAAACTAAAACACCTTTCAACTATCTTTGACTCTCTTAGACATCTCTCTGAATATGATCCATTGCAACTAGTAATTCAACAGGATTACAATATTAAAGAAACAACTGTGTACGTAAGTTATTTCCCCAGGAATAGGATAACAACCAATTGACACAATAAAACTGCCACAGGCCTGATCCAAAGCTAGTGAAGACAAAACGAAATCTTTCCAAAAAACTTTGAGTCAGACTCTACATGTAATACGCATGGATACACATTGACATTGAATCTCAGACAAGCACTTCTACAATTCATTCTCCCCATCACCCTCATCCTTCCTTCCAATATGTTATGGGGCAATGTTTCCTAGCAACTCTCACCTCACTGTCCTATGCAGAGCTTTGTATCTTCTAATGACACATGATCTCAGTCAGCCAGCAGTGGCCCAATAACATCCTTTGGGCGAAATACAAATGAGCAGTTTACTTAGTTTCCCTCCTCTATTCAATCCATTCTGGGAGGTGAACCTGCAGTAAGTTGCTAGATGATAGTAGGAAATGCATCTTTTTGATTGTCATGTAGCTGCACATCCCTACAATACCACCCAAGGCCATTCTAGAAAATGAGTTCATGCTTCAAACTATGAAATGAATATAGTGACAACAGAATAAGCTATTTCATTGTTTATTGTCTTCCACATCAGCTCTATTGCCAGAGGTTTGTCATCTTAACACTGAGAAAATTAACTTGGAAAAATTTAAAGTAGCACGTGGTTGTTGGGCCCAGTAAAGGATCTTCTTCCCTTAAGCTACAACAGTGTGACTGTGACAAGTAAAAATGGGCTGAAAGCACAAGGACTGTGAGCTGCTTCTATGACTGGCTTTTTGCAGCAGTCAATACATTCTTGGCTACAGACTACTTTATTCATGTCTTTATGTGCACTGAAGCAAGGAAATCTGGAAGTAATACAGAACTGAAGGAGGAAGTCAGGGTCTCTTTTTCAGAAGCACATTGCCTTACAGGAATTGTAGTTCAGAAGCATGATGACCCCACTCTCTCCTAGGCCAGGATCTCCAGTCTGACCACATCTCCCATGATGCAGTGCAGTCCCTTCTGAACGAGTTCCATGCTGCATCCTGGGAAAGGTAGTCTGGTAAGGAAGCCCAACATAACGGGAAAGTGAAGCAATCCAACCTGAACTAGAACTCCCATGAGTCAATGTGCCCCAACAGGAAAATATAATTTAAACAGCAAATCAGCTCAAAACTAAGCTTTTTTGATTCAGAAATACCAAATTTGGTTTCATCAAGAATTTTAAACTAACTGTTCAATACTTCAGCTTTTCATCCCCAATTTGAACAAATAAATATTGAAATAAGAGAATTTCCAGCAGGACAGACATTCAGATTTTCATTCAGCCTACACAGTCACTGCACCACTTGGGCCAAATTCTGATCTCAGTTACCTGGATGCAAATCCAGAATCATCCACAATAGAATTATTTTGGATTTGGCTTCTCTTCCTAACATTTCTTTACATCTACTGCTGGGTTTTCTGTCTTTAGTGCTATAGAGTTACTACGGTTGGTGTCAAAAAGTCAGCACAGTCACAGTCCTGTGATATCACAGATCTGATAAATTAGGACTACATCTGCACAGTTTGTTAATTCTGATTGATACTGTAAAGCTGTATTGTGAAAATCCATTGTGTCATGAGTGGCTATATGTAAGGAGATCCTCCACTACCAAACAGACCCATACCATGCACGTACCAAACAGATGCAACAGCAAGAGTTTAAGACTTAGTGATCCTCTTCAGACACAAGATCGAAAGGGGTAGCTATGTTAGTCTAGTTCAGCAAAAAAAGCATCTGACGAAGTGGGATTTTCTCCCACAAAAGCTCATGCAATAAATGAATTTGTTAATCTTTAAGTGCCATAGGACTCCTTGCTTGTTCAGATACAAACATCAGAGAAAACGGGCACGGGGGCATCTTTGCAAGCTCAGTTAATTGGTCAGCTGAAGAAAGAGCAAACGGCATGAACAATGGAAGTTACCATGAGAAGAGCTAAAGGAAACCATCAGACCAAAAATAAAGGAACACACAAAAACTGAAGGCAGACAGGAAGAAGCAGAATAGGGCATGAGAGAGTACATTGAGCATGGACATTGGGAAGAGACTCCAGGAGGGAGAGAAGTCAGTTAGCATAAGATAGCCTGCTTGAGGAAGGGAAACCTTGCCACCTATCTTGGCAGACCCAGATTGTTCTCCAAGGGCTCACAAAGAATAGAAAGGAAGGATCATCCAAAGAAGTCCTGCAAGCAGTTTTGCTGTTGCAGCTGCTGGCTCCTGTAGTGGTCTCTCTTAAAATCAGAGTAGGCACTGCCACATCACACAAAGCAGCCTGAGGGTCTTTAAGGGTGCAAGGTTTTGTCAGGCTTCCCTGACAACAAAACCTGGTCATCAAACAGTAAGTCTTCAGTGGTCTACTGCACATCAGACACAATATCCAAATTCCACAGCCACAAGGTTCTTTTCATAGTCACAGATGACGGTGTGACTCCAGCTGCAGTATCCATCATATTCACTGACTGCAAGGTGGTGCTGGCCACTATGCGGCCTTTCACAATCAATGCAATCTTCCCTGGAGAGCTCTAGCAATTTGACTGAAAATCGGCTGCCCAATTGACAGTCTATTTAGAAAGCAGCCCCTGAAAGTTCATCATGTCCATTTGCAGATAAAAGGAGTGTAGCAGGGAGCTACGGCCGCCCTCTGAGCCTGAGCCAAAGGACCGGCCCGAATGCCCTCCCTGGCCAGAATGGGGAACTGCAAGCCTTAGGCCCCGGAAACAGAAGGGCGGCGCCAGAACAGGAAGGGGAAGCATAAAAGCCCAGACCAGGAGCTCAGTTGGGGCTGAGCTCTTGGAGGGGAAGGAGATACCGGCCAGCAGGGAGCCGAACCAGAGAAGGCAGACCCAAGCTCGCCGAGGGGCCACTGACCTTTCCACCCGCCAGTCTTACGGCCCACCTAGCCTCCCTGGGCCGGGCGACTGGGAAGGGAACCCAGAGGCAGCAGACTGGGGAGGCCATTTCAAGGCCTGCAGATCCCAGAGGCAGCGACCGGCCCCGGAGCCAGGCCAGTCCCCGGTGAGGCCAAGGACCCCTTAACTTATGGTCCGTGTGACCTGGAGGAGCTCCCCTCTGCGGAGGAAGAAACCCCCACAGTGTGCAGACCCCAGGACCTCAAGGAGCTACCCCTCGCCGAGGAGACTGATGGCTGTGGATCCCAGGACCTCAAGGAATTGCCTCTCGCCGAGGAGACGGACGTACCCAGATCTACCCCCACCAGCTGCAGAGGGGTTTAGCAGGATACCCCAGGCCCACCACGAAGGGGATACGGAGGACGGCTACGCCCTCTGGAAGTAGGTACTCAGACCTCAGAGAGGGAGGAACTGGCCCAGGGAGGGCTGTGAGTTAGGGATGCCCTGTGCCAGCATGTTGCGGTTGGGGACCCGGCTGGCCCAGTGACTCTCCTCATAGTCACTGGTAGGGCCCTGGGCTGAGACACAGTGGAGCGGGTGGGCCTGCGTCTCCTTCCCCAACCCCTCACCTGTTTGCCCTGACAAGAGGAAACCCTACAGTGATCCATATCCACCTGAGTTGTGCTTGCCCGCCCCGCCTGAGGGCCAGGGCGCATAGACTTGGGACAGGCTTGCGCGGCTAGGGGGCCAAGCTAGAGACCTGTGTTCACACAACCGGCAGGGGTGCCCCGCCTGCTAACTCTCCCGTTCCCCACCAGCAGGAGGCGCCCTCCCGACCGGCCAGCAGCCATGTTCGCTTACAAGGAGGTATTCAATCTTCTCCCATCCACCCACCCATTAAATCCATTCTTTTGGACTCTTTGTCCTTAGAGGTGGACCTGATCTGCCAAGCTCAGTCATTTGCTGCAGGCACCGCCAGCAAGCTAGGAGCTGGGTGGGAGCAGAAACCCTCCAATCTCTGTGTGGGAGCAATTCACTTTTTCCCCTGAATGTTTCACCATACAGGGCAATGAAGCTAGGATAGTCCAGAGTGTCTTTCCAGAGGCCCACCATTCTCCTTGAAGCTAACAGTTGATGATCTCCAGCAGCTTATGCATGTTTTCCTTCAAGAATCCTGCCTGGATACTGAAGATACACGCAAGATCCCTGGAAAGTCCCTTAGAGACCTTGGCAACGAGAAACAGAAGATTCTGGCGCAGGGCCATCCAGAGAGGAAAAAGAGACAGTTTGCTATGCAGGCAATGGGTCCTGTTCTTGTACCACATCATCTTGTCAGAATAGCCCTGTGGGTCTCAGGGGAACAGATTCAGCAGACACTGGCAGTAGAAATGCGACAGAAGCGGGAGCCACTATCAAGACTGGAGATTTTATTCTGGAGCAAGTGGAGGAGTGGGATCTCAGGAACTGAAGGGTATCTGAGGGATTCCAACGAGGCCACAGAACATACGGAAAACCCATTAGTAGCCAAGAACCCCTGTCCCGCATGCAGGCAGATGCAATCTCAGTATCAATAGTGAACCAAGGGTGATCCCTGGTGCCTAACTGATTACCTGCAGCTGAATCCTGACGAATTTCCAGAGATTCTATACTGACAATAGGAAAGTTTGTCCTAATGAGAGAAATAACTCAGACACACAGTCCAATTAGGGGGCAGCAGCATTAGTGCCAAAGACAAGTTGAGAACTGGCACCGGCAGCACAAAATAAGACACTCTCCCATCCAGTAGAGGGGGAGGGGACCAGCACCAATAGAATCTGCCTCCAAGGCAATGGACCTTGCTGAAGGACACATCAGTGTTGTGGAGGCCTTTGGTGTCAGGCCAGCCTTGACGCCGCAGTCAGGTCAGCCTTAATACCACAGTCCGCAGTCCAAGGACTGCAAGGTACTGTATAGTGCCAATGGCCCCAGTAGCTCTGCAACACAGCCAGAAGGTGCCAATAGTACAATTGAGGACAAGGTGGTAGAAGCCATTGCACTAGAGAACTCCTGAACCAAAAAGAGTCCAGGACTGAGAGGCTAAGGAAGTCTTATACCACTTGGCATATTGTCTCCACAGAAACGGTCAGTGCTGTTACTGATGTCATTAGTACTAGATTCAACAGACACCACATACCCAGAACCAGGTTCAACAATAAAGGCACTCGCGGTTTTCAGTGCAGCACTAGGAAGCTACTTGATGGACTTGCTCCATTCCACATGCCAGAGGAAGCAGTGTTGGTGAGACTCCTCTTAGACAAGGAGTTCTCTCCCTGAGCCATGAAATGGTCCCAAGTGGTTTTACAGGACCTTCTGTCACCTCACCAAAAGAAAGAAAATTACTCTTTTTTCCTCTTGGGGAAAATATTAGATACCAAGAACAGGCCAGCATCACTTGCCAGATCCAAAGGCAACTAGTAATTAGACAAGGGCCTCAATACCAAAATGGGCTTCATAACCTACTCTGAAAGGTGCTACATCAACCAAAAAGTAACCCACCACTTCAGTCATCTTGGTGAATGATTTACAGATGGAGCACCTCTCTTTAATGGGTCCCTTGCCTAAACTCAAGAAGCACCTTATTTGAGGTCCACTGTTAGAGACAGCCACCCTACATGGCAGACAATCCTTGGACCCTAACAAGGGCATCACAAAGGACACTCAAGACCTAAGATACTACCACAATATACCAAAAAAGGCCCCCAGAAACAGAGTGAGATGTAAAGACACCACACAGAGTTCCAACTCTAGCCATGGTTGGGGAGAACAAGCTGAGGAATTCGGGGCAGCAACACCTTTTATATGAAGAGGGGAGAAGTTACAGTGGTAGAGCATGGGTAATGCCCTTGTGGCCGTGGCTAGCTCTCCAGCTCCAGGGCGCACACATCCCCACATGGAATTCACAGGTGCATCTATTTGAAGAAAATATTCTCCCAGCCTTTACAGACCCATGAGAGCAGTGTAGTGCTTATCACCCTCCTAACCTGTCACCCACTACTGCGGTTTTTTTTTATTCCTTTTATGTAGCTGAATACCTGATAACCAAAGTTCACATCCTAGATATATTTTTATTCTGTTTTGGACCTAATTCACTGATACAAAACAAGACAGCACATTATCATCATGTTCAACTGGCATCTGTGCTTCTCTAGCAGTTATATCCCTGACACTTCTACATTAAGTAATTTGTACAACATTACTGAGGTCATCATTTGAGACACTGCAGATGCCACATTAAAATTTTGCAAAGTGTGGCAAAAAGAAATAAGACCAACTTACATGCATATTAAATATGCCCAGTAACCTTATGAAGAACGTTGGGATGTTTATTTTAAACTGGCAAAGAAGTAGCACCATGCTCAATCTACTGACTCCAACGACAAACCCTCCATGAAGGCAAGATGTGTCATAATATCTTTAATGGGCTAATAAACAGAAATCCCAAGTTTCATTTCTTAAGGTCCCTGATAAAAGCAGGACCCATTCAAATGTATCAGTCTTTGCAACTATTTCAGTAGCTTTCAGGTATTTTAGTACTTTAAACATTACTGCCTCAAATGCCAAAGGCAAATACTTTCATGACATTTATGTCACTGCACAATTTAAATTTATCGACAAATCCATTCTGCAGCTCAATTCTGAAGTGAAAAAATATGCCTTAGGTTTCTTCCCAACTGTTCAAACTCGCAGGTTAGCTACCAGTAACTAATGTATGGGTAGCCAACGTAACCTCATCATTTTTTGTTTTAAAGCTGGTCTATATTTATTCAGAGAGATTCTGAAAGATAGAATAAACCATCTGTGGGCACACATACAAAGACATTTCAAAATAGTTTTCAAAACAGAACAGCAGCAGCTAATGGGAATACAAGAGAAAGCATCTATATATTGCCTGAACTTACATGTGGAAGGGGTGAAAGTTAACTGGTGCATCAGCAAATTTAATAGAACTATTATGTACATCAACTAATTACTCTATATTTGTGTGGCCTAAAGCATTAGAGATGCAGCCCAGGCGGAAGTCCTGTGTCAATGCTAAGAACACATCCCCTGCTTCAGTTTCATACGTGAAGCTGGTGATGTGCAGGAGCCATAAATAACCTGAAAAGTGCTGGGGAAGAATTTCCTTAGCACAAACCATGTATTGGAGATGCATCTGGTATCCTCATTCTGTCATCTTGTGCCAGAATCATGCCAGAAGTGGGGTGGTGTTGGGGAAGGACCAAGCCAACAGAATGTCACTATAGCCATTCTTGCTTGCACTGCAACCCCCAGACCAGACAGATATGACTAGGAGCAGCCACCCTCCTGTCTAGATTTCACCAGAGCTCTTTTAGCTGTCCTGGGAGCACAGAATCAGGAGGGCACAATGGTGGTTTCAAGTTACCTTTGCCCCCCTTCATCTCAGGATGCATATTCTGCACTGTGCCCCTGGAGGAGCAGCAAATCTCAGCCTAGAACACTGGGCATCTGTCAATATATATATAGCCACAACCAACTCAGAGCCAAAAGACCACCTCAGACCCTTACAGCCCCTTTTCTTTGTACCCAACCCCAGCCAAGGCTCACAGCAAGGAAATTCAACAGACCTCTAGTTAGAAAAAGAGTTAATAAACTGGCATGTATAATGGGCAGCCATCTTGACCAATGCCAGGGATCTCCAGAGCTAGAACACAAGCTGCTACATCTCAACTTCAAGTTCTCTATGTGATGCTGTAAAATACTCACATCCCAGATGGCTCAGATACAGAAGGGGACTGGTAACACAAACTGATTCATGGGTTAAATATTAACACTTTTCTGAAATTAGTCATTGCAGGAGGATATGAGCTTTCTGGATTCAACCACTTTCAGATTGCTGTACCAAAAATACTTCAGGAATACCAGGTCTCTATTATCTTCCAGCCACTAAAGTCACTCATTTTACTCCATATTTAATAAGGAGACCTGTTTATCCAACCTTCATCTGCCTAAAATACCTGTACTGTAAGCGTGGAATGAGGATGGAGGAAGCTTACTTGCTTTTGTCCTCTCTGCATTCTCCCAGATCCCAACTCCCTTGGCAAAAGAGACTGTAGTAAACAGATAGAATAGGCTCAAATCAGATGAAAAATGTAATCTTGTACAGCTGCTGACAAACACAACTAATGGACAACAAGACTCCAAAATACTCCATTGAGGCAGAATGGCTTCATACATTCAAAGCACAACTGAACAGCTAATTCTACCAAAATATCCACATAACTGACATTTTACATTCCTTGCAAGGCAGGGAGAGCTATTAGCCAAATGTTCAATAGTTCTGCAATGAAAACAAATAGCACTCCATGAATTCCCAAGAGTGATGGAACTAGGTTTACATTTTTGATTACACTCCTTTTCCTTATGGCTAGGACATATGGCCTTTCCCAAATATACACTGGTATCTCATCCAAAAACAGCCCTGGCTTTTAGCAGCTTCAGTGCATCATTCAAGTCTTAATGCCTTTTCAAGGTTTTGAGGACTTCCTTCTTCCCAAGGTTTATGCCCCAGGATTTTCAGCCCTAATAATTTCATGTTGCACTATCCAGTAACTCACAAAGCCTGTTACTTTCAATAGTGATGCATTTATACATTCTCTGCTAAATGATACTGTGATTTAGATAACATATAATCAGTTTTTGAAGACTAGGTTATTTTGATCTGATAAGGATAAAATCCAAGACTGAATGTGATTTGAAATTAATGTGAGCCATGAGTGGGATAAACAGAACCTGAAGTTAAAATTTAGCACACAATGCATACAGCAGCAGCAGTCACTTAATTGTCTCCCAATAAGCAAAATGGATACATGCAAAGATGGCCATATTGGAACATATCAAGGGTCCACCTAGCCTAGTATCCTGTTTTTTTGAGAGCTGACAGTGCCATGTTCTTCAGATGAAGCAAACAGAAGAGAGCAATTTTGAGTGACTTGTTACTTGTTGTCTAATTCCAGTTCCTGGGAGCAGGAGGATTAGGGAGACCCAGGACATGTGATTGCACTCTCTGACCATCTTGACTAATAGCCATTGATGGATCTATCCTCCATTAAATTATCTAATTCTTTTTTATCCACTTATACCCTTGGCTTCACAATGTCCCTCACAATGAGTTCCACAGGTTGACTATCCATTGTTTGAAGTATTTCCTTATGTTTGGTTTTAAACCTGCTGTCTATTAATTTCAGTAGAAGCCCCTTAGTCCCACTTTGAACATAAGTAGTCCCCTTGGGAATTACTGTGAACTTGAAGCATATCAGGTTATATTCTCTGAAGGGTGGAAGTGCTTTGACATCAGCAGTTACTGATCCCTGGAGGGCTGGTTCTTTGTGAATAGCAACCATTGCAATATAACCACTATGGCTGCTACTTTGCTTGCTCAGTTTTGCCCTCTTCTCTCCCTTCCATTCCCTGCCTCCCTCGCCTTGGGCAAACACCTTTCTTCCACTAATGTACCTATTTTACCTCCCTCCAGTGAAAAAGGAACTTGGTATTTAAACATCCCATTGTTAGGCATTTCTAAAAACCATTTCCCAGTTCTTAGTTGTTTGTTACAAAATTTCAGATAGGCTTGTCACAGTGACACTTCAGCATATTTATTAATCTGAGCAAGCCAGCACGCCATAGGGCCAATTCAGAGCAATGAATCCAGGAAGCAAGAGGCTGCCAAGTCATTTAAAATGACCCTACTCATATACCATATTACAGATCTTCTTTCATATGACTCAAGCAGAAGAAGAAATGTCAACATTGTCTAAACAGCTTAGCCCTGAGTTGCCCTTACTAAATCCAGCCAAACTTGAATCGTTCCACTTGAATAGGGTTTACAGTTCATTGTTTTTCAATGTGCCTCTCTTTTCCAAGTGGATCAACATGCCTTACCCAAATGAGGAATAAATTAAATAATGTGTCCTAATCATTAAATAATTCAATAATTGCTATTTGATATGCACAGCTCCATCAAATGCTATCAGGAAAACCATAAGAGTCAATTCTGATCAGACTGATATCCACCCAACTCACTTGAGCCACCCCATTAAATTCACGAGAAGCATTCACATAAATAACTTTGTTCACCACTACAAAAAAAGAAGTTCATAATCCCGTCCTTACAGTGAGACAAATTTTTAGGGCTAGGGCAAGTGGGAGGTAGAAAAGGAACACGTAGGCTGAATATCAGGGAAATTCTTATTGGGGAAAGCTGTTAGAGCAAAAGGGATCTATAGAAGCCCCACTGAATGTACAGGGTAGCTGTAACAGGCAGCTACGCTACTAAATCTTTTCTACATTAGCATCGCTGATTGACCACAGAGCATTAACTCAAACAAACATTGTTGTCTTGGTCAATGCAATTACATATATGCTAGTTTGGATGATTAGCATTTTCCTTAATCCCACTCTTTTTTCCCCCAATGCTGTAGAACATAAAAACAACAGTGTAGTTCTATGAACATTACAGTCAAATTCAATAAATACTGTAAATTACCATCATGCACTTTAAAAATGAACATAGTACTTTATGGAACAGAGGACTAGTCATAACATTCAATTTACTTTTATTTCCATAAAGTTTTGTCCTCAGTATAAGAGCAGGTGGTTCAAATACATTTAAGAGCATCCTGTCAATCTTTAAACTGCAGATCAATACTAACTGATATTTACACACACATTAGGTTACAATATTTCAAATAAGCAAAACATCTACTGGAATGGACAGTTTGAGAGATGAATGTGTGTGTCAATATTTTGTGCATTAACCGACCATACTATTTCAAAAAGCAACATGATTTACATCCAAAGGACCTTACTTTTCAACCATTATTTCATTCTTCTGGTTGCAGCATTTTGTTCAGATATTTGTCTCCAGTCTCATACCTGTCTGTTGAACACAGGTGCAGGCGAAGGCTGTGTTTGTAGACACCAGTATGCCTCTTGCAGAGTTAAGTGTCCAGTTTGACTGAATAGTTTTCTGATCACAAAATTAAGTTTTTTTGAAATCTAGACATTTTACAGGACTGAGAATTTGATTACATTTGACAGAAGAAAAGTCAATGATTCATTTTGATCACGTTTAAACCAATGTTTCAACTGTTCTCTAATGTTTTATGTTTATAATAATGCTGAAAAAATCAAAAATTAAACACTTTATTAAAGCTAAAGCTCTGACATTATGCACTCTTCATTCTATTGAAAATATAGACTTTATTTTGATTTAGAATGAAAAAATTTCAGTTTGTTGAAATTTCCCACAGAAAGGAAAGGAATTTATGGCTTCCAACAGCTCAACTCCCATGAGAAGGGCATCTAGTACTAATTCATAATGAAGTAATTAGGTAACAAAGTCATTAATGATTCTTTGCATTCGTGTTGCATCTTTGAGTAATCAAAGCAATTCATAAACATTCACCAATTAAGCTTTATGATGCCACTATGGAATCAAATAAGTTTTGTAAGCCCCATTCTGCACATACAGAAGTGGAGGCAGACAGTAATTAAAAGCTCACTTTTGAGAGATACTTAGTACTAAAGCAGCTCCCATTGACTGAGCTGAAGTTCAATGTACTTCATCTCCTGAAAAACTCAAGGTCGTGGCCTCGACAGACAGGCAGTCTGAAGGATGGCCAGGAGCAGAAGCCAGATCTACTAACCCTCATAACAATGAGTTTAACTCCAGTTGAGTCAGACAGACAGATCAGCAATTTACTGGTCTCCGTCAAAACCCTAACCTTACTGTAGGTATTTCAGATTGTGCCAACCCTGTTCTTACTCTTGGTCCAAAGTAGCCTCAGAACTAATTCAACTCTGAGGCAAGTGTGATGCAATTGTCATCCACCACTTCAATTCTAAGGGTTTTTAATTCTGGTCTTGATCGTAAGCTAAGAAACTTTTAAAAGGGAATGTGATCAGAATCAGTTTTAATAAGGTCAGGTGAGTTGCACCTGTGTTTTAAGAAACAGCTGCATTGTCTATTTCCAAGGTCTTGTGTTGTTGTTACATCTCATCCTTCCAGCAAGGCTATGTTTTTGATTTAACTTTTCTGCATCTATGATATGACTATAACATCAAGAAACTACCCTCAATCATAATTTAACTCAAATCACAAATTCAGACTGGTCTGAATAATACCCTGGACCCAGAAATCAGTCTCCATCCTAATCCCGTATCATGGCCAAGACTTTCTAATAAGTATTTTATGAGACAGCATGTAGCAGAGCTTATATCATTCATGTACTTTTCTATGACTAACATAAAAACAACTCAACTTCACGGAGTCCGTCTAGTTTACTAAAACATTTTGCAGTTTAAATGCTTCCCACTCAATCTTCTGAATTAGTGATTAGTAAGGAATTGAGGCTTTGTTGGATTTTGTTAAACTTTGATTTTTGGCAATGATTCTCTGTAGGATAAGACAGTACTGGAGACTTCAGGCCTTACTGTCACAAAAGGGAAATTCCGTTAATTATATTAATATTGTGGAGGAAACTTTCACTAGATCTGTTTATTAATCAGCTGTTCAACCCTGACCCTGTGGTACTATTTACAGGAATAAGGGGATTAGAAGTGATGGTCAAGGATGGATTTCGGAGGAAGAAGTGAGACTGTCAGTCAATACAGGAGCAAAATAGGTGCTCTGAATTTCATTTTCCCTCTGTAGCCTCTGAGACACACAAGTGACTGCAAAAGCCCTGTGAATACTGAAATGACAAGACACCAGGAAGGATTTGGCAACTGGTGAAAAGAATAGTGCACATTGGGGTTCTCTCTTGGTTTCTAGTAAAAACCCAGGGAAAAAAAAATTAATATTAAACAAATTCTTACTCTGAAGCACTTTTTTTAGGGAATTTTAAGTTATGTGGAGGAAGGAAGGAAGGAATATATAGCTTTTCAAAAATATCATTAAAACTAATCACATTTATGGATTAGACTTTAGACCATAAAGACCCTTAAATGCATCCAATAAAAGCACAAGCAACAGCCACCACCAGACTGATGTAGTCTTTCTATCATCATTTTGGAATTTCACTGTCAGTATCTTCAAGCTTTGCTTTCATAGTTTACATCATCATGGAAACTTTCAGTGTGATAATTCCTTATTACAAATTCTATTCTTCTGAGCACATTCTACATTTTCAGATTAATGCTAAAAAATTCAGACACTTTTTATGATGACAGCATAATGAAACACCAAATTACACTGAGCACACCACAAGAGGAACACCAGCAGAAAGCATGGACAGATAGCTTTAAAAAAATATACAGTATCTGAACTGCTATGTTCTTTTCTGCACATTCTGGCAGCAAAAAGAGAACAGAAAGTTACTCATCTCCTTCTCTGTGAGGCACTAACCAAAGGGCATAGAGAATGCAGCTGGTTCCTCCACCACCTGCCTTGTACTCCCCTGGCATAGATGGTAAGGTGGGGGAGCAAGTGTGGTTGGGAGACCCCAGTTTTCAGCTACTCATAACTAGTGAAAGATCCTGTGGGAACCAAATCTAGCTAGAATAGTTTAGAGCAGCCTGCTGTAAACTATGTAGAGACCAGGTGAGAGACACAATACAATTAATAATCCCCACAACCTTACTGCAACAATTTTTCTTCAAGAGTACATTCATTTCAAGAAACAGCTTGTACTGAACTCACACTTACATTGTATCATTCCTTAAATGCTTAACTGATATAATTAATGCTTGATAAACAACTACCTAGTGCAGTTACTTTAAACTTCACAATTTATATGCAATTCTCTCTCATGGCTTGGTATAGCTCTTTAGAAAGTTGCACGGAATGACACAGGGTCAAAGTATGTGAAATAAACTTGTTTCACTTTGTCCCGTAAACAAAAATGTATGCTTTAACCAAGCTAATTAAATGCTTGACAAAAACTATAAAATTTATAGGCCTTATTTGATATTGGAATTGGCTACAAAAATCTTAATGTGTTCATGTGGTCAAGCTTCTGATCTGAAAATCTTTGCTGGACACATTCATTTCATAGTTCCAGAGAGGAAGCGATGTTAGTCTAGTTCAGTAAAACAAACAAGGATTCCCGTGGCACTTTTAAAGACTAACAAATTTGTTTATTGCATGAGCTTTTGTGGGAGTTAAATAAATTTGTTACTCTTTAAGTGCCACAAGACTCCTTGTTTGTATTCATTTCATAGGTTTGTTACAAAGCAAGAGCAAATTATTAACACAATACAGAGCTCTTCAACTCAGTCTACCAAAAAAGCATATCTAGAATGTCTTGCATCAACATAAAGGCCATTAGCACTTGGACTCTATCTCCAAACAGTTTCTTTTTAAGTTCCTATGCTTTTTTTTATTATTATTATTATTATTATTATTATTATTATTATTATAACTTACACAAGGCAATAACAACTCATCCAGTTTGTAGTAACTGGAGCATGAAGTGTTCTGGACTATTCTGAATTAAAATGGAATATTATGCACCATATTTGTTTGTTTCTCATCAACACAGTCAATAAAAAATATAAACCCCAAAGATGTTTAGAGAAACAAATTGTGACCAAAGGCCTGGAGAGACTGCTTTTTCAAATGCAAATGTCTAAGGCATTTAACTACAAGTAAGATACGCATCAAAGGTTTTCCTTTGCTTTGTATGTTCTCTCTCAAGATCCCCTTTTCTCATAATTCATGTGGTTTATTGGTTTACTAAACTGTGTGTTTTTCCCTACAAAATCATTCGTTTGAAGGAGCATTGCCAACTTTGCAATCAATTCAGAAATATGTCAGTGCCACAGTGCAGCTAGCTCTTTAGGAGAGTCAAGCCCTGCCTCACCTATAACTGATTATCTACCTCTCAGCTGAGAGGGATCAGCATTTATAAGAGCCAAAAAGGGTCACCTGAGGGGAGAGCTGCAGGAGGGAAACTGGCTCCTGTTACAGGCCCTGAAGCAGAAAAGGCCTCTGGGCCTCCAAAGAATAGCACAGAATGGGGAAAAGGCAGGATTTGTGTGAAGAATTTATATATGGAACAGACTGAACAAACATGTCGGGGTGGGCTACCCTGGATTATACATAGACCTGCTTCTGTGAAGGGGATTAGCCTAGATGACCCATTGAGGTCCCTTCCAGTCCTACATTTTATGATTGTTAGCTGTTTTATTGTGTTTGAAGATTAAACTCTGGTAGGAGACAAGGTCTGGCAGACCTCGGGCATTGCATTAGTGTGTTGCAGTATAAGCATTTCCTAGAGGCCAGAAAAAGTGGTAACTATGTTTAGAAGTTTGTCACTAGGTCAATGGTTCAAAGCAGGTTTACGTCACCCATAACAAAAAATTATGCAGTCAATAGCTTTCCAAAATTAATTACTAGCTATGTGATGCAAGTAGTAGACTATTTTCCACATCACAAATCCTAAAAAGGTACTAAATATTAGTTATGCAAAACTAGATATTAATTCGTAGAATGGGCTGAAAAATGGCAAAATTTCTAAAATAGTTTTGCAGCAGTTTCCGTGTCATAAACCTCAGACTCATTTTCTATTTTCTTCAGTTACATTTTTGCAAAATTATGTTGCTATGTGTTTCAATTTTTTAAATGACAAGTTTTGTTTTACTAAAAATTGGGTTTGGCATAAGAGACAATTTAATCATGGGGGAACTCAAAAATGGAAAACATTGATGTCAGCAACTTTTCATGAAAAGTTTCATAACTTTAGTATTGTGTTTTAAGCAACCAGCAATCCACCTCACAAACTAGGGAGCAGATTCCAAAGGTATTTAGGTGCTTAAAGATACAGATAGGCATGTAATGGAATCTATTGACACATCTAAAGGCTTTTTCTTCACTTGCTGCAGGAAAGGCAGGCTGGGTCCACACTGAGGCGTATGGCAGCATGCAGCAGTGAAAAATTCTGTCAAAGGGGGAGGCAACATAGGAAGATTCTAGCAACAGGGAGCTGACAGAAACCTTCCCTTGCTGCATCTCCCTTGCCAGAGCTGTCCACTGCTACAGGGAAAGTCAATGCAGTGGAATATTATAAAGCTAAAAAAAGCAGCATGGACATGGGGGAAGACAGCTATGGCATATAGGAAGTCGCACAGTGATATCCTAATGTTCTAGCAGGTATGCACTCTACTTGCCTAAGCAGCACCCTGCCATCTTGCATGTGGGGTCTGTCCACTACACACCATTAAATATAAACCTACCCTGAATGGGTGAAGTGTGCAACTCACACTTACCATGAGTTATGTTCCTACACATGCAGACACCAAATTATCTTTGCATATCTGGCCCTAGAATTAGCATAAAGCCATAGATTGCCAGTAAAGAAGATAGAGAAAAGGGTGATTTTAGGAACAGAAAAACGTAGGATTTTTTTTTTTTTAACAGACATTATCTTTATACTTTAAGGCACCTTTTCAAGGTTAAAAAAGCACCATGCACTTATATATGCAGACAATGCAACTTCAGTCATCAGTGTTTCATAATAGAGACTATTCATTTTACATAGACAGGAGTGCAAAGCTAAGGTGTCTGGATATTTAATTGAGATTATAGTTAATTAGAAGATTAACAGTCTCCTAAAGTGACATGACAAAGCAGTCCCCATAACTGAGTACAAGTTTGATAGAACTGGAAGGTCATAAAGCATGATGATATAATGTAAATTTTAAAAAAATGACGACACTTGCTGAACAAGAAGTGGGTTAAACAAATGTTTGTGAAGATGTGGAAACTTTTCAAAAGATATCAGATTAGGAACCAAGAATACAAGATTAAATTTTATTTTAGGAATCTCTAACCAAACAAGGGGAAAGCTTAATCAAAAGTGTGCAGGGTTCTCTCTATTTTGGGGGAACAGTGTAGTAGCATATAAAGTTAAATCATATTTATATTTGAACTTGGTTATCTAGTGTTATTCTGTATGAATTATTATACAAAACTCAGGGAAAAATTCCATTACAGCTTTTCTATATGCAATCTCTCAGGAATTGTGTGTGTGTAAAGGAAATGTATTTTAATCTATTTGCCAAGTGTTTCCATAAATTCTTTTAATGCACCCTAGAAGAGAGATTTGCAAATTGTATCAAGACCTGGTTTAAGTTCTCTTATTTCTTCCGATGCTATTTAAAACACTGAGGAAGCCACATGGGATGCTAAAATAGCCCTTCTGTGTGAGGTTTCATAAATTCTTAGTAACAAAGACATACTTTTCTCTAGGGGTCAAATCCCAGTCCAGCTGAAGACAATAGTGTTTTACCATCAACCTCAGAAGACCCAAGATTCGGCCTTTACATGATAAGGCTTTACTACCCACTGTAGATTTCATGTTACTATTGGATATGGTGCAGAGAATAAGTTTATTTCATAAAAAAATCCTTCCAACAATCATAATTTCCAGGATGTTTCCAAGTACTTCATTCTTGCTTTAGCTATGGAACACAGGACGTTTTTCTAACACTAAGGATTCAATTAATTAAGGCAAATTATTCAGACTACATTCACCTCTTTCACTGTTGCCACATTTAAAGGCTGATCACATACCACTGGACTCTGTTTGTTCAAGAACTCACTATTCTTTCCATGTTCAGTGTCTGCAGATCTTAATCCTGATACAAACAGATAAGGAGGGGCACACATTCCACACCAATACATACTGATTTTGCTGTGTAACACTTGTTAATGCCACTAGAGGAATCAAGACTCAGTTTAAGTCCCTATTCAAGACAGCATTTAAGCACGTGTTAACTTTAAATCACCAGAACTCAGTTGTGGGGATGAGAAGGGTATTTAAGCATGTGCTTAAGTGCATGATGCCAAAAGCATACCCTAGGTCAACTTAATACTGCCTAGTTACCAACTAGGTTATTCTAATCAACATGGGTTGTTTAAGCACACACCTTCCACATGCCCACAGACATTAGCAAGCTCATGGAAACACATTGGATTCAGACTTTTAAGGCCAAGCAGGACCAGCATGAAAAATCTACTCCAACCTCCTGTATGATAAGCCACAGACTTTAACCTGATACTTTCCATTTCAATACATATGCTAAGATTCTCCTAACTGACAACTTTGCTATACTCCATCTAGGAGAGGCTTTATGGTTCAATCCTACAAAGGTGCTGAGCATTCTGATCCCAATCCAACAAAGTATTTAAGTAATGTGCAATTCCACTGAAGTCAAAGGGATGATGCACATGCTTCAAATAGGCACAAGCTTAAGTGGTTTAATGAATCAAAGAGTGCTCAGCACCTTGTAGTTGAGCCCTCAAAACTAAAATGTAAAAACATTTTAGAAGAATCTGATTTATTAGAATATGCTATTTACCGAACAGTGGAAGGCAAGAAACTAAAGCATTTGTTTAGTTTCTTTTATTGCTATTATAAGATGTAAATAAGACATGAAACTTCTGCAAATAGACATGTCAGAATGCAAACAGAATTAGACAGGATAACACAGAGGTTGCAAAAAAAATATAAATTTCCCAACAATTTGTTAGTAGTAAAATCTAAACATGGCAAAGCAGCAAAGTTTGATCAATCTGGATGTTCAGTACAGAATCCAACTACTGCCAAAGTCCAGGATAATATGATAGAGGAAAAAAAGAAGTCCATGGCTTGCTGATGTTTTTCCCCATTGCCGATTTTTAAAAAACAGATTTGCACATCAGTTTTTAGATCTGCGTTTATTCATTGACTGACATGCATGCCCACAACCCTGGACTGACATGACTTGTTTTACCTTTGACTGTTCATTATGTTCTTTACCACCACCACAGTTAATCAAAGGCTGATTAATGAAAATTAGAATAAAAACTGCTGCAAGAGACATCCAGATTTTCATAATGGTATTCTTCCAGCTTCACTTACAACTCTTAGCTTCAATGTAGTGACTTCAATGGGACTATATGCATGTGTGGCATCACAAGGATTCAAACCCAAATCTCTGCCCCACCATTACTGCTGTTGTATATGAAGAGCAAACAAGAAAAACAATAGGATGCAGAAGTTCCTAGCCTGGAAAACAGGCAGCTCAAAAGAAACCAAAAAAAAAAAAAAAGCACCCATCTGTTTAAACAAAAAGACGAATTTTTGTCTCCTCAAATAAAGCTGCTTTACTCTTTCATGCAGGAAACACCTTTCGGTGTAATGCACCCTCTGGGGTTACTATGATGGGTTAGCCAATTATTCAGAAGGAAAAGGAAATTGATTAATGGATCATTTTTGGTGCTCTCTGCACTTTTGAATCATAAATTCCACAGAAAACCAGGTAAATGGAGCATAACTTATTAATGAACAGAGTCCTAAATATCAAATGTTCTGCTGTGAATCATCCACTGGAAATGTAAAACCTTCATATCACTAGTTCTATCATGCTGCAGCGATTTAGGAGTGTACAAACTCTGCCATCTAATCTTCCAGGATGATCTGTAAAATAACATCCCAGTTTTACTTAAAGCACAGTAGAGCTGCAGTTAAGAGTTTCCCAGACCTTCAAACTTTGACCTCAAAAAGAAAGCAAGCTTATAGCCCTCACCTTGCTCTGTAAGCCTCAAAGCACCATTAAGCTTATGATGAATTGCAAGCCTGACTAAAAGACACATACACATCTCACCATAAAGCCAGTGGAAATTCAAACAGCTTCTTGTGAGCAATCCAATAAAGTCACTGAACTGTAAAGTAACTTTGAAACAAGGGTCCTGCATGCCTCATAATTTCTGCTCTGTGCTTGTGCAAAAAGGATGATCTGATGGCTTCAGACTTTGAGCATGCTGGAAAAAGAACAGATTAAGCCCTAAAGCACCAGTTAATTGATTTTTGTGAGAGCACATCTAAAACTGTGGAAAAGAAGATGGTGGACCATGGACTAAATCTCCAAATTGCTCTGTCATGTACTTTCCATTTCCAGGAATATTTGGAATAGAAGACAAAAGGCATAAAAGAAATTTGAAAAACCACACACACACACACACACACGCTCATTTGCTTCTCAAACATATGAATGAGGGACAGCCTGCATGAGCTATTCTTCAGTTAATATTCCCCCAACCCCATTTTCCATCTGCAACAAATATTCCATTTTTTGGCATGTTCCACTCCCTCAACCTATCACCAGCTTCCCCTCACTGGCTCAAGAATGTCTCTCCCAAACTGTTCACTTCTAATAGCTGTAAGACCTTTTACAATCTTCACATTTCCTGAAGTTCCTTTAGTTTTCAATATCTGATTCTTTGATGGAAGAATTAGTTGCAGATCAGACAAGGTCACATCCTATGTGATGAGTTAATGCAAGTTAGCATACATATATATTTGGTCCTTTAACCTAGATAAGTGATGATGAGATTAACATTAATATGCATAAAAATGCTTGCTTATAGAACAAACACACCCTAACATTTTGTGGGTGAAGAAGTTAAGTTTGGACATTACAAGGCACATAGTGCTACCAGTGTAAGAGTTAAGCTAATTCTTCTCGGATCTATCTATCTATAGTTTTTAATTCTAGTTCTATCTACAGTTCTCTCTGGAGTCTTTTATAGTCATACAGTTTTGATTTCTTAACCGCTATAGTCCTAGTTTTATAGTCCTTAAATTAGCTGCTCCAAACTCCAAGTTAGATTTCATAACCATTCTATAGCTCTCAGTGCTGTAGCATCTCCTAAATGTCACACCTCCCACTCAAGAACTGAACCTGAATCATTGGACTCTTTTGGCATCCCAGATGCAAGGCTGGTCCTGTCTCTTACCACCAGGTTATTAAGGAATAGAACAAGTGTGTTAATCTAAAAGCTTTATACCATAAAAAAAACACATGTACCTCCAGAACATCATATTTGTAACATTGACCTCTTTTCCATTTGGTTATTATTCCCATTTTATCTAAATAAAAGATATCTTGTTCTTAGTGTGAGTGTCCTTGTCATACATTGCACTTGCAATCTCTATATAGCCTGATTCTTGGACGAGAACCATATAGCCATTTGACTGGATAACTGGCATCCCTATAACCTGTACCATATAAACGACACTACTCTCCTAAAGTAAGGCAACATTACCAAATCTTGTTAAGCCCTGCGACACAATATCTTGTGGCAGTGTGTTCCACAGGTGATTAGTGTATGTTTCCTTATCAGTTTATAGGATTGCCTTTTTTAATCTAGTCCCCTCTCATTTTATACTATGTGAAAGTAAAAATAAGCATACCCAATTTATTCTCTCAATACCATTCACATCATCTTTGAGTCCCATTGATTTCTTTGGGGGATCTGGTCTCTCCTCTCTAAACAGTCCTTTAAAATAAAAAAAAAAAATCAAGCTTTTATCTGAGATTTCTATATCTTCAATTGCAGCAGTAATACTACAGATTGTCTGGTACAGTCTTCTTATTCCCACCATAGGGCTTGATGTTCCCATCAGCCTGTTCAGATCCTCCAACCCAAAACTGCCTTACAAGGGGCAGGAGGAGACAAAGTGAAAGATGGTTCCCATGACCCAGCCAAGCCAACCTGAAATAAGAAATCTTTTTTCTCCTCACTACTTGTTTAGTCACTCCATTTCATGTTTTCTTAGGAGAAGCAGCCTCCTTCAGCCTATGAGGACAATGCTCAATATTGAAGGAAGAAAGCTGGAAAGTATCTTTAGTTCAGTTTGATGGTTGTCAAAGTACCACCTGGGTCATCTCATGGATAATTCAGTGCTTATGCATTTTAGGGCTAGTCAGGACACATTTAACTAATTCCTTCTCTACAGCACGGGGTATGGATCACCCACTGGTGGATTCTCTGTACCTTGAAGTCTTTAAATTATTATTTGAAGACTTTAGTAATTCAGTCTTAAGTTAGGGGTCTATTCAGGAGGGAGTGGGTGATGGCCTGTGGTCTGCATTGTGCAGGAAGACAGACTTGATGATCTAACAGTCCATTCTGACCTTTAGTACATGATATCTATTACTGGGCCAAAAATTTAGACTAAATGTTTTCCCCCCACCGCAGGAAAAAAGGATTTGGAGTCAATCATGCCAAATTGATAGGACTGATTTGGCCTCCCAAAGTCAATCTAAAGATTTCATATTTACACTTCTGAAAAGTTTTAATTTACAACAACTCCATCCCAATTTTATAAATATTGAAGAAACTCAAACAAAAACATTGTTTGACCCAAAACAGAATTTTTCAACTTTTTAATTAAAATTTCAACACTTCGTTCAAAGTCTACTTAAAAATTTTAAAGATTTTTTGGAATGGCCAGTGAGTCCCCCTCTCCTCACCCAAAAAATTAGTCACGCAGATCTGATTATATACATGGTCCAACAAAAGAAAATTCTACTATTCACATTCCCCAATATTCAGCTGCCTAGCAGCCACATTTTGAGACCGATCTGCTCAGGTATACGTCTTGTAAAAAGAGGAAAGAAACTCTTACCCGTCTGCCTTTGAGACATTTTAAATGCTTTTGTGGACCTTGCCTACCTCCACAGCTTTCTTTCAGAATTAATGCACTGGTCAAGTGCTATGAATAACCTTGTCAGTGGAAACCAATTTCTTTATAGTCACAAACATCATTAATTTTTGTGTGCGCATGCACATGCTTAGAATAATGGCTTTTCTACAAACCAAATGGGAAAATGTGCTAATGTATTTCTATGGGCAAAGCTTGAGAACATTGTAAATTACCTTGCTTAATGGACTTTGGAATTTAGTTTAGTTATCTGTTTGAAAACTTCAGACCTTCAGCAGGACCAAATCAAATGGTTTAGACCTCAGGAAGTGAACACACAATTTTACAGCTCTTTGGATGCAATTATTTACGTCTCTTCAATTTTGTAAAACAAATGTCCTTTGGAATAAGGGCTTACAGAGAGTCCACTGTCATTGCCTTTGATAAGTCACAGATACCAGTACTCACCTTATGTGAAGTCTTATTCTGCAAGTTGTCCCAGTAATGTCAACAAATAGAAACTACTGCTCAAGATAACTGGCAATAACATGGGCATGGAGGGAGGGAACCTGGTCCTAAAATACAGTGTGAATACTTCCTAGAACAATGTAAGGGTTTTTTTTCATTGATGTAGTTAAATCCATCACTCGGAGGCGATAGCCAGGCTGAGGTGGAAATGGGAGGTTAGGGGTGACTTAGGTACAGGCTCAGGATGCAGAGCTCTTCACAGCCTTAAGCTCCACGGTTAAGTTGATTCAATTTTTAAACGTAGAACAGGGATCACACTAAAAATTTGGTGCTGGTGAAATTTTCAGCAATACTGTTATACAAACTGACTTTGGTCATTTTTTCATACCTTCTAGGCCACCAAAAATGTGCACTGGCTCACAGAAACGAGCAGTGCACTGCAGGAGGGTCATTGCCCCAGAGAAAGACCCAGAGCCTGAGCCTGGGCCGTGGCCCGGGCCCCAGCCCCACCCCTGACCTGGAGTCAGGGACTGGGCTCCTGCTGCCGCCAGCCCGCCCCCAATCCCCAGCTGGGGATGGGGACGGGGACAGGTGAGACAGTGGCTGCTTCAGGCGGCCCAGTCCGGGATAGGCAGGTGCTGCCACAGCTGGCCTCGCTCCAGCTACCCGACCGGGAGAACTAGGCACCATAGCAGCATGGCTGGCCCGACCTCAGATACCTAGACGGGGATGGGGACGGGAGAGGCAGTGGGGAACCCCAGCTATTCAGGGCACTGGTGCCGGGACTCGGGGCACATGCCCAGTGTGCCAGGTGTCAGCAATGCCCCTGGTGTACTGCTGCACCTCTCGTTTCTTCCCTCCAGAACCCAGGCAAATGCAAAAGTTCTCAATCTATTGTGCAGATCAAGCATTTTAACGATGGCGCTGATTTCATTGTTCTTCGGGACTAAATTTTCACCCTTCGCCCCCAGTTTTATGGGCCCATTTTTATATTGGCAACTGATAATCTTTGCAAAAAAAGGTGTGCATCAATGTTACAGACATACATTAGGTGTACATTGGTTTCCAACTGTAACCCACATGTACCCTCTTCTGTGACCAATCCATATAGAGAATGAGACAGTGATCCCTTGATCATTTTTAGTTCAAGCCATAGAGGCTCATGCTTTCAGCATCAGAGGTGACCCTGGTTCAGTCCCCACATGACAATGATTGTCACACAATTACCACCACATACACACATTATCTTGTAAGAATTAGCTATATAAACACACTTCAGAGGCAAATGCACCTGATATTTTTGCCTTGACACGCTTTCATATTAACTTAGCTACTGAAAATAAGCTCAGTTCAACCCTAAAGTATTTTCAAAATTTGGCTAAAATAGGACCATAGGAATTGCCATACTAGATCAGATTATCTGTTATCCATCTAGCTCATTATCTTGTCAGTACAACATCCTTCAGGTTTAAAAAAAAAAAAAAAAAAAACAAAACACACCCCACTGTAGAAGGCATTTGGAGAATAATTTACCTAAGGGGAAATTTTCATCCCAACTCCCACTGGTTAATAAGTTGGCTAGGCCATAACTCTTCCTGAATTCCTGGGTTGGTCGGTTTGTTTCAAATCCTTTTCTTATTACTAAAGATAAAAGTATCTGAAGCTTTTTAGTCCTCTAAATTTTTCTTCTTTACTTTTGTGACAATAAGTTCCACAGCCTATTTGGATGAGGAGAAGGAAGGAATATTACTTTGCTTCTCTCACACAAGCAACTGTACAAGAATGACAGTGCAATCTCTCTCCTACAAAAATGACACTCTGGATTAATGTCGTTAGGAGTTTATGGGAAGCATAAAATCTGACTAGAGATCTGAGGGTTCAATACTGACTATCATGTATGCACAGAAATATATTTGCACACAAATGCAAACAGAACTGTAATAAAACATGGACTCATCATTTATTTTGTCTGGTAACCTGGAAGCATCAGTGTCAGGAAGGGTAACATATTAAAGATACCTACTGGTTTTTGCCTTTTAAAAACAAAATATTCCATGGGCTTTGCTGTTATTCAACTGAAATAAAATAATTTCAGAGTAGCTCCTGTGAACCAGATTTCAGCTGGGAGCTCAAAGACCAACAAAGCACATTTTATAAATGGAAATGTCAACACATCTTTAAAGCCAGAGTCCATCAGAAACAATGATATGGCAGCAAGTCTGTAATTCCAACTCACAGATCAAGACACTGGATTTATCATGAGTGGGACGCACTCTACAAACTGCTTTTCTGTTGTCCACGTTCTCTCTCCAATTTGAACAGTAATATTTGTTCGTGGATTGTGCTGGGATTAGCCCTTTTTATTTTCCAATGCTTTGTTTCCCTGAATATAGATTTGACTGTATTTGTTTCAGTGCATCAGAAACTGTGTTGGTTTCATTCAGGGTATGATGGAGACAAAACACCCACCCACCAAGGAACACCTGTTCTCACACTAACGTACATGTGTCTCACCAGCAGGCCAGAATAGGAACACTTAATTGCCTATCTAAATCTGAAATACTCTGACATTCCAAGACTATCTGATCTTTAGGGTCTGAGATTTCTACCACCTGTGCTTCCATCAACAAGAACGAGCTACTGCCAAGAATGATTTCTTATCCAAAATGGTTTACTTCATTTCTCCTTCACTTAGCCGGATAATTGTTTTTTCGTTAACCTGACGTCACATATCCATGCACAGCACCTACCATAGAGGAATTCACTCCACCTGGTCACTCGAATGAGCCATTACCATGATGGGTGTGTGCAAATTATCCACAATGCATTTTATATGCATAATTGAGCATGCGCAATTTGAAGAAAAAAAAACCCCTCTAATTTTACAAAGATAACTGATCAGTTTTTTGCAATTCCAGTGCAAAGAGAGGATGATAAAACCATGATGCATGGGCTAATTGCAGTAAGGGTGACTTGTATATAGTGAAGTCCAAAGAGGTAGTTCAACAAAAAACACAAAAAAAAAAAAAATCACACACACACCACAAAGAAGTTATTTATTGCCTGAACTTTCAGGGGAGAAAATCCCACAAGTATGATGAAGTGGGATTTTTCTCCCACAAAAGCTCATACAATAAATAAATGTTACTCTTTAAAAGTGCCACTAGACTTGGGGGTTTTTTGTATATGCACTTTCTCCACTATGATTAGTGGGCATGTAGGAAAACCTATAAAGTATGAAGGAAAAAAATGAGTCCATAGAAACAGTTAGTACAGCTCAACCACTGATATACAATACAAGAAAAACAACAGAGTACAGGCACGTAGGCAAAGAAGTGCCTGAGATTACATGACAGTAGAATGGGATCTTTACAATTAAAAGTGTGACATTTCTGTTTTAGAAAGAACCGCAAAAATATTAAGTCCAGATAAAGATACCCAGAAGCTAAAATGAAATATTTAAACAGTGGGAAGGCAAATGAAATCTAGCGTCTCAATGCATAGTTAATATTAGTAGTAAACTATGGAGCAGTTATCTGACAACTTCAGCAACCCCATGCCACTGAAGGCAATGAGAATTAAACAATAAAAATGAGGGACTGGCAGGGACTCAGTATCTAATTCAATCCCATACACTAAACCAGGACTATCTAGACCTTCCTTGACACAAATTTCTCTAATCGATTGTTAAAAATCTCCAATGATGGAAATTCCACAACCTCCTTATGTAATTTGTTTCAGCACTTAGCTATCATAACAAATCAGGAAATCTATCCTAAATTTCTGTTGCTGTAATTTAAGTCCATTACTTATTGTCTTGCAGTCAGCAGTTAAGGAGAACAATTTATTACCTTCTTCTTTATCACAACCTTTTATGTACTTGATGACTACTCCCTCAATCTTCTTCTCCACATTACACAAATGCCATTTTTCCAGTCTTTCCTCGAAACCCTAAACTACCCCCCCACAATTCTCTGGACTTTCTCCAGTTTGCCCATATCGTTCCCAAAATGCGACTCCCAGAAATGGGCACAGTAGACCTAATTGGTGCTGATGAGAGTGGAAGCATTACTTCTCATCTCCTGCTTTCAAACACTGTAGTTCAATGGCTCTCAACCACTGTGTTGCCACACAGCAGTGTGTCACGGAGATCCTGGAATATGGCTGGATTCAGCCTGCCAGGGGGTGGGCTGGTGTGTCCTGTGGCATTGCAACATGGTGCCAAGCATGTTGCAACACACAATAGGCAGAACACCACTGAGGAGTCTAATGCATCCCACAATGTTGTTTCTGGGGTTTTTTTTTTTTTTTTGGGGGGGGGGGTTGGCTGGTTGGGGTTTTGGGGGAGCGATTGGGCATTGTGCAATAGTATTTTTTATTCATATCTGTGATCTGCAATAAACCCCAAATTCTTTTCTACAGTATTTCTTCCTAGGCAGTCATTTCCCATGTTGTAGTTCTACAATTGATTCCTTCTTAAGTGGGGTACTTTGCATTTGTCCTTATTAAATTTCATCCTGTTTCTTTCAAGCCATTTCTCCAACTTCTCAAGATCATTTGGAATTCTAATTTTGTCCTCAAAAGTAGATGTCAAACTCTTCCTGCTTCAGATAGTCCACAAACTTTATAAACATACCCTCTAGGGTATTATACAGATCAGCTATGAAGCTACAGAATAGAACCAGGACCAATTCATTCAATATACTCTTCCAGCTTGACTCAACCATTGATAACTACCTTTGAGTATCATTTTTCAACCACCTGTGCACCCATCTTATAGTAGGTTTATTTAGACTATATTATCCTAGTTTGCCTATGAAAAGTCATGAGAGGCTGTATCAGAAGTCTATTGCCTTTGACTTTAACAGAAGCAGAATCAGACCTTTTGTTTTCAGACAGAAGTTCCTCCCTGAAGAAACATTGCACAATCAGGAATGCCATCTGCAATGATGGGATCAAATGGAAGGTCTATTCATAGGAAGTCATTAAAACCCAGCGTGGTTAACATAGGAAGGAGAAATGGGCTCAAAGCAATAGGTTCCTGAACCTCTGAAAGAAGAACTGTATCATTTGAATCACTAAATAAGAGCTTTAAAAGAAACTCCCTTGGCATCTAGTTTCACATATCCATCACAGACTCAAGCAATCACATGCGCATACGGATGCAGAGACCTGTTTTGTTTGCCAAAGCTAAAAGGTATATAGCAGTTCGCTTCATAGTTAATCACCAAAATGCCTATTTTTCTGTTTTAAATCATTTTCCTCTCCCAGGTTTGAAAGATCCATATTCAACAGAATAAATTGACAGCCTATTGAGGAGAAACAATGAATTGACTATACACAGCGTGCTGATTCCTGCGGCGGGGGGGGGGGGAAGTGTTTTTCCTACTGCCATCTGTCGAAATAGTCTTAAGTGTTACATGTAACAAGTTTAGGTACAAAAATGTTTCAGGTACAGAAGTGTAATCTTTGAGGTGACAAAACTGATTAGGGTCACACATCCTCACTGGGCCATAAACAGTCACCTTCTGAGAGATACATACTCAACCGAGCTCGCCACAGCAGAAAAAGAAAATTTTAGGCCAAAACAGGAAGATGATGCAAGGAAATCACTGAGGACAGGAGACGCATTACGGGGAGGGCCACTCTTCACTGACATCAAACTGAGCTCCCTTATCAACTGAGTGGGTCTATGAAGACCTGCCCAGCTGATCAGGAAGCCGATTGAGTAAGACCACCCCAGCAAGGAGCATAGCACTGAGTCAGAGGGAATGGGTTTCCCTTCAACTCAGCTTACTGAAGACACCTCAGTAAGTAGGTGGTAGGCAATCAGAAGGAGATACACGAGGTGTTCAAAAAAACACTGAAAGTCCTGTGGCACCTTAAAGACTAACATTTCTTAGGGCGTAAGCTTTTGTGGGCTGCAACCAGCTTCGCCCGATGCCACATTGTTTTTGCTATATACAGACTAACATAGCTACCCCGCTGGAAGGTCTTTTAAGCACTTTGCGTATCTTCCTTCGACCGCCACCAAAGTAACGTAGCAGTGTAGACCAGTACTGAGCAACTGCATGAAGAAGTGTGTGCACCCAAATGTAACAAGACTGGTTTGGTTTATTTCAAGCTCCCCACAATTAAATTGAGAAACCTCTGGCGATACGTGGTATGATGGATGCAAATGATGGATGCATTGAATTCCAATGTGAGAGCCTCAGCCTGGAATAGTTCATGTCTAGTTATCAATGACTAAGATTGGATATACAGATTTCAAATAAAGTCAGATGAACAGAACAGAATCCATGTCATATACACTCTGTTTAAATAAAAGGTATCAACCTTTGGATGGTGAACCCAATTACTCAGGAAAAAAAAAAAATCTAGGGTTTAAGACAAATTAACTCATTTGCTGTAAAATAAACACAGGGCGCATGTGGGGGCATAATGACAGGGTTAGTGAGAATCATGGGTTTTCTGCCAAAAGAAAGTTTTGTGATTAAGAGAACATGGAAGAATGGTGGCCCAATTTTAGTTTTTGGAATCTTTAGAGGTCTTTTCTAGAATGTGTGTAATGCTCTTCAGCAGTTTGCGATTCAAAAAACAGTTTAATCTGCTGCTTACATTCTGCGTTATGGTTTCACAAACTGAAAATAAAATATTTCAAAAATTACTACTTCCAATTTAAGGAGAATATAAAGTCACCAAGAGAACACAATAGCATGTTTTTCCTACGTAATAGGTCACACCAACTTGGACGGTAAAAAGGTTGCTACTGTTGTGGTCAGATGAATTTCTTGCAAATTGAAAAGTGCAATGTCTACAAAGGCATGGCAGAATTTGGGGGTTTGTTTATTTTTTACTCATTTTTAAATCAACTTAAATTTTTACAGTTGGAATTTTCCCAAAACTTCCATTTCACTGAAGTTTGAAATTTAACAGGGATTTTAAGCTGCACATTTTAGGCCAATATCATCTAGGTACAAAATTCCTCAGAACATATTTCCCAGCATGTCTGTGAAAAAATACTATTAAAAACCACCAACATCCTGTCTGCAAAAAGGCTCAGTCCAAGAGAAGAAATGGAAAGACCTACTTCGTGCTACTAACATACAACTGATAAGGATCAGAAGGTTTGTATCTTGCAAGATTAACCATGAAACACAAAGAATGTTAACTATGCACAGAGTAAAAGCAGACAGAGGTCAAAACTTGCTATGTCAAAGTAATTAGACTTTCTGGTGCAGCTCTTAGCCAGAATTATATCTTTCCAGAAATATTACATTACACTACTGTACATGCTGCAATTGGCCTGTTGGCTGATAGAGGTCTCTTCACTTCTTTGTATTACAATTTCCTCACTGGTAAAACAGTAATATCATCTACCTCCTTTGTAAATCACTGATACCTAATGGTGAAAAATGCTATACAAGAGCTAGGAGGTATTATACATGTTGCATTTGGGACTATTTCTGTAGAGCAGTGAATTCCCACCCACCTTCCCATCTCAGAGTCTTGGTTGTCATGTATTAGCCATCATTTTGAGGTGCACTGTAGCCAAATTACATAAATCCCCCTAAGCCATATGTCCCTCTTGGACAGCATTTTGCTTCAGTTTGGCAAATAATTAGAATTTAATGCTGTCAAAGTAAAGCACACTCATCCCTCCTCTTCCTGCCATCCACACTGCACTCTGAGCAATTAAAATCAAAGATGATTCCTAATAATCATCATCTTCCAGCTGAAGCTGTGCAGTAAAAAACTTTAAAAAAAAAAAAAAAAATCAGGTCTGTATTGATTCTATTCTGATAGGAAGAATGCCATGATTGATGTCCTACGAGATACAAAAATTTCTAGTTTCCATGTGTTTTCCCTGTTCTGTGTAGAGCTCCAACACTTTCACCTGTGGCATAAAACAACATTCTAATCCAAAATCCAGACCACAGTCTGGATGTGAGTCTGACAATCTTAGTAGGGTACTGAACTGACACCAGAATGCAAACCACCCCACTCTGTGTGGGGCAAAATCTGAATGAGAATGTGGTCCATCTTATCTGTGAATGAATTTCTATTAGATGCATGAGCAGATCCTCAGCAGGCATATTTTTAGAATATTCAGGAATATACATAAGTTGCATGACAGTTTCCAAATAAAAACCATTCAGGAACCTTTTCCCCAACATTAATCTTCCCAATTTCAGCTTGAGCATAGCTGCATTAGGCCTGATTCTAGTTTTTCACAGGAATAAAATTATCCATTGAAGTACCCCAACTTCAAAGTGTCTGACAAAGTGGGATTTTTCTCCCACAAAAGCCCATATGATAAATAAATTTGTCTGTCTTTAAAAGTGCCACTGGACTCCCACATAAGAGAGACCGAGATCAGGCCCAAGCGGTAAATACAATTAAAAGCTCAAAAACAGTTTTCAGAAAACTCATCTAAGGACCACTCTGCAGTGAAAAGTTTCATTAGGATAGCTACACATCTTAGGGCAGTGGTTCTCAACCACTGTCTCAGGACACATTATAATGTCACTACCCAGTGGTAAGTGTGTCACGGAGAGCTGGGGAAATGGCTGGATTATGCCTGGGGTGGGTGGTCTGATGGGTCCTGTAGGGTCGCCACGTGTTGCCAAACCTATCACGACTCTCAAAAGGTTGAGAACCACTGTCTTAGGGATGTAAAAATCCACACTCCGAGACACGTAATTAAGCCAACATAAGCCTCTCCGAGAAAGCACTGGGCCGACAGAAGAACTCTTCCACTAACCTAGCTTCTGCTTCTTGGGAAGGTGGATTACCTGCAATGATGGGGAAACCCTTCTAGACCTGTAGTGTCTCCACTGAAGCACTATGTGCAGCACTGTGAAGTTGTGCCATGGCAGCATTTTAAAGTGTAGACACAGCAAAAGCTGCATCAGTTAAAGAGTGTGTTAGGTGTCCTCTCACCAAACTCTATCCTTGAAAGCTCTCCAACGGTATAACTAAAGGATACTATGCACACCCAATGAAACACCATGCAAGCAGCTTCGATTTATCGAAAGATACTCAGCTGACTGGTTATATCCCATGGGCATGCCACTCCCCCTAGACATGCAACAAAAATGTCTTTTCTAAGAACACATCTACATCACAAGCATTCAGACAAGGCACCAAGCTAGGCTGCTGTATCACCACAATTCAGAAGTTTCCTACAGCAATGGAAAAGGTTTTCCCATCACCACAAGCCCTAAATGTCTTTCAAGAGCTGAACCTCAGTGTATAATAGTTTTAGAAAATAAGGACAAGTTAGTCTTATGAAAATTTCACTCCCAAGGTCAAGAAGAAAAGCTTGGTGATAGGCCACCTGCTGTATGAAAGACTGTAGCTTCATCTGGTCCTGATGATACAGCAATTCACTCACTTGATTTAGAACAATATGCCTGGTTTTTCTGCTGGGCTTCAGAATGGATCAAACCCACTTACAGAGGCTGTTCCCATTTTCTCCATTTTAAAACCTTGCAGCATGTATGTTTCATATGCCATGCACAAAAACTGATACCTGCTACATCAATTTTTGAAGTAATTATAGAAATACCTGAGTTGCAAGCCTCTAACCAGTTTTATTCCTCCTTTCAGTCTCAACTCCATTGTTCCAATGCACGATAGGAAGCAAGGGCTGAACGGATACACAATATTTTGGCAAGGTTCCAGACAGACGAGAAGGTTCAGTTCTGTTCAGAGCATTATGAAAAGAGGTTTTCTATTCCTGAGAAAGCAAGATATGTGAAAGTGAGAGGTATGAAGAGGTGAAACAATAAATCCAGGTAACCTAGACGTCTTGAAGAAATGTAACCTATCCCCTGCAATCACCATAATGTAGCTGCATGGGGTTTTCATTTAACTAATCTATCAGAATATGGCATTGGTACACTCCTATAAGACCCATTAAAAATCAGATCTTGTTGCAGAGGGAAAAACATAACCATTGGCCTTTAGATCAGAAGGTCAAGCCTTTTAAAATATCAGGAGCCCAAAAAGCTTGTGTCAGCTCCTAAAGAAGTGAACTGAATTTTGTATGTGCTAAGCAACTGCCCTTAGAAATCACTGGGATGCCAATGTGGGCAAAAGAGTATTTCCCTGAGAAGCTGTCAGTGCAGAACTGTGGCCCCGGTTAGGAATTCACACATAAACTCAGAAGTCTAAACTTAAGTTCCCATATTTTTTAAAATCATGGTCCGACCTATTTGAATCATCATGAAATAAAGACAGACTTACCAACACAGCTATATCCGTTCTGTGTATGTCACTGGAAAAAAAATATATACATCTGTTAAAATAGGGTTAAGAAAGTCACACACCTCATCCCTGATCTTAGAATAATTATTTTTGGTTGTTTATACTGGTTGTATTGTTTAGATCAGAGAACACTGAATAATAGAGAATACCAGAAAACAGACAAGCAGGTCCTATACAGAGGCCACTGTCCCTCAAGATAGCCAATATCAAGCCATTTTTTCCTTGTGCACTCCCATCTGCATGTCTATGGCACCCTCTTTGGGGCATGGACCACCTTGCAGTTCTGTTTTTGTGCACAATAGGGACCTGATCCATGACTTGGTGCTCCTATATATTATGGCACTACAATTCAGATTACCTTCTTTGTTTCCATGTTACAGTTATAGATTCGATGCCAGCTAAATTATTTGACACCCTTTTTCCTTGGATTTTAATGGCATCATGGTACTACATTTCATTTTGAGTTAAACTGTTATTTCTCTTTCCTTGTTCCCTCCCTTCTTACATGTATTTGCCCAAGCCATTGAAATCCAGTCAACCCACTTGCTGTAAATATTGTAAAAAAGCCATCTCTTTAAAATAAAATTAAAAAAGTAACATGTAGACATGTAAGACTCTGACAAAACCAGCATTGTCTCTCTCAATTTAAAGATCCATCTTTATCAGAAATATAGTGCCTGTACAAACAACTATAAATATTTGTTCATGTTTTACTAAACTAATTAAAGCTGTGTAATTTTATCTGGATATAGATTAAAAAGCATTTTTATTCTAAGGATTTATGTCATCTCTATTCAAGGATACTGACATTCAAATCTAGACTCACTTGTCTGACAACAGTAGAACTTCATAGAGCTCAGCTGACTTACTCAGGACCATTCTAAGCTGCATGTAAATCAGAATTAGCCCCTATGCCTCAGTTTCTGTCTCTCTGAATTGGATCTAACGTGGTCTGTATGTTGTAAAACATACGTAAAGCTGCTAAAACAATATACTGACAAATAGTATATAAATATCATAAAGCCATCCACTCAAACCCAGAGGAAAGCCCTCCCTTTTTCTCCCCCTCCAGCCCCCCCACCTCATCCACTTTTCCTTTCATTCCAGCCTTTACAAAGGTTTGTACTGTGTCCACTACCTGCTCCAAAAGAGTTAGCCCGAAGTGTTGATAAAGACAAAAGAAACAACCAGCAGAAAAATCATTAGGCCTGTCATTGATAGTGTAGTGGCTAGCACCTCTGCTTAACAGGCAGAAGGTCCTGGGTTCAATTCCCAGGGGGTTGGACTTGATGATCTCATGAGGTCCCTTCCAGCCCTATGATTTGATTGATTGATTGATTGATTAGAACTGCAGAGACCCGGCCAACTGCCACAATTGCACTAAGAGGCTACAGCATGGACAGTCCTCTAAGTACTCTTCCAATTTATCTTTATGCCATAAACTGCAACAATTTCAATTCAGGAAAGTTTACCTGAAGTGAACATTAAATCAAGATTCCCAACCTTCACAAAAACATGTATCATTCTAGAACTGCTTGGATGGCAGATTTACCAGATCAGCCGCTGCTTTTTTAAACACAACCAGCAAGGAATGCAGAGATCATCTTGCCATGAGAGAGAAGCCTGTGCTAGCACATCAGATCCAATTGCCCTCAGGAAGGGCAAGGATTCAAAATCTATATCAGAAGACGTAGCTGTGGCATAGCCCTACTGTACTGTTAGCAACACATGCAGCAATTATCTCAGCAACACAGCAGGCCTGATTGCCCACTCCCTTGCTTCTGGAAAAAGTAGTAGTTTCATGTTACCATGCTGATTTGTTGGCTGTGTACAACAACTTTGCACAAGTGAAAATGGTTGTATAAACAAGTGGAGAATTGGGTCCAATTATTTGGTTTTGTAACAAACAAGCAGTCAGTCCAGTGACTGACAGATACCCAACATCTCAATGGATTTAATGCTTATTAAAAGTGCCTTGATCTCACTCAGCAGCTCCCTTGGACAGAAGAACACAAGTGCGTTCCTGTCTTACATTTTGCAAGAGAAAGCGGTCTACAAATCACTGGCCCTCTGAACTAAGCGGTGCCCCTGCCAGCCAGAATCTGATATCCTATGAGCATAAAGAATCACTTGTCTTTACTGCATCCCCCTAGTCTCCGGATTACAGCATAGCATCAGCTCATGTTTATCCTTTCTTAAAACACTACCACACTCATAGACAAAAAAAAAAAAAAAAAAGACATGCTAGGCCACCTGTTCATTCAGACACAGCTGCAATTTTCTGAAATGCTGTCATTTTGTGGGAGACAAAAGAGTTACACTTTGCTAAATTTCCCACTACCACCTTTTCAGCTGCACTGGAAAAAGGACAGGATATTAGCTGCCGTCGGCATCTACAGCCCCACCCCACATCATCCAATTCCACTCTGGGCAAGTCTAGCAAACACAATGCTGAAAAAGTCAGCATCAGTCTCACCAAACAAGGGCTCACAGCATTTGTAGAATGAGTGCATTCAGCAGTCGGAAAGCATGGACAGGACAGGACCGGACCTAGCTCTGCAGGGAGAAGAGACACTTAGCTTCTGTGCTGGAGTGATGAACCCCTGAAAAATTCTCCTAATGTGTATACTGATTAAATAAAACAGTTTTTATTTAAAAATGTATTTGTAGTCCCAAGTCCCTACAAGAGACTGAGCAGAAGTACAGTGAAGCATGGCAGCATGATACACTAACAGTTTTCAGGGGTATGTGGTCAGGACCAAGTACGAATTCATCCCTCTTTGGGTTTAAACAGATATCAGGCAGTGTTATTTCAAAGACCCTCCGTCCTTCATACTATCATCTTGTAATTCACACTGCCTGCAATCACGCTAGGGGCCTCACAATGCAAACTAGATTTGGTCCCAACCTGGGAAGCTTAAATCTAAATTCCCACATAACACTATGAAGGGTGCAGCAGAATAGCAGGGAAGAGCTATAACCTACACCAAAAAATTATGAAGAGAGTCAGAAAAGCCTTGTGCAAAATCTGACATGCACTCATGGTAAATGGAACCACCAAGATGACTAATGTAGAGAAACAAAACAGTTTACACCAAAAAAGAACTAAATAAAAATTCCAACCCCAGGTGGCTTTAATTACAAAGATGGCCATGGTACATGAGAAACAAGCCTGGTACAGAAGACGACACTGGGAAATCCTCTCAGGCGATAATTTCACTGCAAAAGTAATGTATGTTATCCACACTCATCTGGACTTAGCAGTGTTTATGAGAGACTGGCCACTCTGTGAAATACACAGGCTGCACCTGTGTGGCACTATGATTTCTATCCCACAGTTCTTCCCACTGCACTGAACTCAAATGCTCAGATGTCTTTCCCAGGGACTTGGAGAATTAGTCTGTCCTTCCTGGATGGAACTGTGGGAAGACATGGAAGAACTTGTGGCACTCAAGTGGAGCTAGTGCAGAGTTGAGTTAGCATCATGCCAGGTACAGCCTATATTTTCCAAGTGAGCAAGCTGCTAAGGGTAAAAACACCACTGCACTCAAATTAAGTGTTTCTGTATGTGTATGTGACTTGAGTTAGGTCAGGCCCCCAAACTACAGCCCATGGGACACATCTAGCCCCACCACCACATTGTGATCCACCCACCAGGGCTCAGCAAATTCACAAGTGGGATGCTGGCCAGGAGCCGCTCTCAACCCCAAGCTGTGCCAAGCAGTGGCCACTCCTCCTCCCCACCCAACACGTGGGTCTAGCATCCTGGCTGGGAAAAGACACTTCCAGCCCCAAGTAGCATCACATGGCAGCTGCTCCCCTTCCCCCTCCCCACCATGACAGCCCACTGTAAGAGCAAGACTGAGTGCCAGCTGAAAGTTTAAAGGACCCCTGAGTTAGATTCTGCACTCAACTTGCCACTTCAGCTAACTGTTCAGTGAAGATCACCCCAAGGATGCCAACCATACACACAGAGTATTGACTTTCAAATGGCTATGGCCACATTGTAAAAGCTACGTTGACTTTAAGTCAACTAAGTAGACCTTATTAAGTCGACTGAGTGAGTCCACACTTCATTAAGTCGACTTTAAATGGGTGCCCTGCCTTAAGTCAACTTTATGGCCCCACTGCACAAGTGAGTCCATGTTGCCTTGAGGTGACTTAATAAGCGGACCTTATAAAGTTGACTTTCCTGGACCCTAAAGTCGACTTTATTGCCCTGCAGCGTAGACAGGGCTCTGTTTAAGTCGAACTAAGAGCCCTTAAGTCAACTTTAACACATAGTATAGACATACCCAATAAGAGCTGGGCATACAACTGCCCTCTGTGATTTCAAAGAGTCCCACAGTATTTAAGGAAAATAGGAGTCTAATATTAACATTAGAAGCTCATTGGCTTGCAGAAAATCAGATCCTAAGTATGTGCCAAAGGAGATTTGTTTTAGCCTCATTCCAAACCTCCTTGTTGTATCTGTATGAAACGATTATACACATTTTTAAGATGATGTACTCTTCATAGCGACTCTTTCACTGTGATAGGCAGGCAGACTTCAGAACACGCAGCTTGAGTTTAATCTTCATTTAGATTTCCAATGACTGGAATAAAAAAAGATTGGGAGTAATCCCTGTAATTAAAGATGAGCACACTTAACTGTCTACTGGAGATTTGCATTTTTAAATTAAACCAACCGATGTCAGGGAAAGTCTTTGCAATATACTTAGACCTCTCTCAGGTCTTTTATATTCTAAGAGGAGTACAAAGTCTTGCTAAACTGCTTTGACTACCACAAATGTGTGCTGTGACTACAAGAAGGTTGCATGTAGGCAGCTGTGTTAGTCTAGTAAACAAAAAAAGCAAGGAGTCTTGTGGCACTTAAAGACCAAGATTTATCACATGAGCTTTCATGGGAGAATATCTCACTTCATCAGATGCTTTGAAGAGGGAGAACCACAGAACTGGATGAAAAGAAATGTAGGGTAGTGTAAGACATGGGATCACGTCACCCTGCAACAGCAAATCAGAGCATTTGTAATATTGACAAGGAAGTCCCTTCATGCCCTTCATTTTCAAAGACTAAGAATGTTCCAAATGTCAGTATCTAACAGGAATTACTAAGCAGCTTCCCCTATAAGCAGTTATTTCATAACTGTCTGTCCCATCCCTCCTTCCTTTCACTTGTATCTGGTACTACCTATCTTCAAAACACACTTAAAGTAGTGGTTCTCAACTGCTCTGTCACAACACTCTAGTCCAGTGCATCACTAGGAGCCAAAAAAAACCACACACAAGGAGTTGTGTGGCACTTTAAGACTAACAGACTTATTTTTCGCATGAGCTTTCACGGGAGAAAATCCCACTTTGTCAGATGCTTCTCTGTTAGTCTTAAAGTGCCACACAACTCCTTGTTGTTGTTTTTTTGTTTGTTTTGTTTTTTGCTGCACTAGACTAACACGGCTATCCCTTTGGAAACTGTGAAGAACAGGCTTTCTTCCACTCTCCCAGACAATACCCTGGGGCCCATTCCAGCCTCAAGCTCATGTTGTATTGTGCCTGTGCTGCTTTTATATTCCGCCTGCCTCAAAGTCTCCCCCCCAGTCCCTTTTCTGTCAACCCCTTCTGTGTTTCTTTGGTGGAGATCACCACCACACCAGGTGTTGGCTCAAGAAAGAAGGATAAAAGATAAGACCAAAAAAGTTTCACTTGTATAGGTCCTTTCTATCCCAGCACTCCTTGCCACCCTAACCCCGCCTGAGTTGAAACGAGGAATAGCATCATGGAGCCTGTTGCCTCCCTTAAAACCCCAAGTGCAGACTTTTTACAATGTACAGAGGTACAGATAGGGTGCCCAGATGACCCCATGTCACAGGGACAGTCCTGAAGGATTTTTTTTTCCCCCCTTATCTAGGTGACTATACCCTCCCCCATCCCAGTTTTTCACATTTGTTATCTGGTCACCCTAGATGCAAAGCTCCTAACAGAGCTTCACGTACATAGAGAGGCTCAGGTTACAACAAACTTTCGATTGTAATCCTTTCACATATTAAGCATTCAAACAAAAGCAGCATAAACTTGTTTGGATCTGATACTGTACCTTCAAAAAACACACATACAGCACTGATTTCCATGAGGAGACCACGCTTTCTTCTGTACTATCAGAGACTCAGTCAGTGACTTCAGAGAATTATACTGAGACAAAGAGGCATCAGGTCTCTTATTACAAGTCTCTAGAATGGTAACATGATGGCAGGGGTGAAAGAAGGACAAGGAAGTGCGGGCCAGATTTTCAAGTGTTTAGCTCCCATTTAGATAAAATACATGAAACAGCTGGGATTTGTTTTTTGTTTTGTTTCCAGGGGCGAGGGTTAAGTTTTCAGTACCCAGCAGCTCCCACAACAGCGCTGATCTTGTCTGCAGATTTGGCTCACTACTGAAAACAACAGCATTTAACTCTACTACTAAAAGGTTGCCACCAAAATTTGTGACCTACATCATCCAAGGGGAGTTTAACTCGGTCTAGAGGAAGCTGTAAAGCTACAGAACAACGTTTGTTATAATCCCCTGTTCCAGTCCCTCAGAACTTCCGGAAGCTTCCACATTGCAAAGGGATACTTCCATTTGGGTTGTCTCCCTAAAGTAGATTATGGAGAATTTTCAAACTATATATTGAAAAACAAAGTTTACACAGTACAATACACAATGCTACCTAAGCTTTGGCAACAGTTTGAGAACATCCTAAACTCCCATGTCCTGACTTCTCTATATGTAAAATCTCAGTCACACTTCTGCTTTAACAGCACACCCACTCATTGATTTGCCCCTCAGATACATCTCCAGTGGTTAAGCTCCCAGCTATTCTCAGAAGTCTGCCTCAACTCTTGACAGTCTGAGTAAATTGTTTATGAGTTGCCCAAGTTTGATACCACCACAAAAAGTACGAGACAATGATGTTGTTTTGGAAGGCTAAGAACAGACTTGCAGTTAGAGAGGCCTCACTTCAATAGGTCAAATATTCTTCTTTTAGATCAGGAATCACAACATTAAAAAAAAAAAGTGAACACTTTGATCTTCCTGATCACTCCATTGATGATTTGCTAATAGCTGTGCTCAAACAAACAAATAAATCAAAGCTTCAAAGAGAAACTGCAGAATTGGAATTCATGTTCAAATTTGACTGTGTTTCAAGGCTAAATAAGGACTATGGATTTTTCTTCCTCATTACAACAAGTGATTTGAACTCATCTTCCTCTATACGCTATTCCTCAGTGTTTGAATCTAAACTACTGCACTGATTTCCTATTACAGTGTCACCTGTTCCATGACTTACGCTTCCACATATTCAATTTTCCTCCCACTCTAAGTTCCCCATCTTTAAACCATCTGACAAAAGTGCAATTTTCTCACATGAAAGCTCATGTGATAAATGAATTTGTTAGGCTAAGTGCCACAGGACTCCTTCATTTTGCTGAACTAGACTTACATGGCTGCCCCTTTGGACCATGCTTCCTGTACAAGTTAGCAAACAGTGGCTCTGTTACATACAGGTCTCACTTGAAGTGAAAGAGTCAACTTCCTACCCATCTTTATACTGAAGAGAGCTGAATTAAAATAAAATATGTCTACACAATATACCAACTTCAATGTATCCATATTTGCATAAAACTATTTTTTTATTAGCTATCACCTTCCAGTGCAACACAAAATTACCTAGAAATACTTTTTTCCCCATTCTTTCAATAAATGAAAGATCATTTGCACTCTGTTTTCAGATGTATCAAGTGATATAATTAATAAAGAACATTTGCAAATATAATACTTTCCAACTTGAACATGCATATGAGCAAAAAGAGAGAAGTCTTCATGATTCCAATTGCAAAACTATATTCATTCAATTTATTGGGCTAGGTTTTCATTTGCAACAAATTTCTTTACTGCCTCTGGTACTGTAAAGAGACCTTAACAGTTTTGTAGGCATCAACAGCAGTGTTGTGCCTCAGCTGGAGTACTGAGTCTAGTTTTGGGTGCCTCATGTCAGGAAAGATGTGGGCCAACTGGAGAAAGTCTAGAGAAGAGCAACATGAATTATTAGAGGTCTGGAACACTTGACTTGGGAGGGAAGATTGAAAGAACTGGATTTGTTTAGTCTGGAAAAAGAGTGAGCGATGGGGGACATAACAGTTTTCCAGTAAGAGACTGTCGCAAGGAGGAGGGAGAAAAATTGTTCTCCTGGACTGCTGTTAGGACAAGCAGCAATGGGCTTAAATTACGGTGAGGGAGGTTTAGCTCGGACACCAAGAAAAGATTCCTAACTGTCAGGGTGATTAACCACTGAAATAAGTTGCCTAGGCAGGCTGTGAAATGTCCATCATTGGAAGTTTTTAAGAGCAGGTTAGACAAGCACCTGTCAGGGATGCCTTAAGACAGTACTTGATCCGTCCATTAGTGCAAGAGGCTGGACTCAATGCCATCTTGTGGTCCCTTCCAGTTCTGTCTATAAAAAGTGTTAATGTCTCTCAGGCCTTTCCACAGAGCCAAGGGCAGATTCTCAGCACTGACTCCAAAAAGAACAAAAGACAGTTTTCACCAGCTCAGGTTCTCTTCTCTTACTGGTACAAACAGACTTTAGTGTAAGTGGGGAAAAGAATCAAACTCATTTTTATTTATGTATTGGCAGGAATGCACATTTCAGGTCATGGTTGTGCTCCATGAAGTGTTTGAATAGCTGAACCAGAGAGGTTAAGAAAAAATAAAAGGCTGTTATGAAGATTATTCTAGTTTTAAACACACACGTCATCTATGTGCATCATTTCTCAGTATGTTTTTACAATGCAAACCTGATTGGATTTGTAACATCAAACCACATTAGGGCCTCAGCAGCATGGATCAGGCATGGGACCTCTGGAGCTTAATACATGAGCTTAAAACACAGCTAAAAGATATCTTTCTTAGCAAAAACTGTAGCAGACTCAGTCTCTAGCTGGCCTAGAGGGGCACAAAGTCCCACTCTGAGCAAGTAGAGGTTATGGATCAAGGTGTTACCCAAGGCCCTAATCTCTGTTTGCAATGCAATAGCAGATTCTGGTGCAAGTTTGGATTTTTAAAAAAAAATGCTGGACGGAGGATACAGATCTTATTTTACCTATAAAAGGTGATTTTAAAAGGGCTTAAAATGCACTGCTGTATGTTGAAAGCCATTGTATGGGGAAACCACCCCTGCTGAAGACGTCAACAGGAGTTTGTGGTGCATTTGGACAAGATAAGAGCTCGTTTCCTGGGTGCTTTTATTCATTTTAAAGGCAACGGGTTTGTTTGTTTGTTTTTTTTAAACATTTCAAACCTGTTTTTGCACTCCAGGTGAAGCCTTTTGCTTGCCATTAACCCAATGCAGTATTCACCCTCCCACTAACACACACAACTCTCCACCTAAAGTCAGAACAAACAGAAGAGGTATTTGCACAAGTTCTCTAGAAAACAAAAGGGTCCTGTTTTCATTAAATGCCCCCCTGTAACCAGAAACAAAAGGTAGAAAATATGATTAAAAACAGAATTGCATCTGCAAAGAATATGGATATTATCAAACCAGGGCTTTGCTGAGTCACGACCCAAAAGTCATCAGTTTGCAGAGAATACAATTACTAGTAAAATCATTCGCTTCAGTTTCATATCTTTGCTTCAGAAGGCACATGAGAAATACTGTACAATTTATGGTTAATGTCTATTAGCTTAGTATATTTGCTAACAACCTGATAAGGATGGGCAAAACAACATTTTGATGGTGGGGGGGGGACCACCACACAACAAGGAGTCCTGTGGCACTTAAAGGCTAACAAATTTATTTATTGCATGAACTTTTGTGGAAGAAGATACCACTTCATCAGACACCCTGAAGAATCGTTTTGATGCACTGTTATGCAAGTTTGGAAGAAATTCACCATGCACTAATTACACACTTGGTTAACTTTTGGGGAGAAACTTTATTAAGAAAAGAAAGAGGGCAATTATTACTTTGACACTTAAATTTATCCTGGAACTTGGCATTTCTTTCCTTTTATCAGTTTAATGCTTCCAAATTATTTATCTCATTTATCTTCACGTTTGTTTTTTTATAGGAATTTTTTTCTTTGCCTTCAAGCCACTTTATTCATTAGTTCTTTACAGTTTGTGTCATTTCATTATGTTTCAATCCTTACAGTTAATTTGCATTTCATTTCCTGTAGCGACAAAAGGTTACACGCAAAAAAGTGCTATTGTAAATATTAATACAAGACAAGTGGTAATGATCCAAGGAACTATATGTCTAATAATGATTACGTTTATCTAAAGCAGAAAAGGGATTTCCAAGATAATTCTAAAGAGGAAAATCTTTTAGAGGACCCTGCCTCCCCTTGGAATTCCAAGTCAGGAATTTTACAGCCTGATATTTCTAGAAAATACCATGCTATTTAAAGAAATAACACTTGAGAGATTAAGACCTGCTTGGTACCAAGTCATCTGCCATCCATCAGAGATCACTGTGACTGTCTACTCCTCAGCACCTATTAAATGCAAGACCCTAACGTTAATGCTGTGACACTCACCCACAAAACCCACAGGAACTAACTCCAGGGCTGACACTGTCCTTCAAGGTTGGCACATAAAGGAATAAAGATAGTGTGGAAGGGGGGCCTGGTGGAACAGGTGGAGAACAGAGCGGGGGACTTCATTTTAAATGTCCTGTTGTCTGTCAGTGCATGCTAACTGCAGCATTATTTTCATAGAACAGGTTTGGTTTTCACTTTTTTTTTTTTTAGGAAGTTATGATAGAGGTGTTTTTGTGTCTTTTAAAAACTGAATCAAACCTTATAGCATGGCCAGTCTTCTTAGTAAATACTGCTCTTTTCCAGGGTCAGGATTTGTTTTACAAAAGTGCACTATTTCCATCTAATTATTATGAAACTGCTTTTGACTCTGTACCATATTGATAAATGTCATGGGCCACATCTGTGTGCAGCCACACTGCATTCAGTGTAGAATGGTAGTTTGACACAAAAGGTGACTAAGCCAGGGTTCAGCAAAATTTGCTCCCAGCTCGGCACCAGCAGTTTTATTTTTGGTCACCAGAGGGTGCTTGTCTGCAGCATTTCTGCACAGGAACTAGGCACCAGGCTACAGAGCCTGGTTGCCATAGCAACCTGGTGCCTGGGTTTTGTCCAGCCCTGCTCTAAACCATTTTTCTCCCAGTCCCGACTGGACCCATGCATACTTAAAAGCAACCCAACATCTGATCTAATTTAAGCTATTAAAAATGACTCCCTGACCCTCCAGATGCTGGCTTGAGATCGCCAGAATGATCTCTTCCACCTTGGCCCAGCCTAGAGCTCTCCCTAGTGCACCTGGCAAAGGAGGTAGCATAGATATTGACATGGCAGTTTTTTTTGTTTTGTTTTTACCACCCAGGGGTTCCCCTACATCAGGGGAATCTCCCTCTGCCTCTCTATGGCAGCTTTTTGCTGCACGAACAGAGCATAACAACTGAACAGAAGACAGAGCATGTGATTGTATGTATGCATAGTTGCTACTTAGGTCACCTTGGGGTGTGGGGGAGACATCATCCCAGATAAACTAACACTGACAACATGCATCCATTTGAGTTTAAAGAGTAAGCTTTATGCAGGTTAGATGGAAAAGGGAGAAAGCATAGCTGCACAGGACTTAAGCATTTCCCCAGTGAGTTGCTGGGGGCACTACGAGTGAACAGGAATTTCAGGTGCTCTTTCAGTTTCATGGACGGTTTTGAACAAGGGGTCCAGTGAGTCTCCTGACTCATCCCTTTGCGATTGTTGCTTGATTATCTCTGCTAGAATCTCCTTTCTGTCAGAATGCGTCTTGCCACAGAATTTAAGCCCAGTCTGTCACACCATACAGAACAAGCTCCGAAGGAGTCACCACATTAGCCTAGTCCAGCAAAACAAAGGGTCTGATGGCACTTTTAAAAGACTAACATTTATTTATTGCATGAGATTTCATAAGAGAAAAATCCCACTTGGTCAGACACTTGAAGATTGGAAATTTACAGAATGGGCGGGAAATAAATCCAAGGGAGTGCAAGTCACAGGATCTTGTAGGGCAAGAGCAGAAGATGTTCATAATGGACAGTGTAGTGATGCTCACAGCCCTTCCCATGGGGAAACCAGCCCATGAGATGCCCTGGGCTCCCTGCCCAGAGAGAGCAGAAACCTGTTTACATCCTTGACTTGACAGATGTTCTGGGGCCTGTTTCTTGCTCCTTTTTGTTATCTTGTTTTTGTTCATTCCTGTGCTCAAAAGGAGCTGGGCTCAGCTGGTCTGAGCATTGAAGAGAAAGCAGGTTTGCCCCCTCCCCCCACCTTTCCCTGAACTGTGCTATGTTTTAACCGCTGTCCCCTATGACTGATTTGGGCTTTGCCGCAGGACCAAGGACCAGACTACCTTGGTAACCTTGGACCAAGGTACCTCAGAAGCCTCAGGATCATCTGCAGTCATCAGGAGACCCCGGCTACTGAAAGGATGTTAGTGCTCGCCAATTATTTTGCTTTGCTTGCTTAGAGTTATTCACCATGGCATTCAGTAAAATCATCCATCTTTTCAATGGTCTTTGACCATGTCTGGTGAATCTACACACAAACCTACACCCTGGGATACAGTTTGGGGGAACAGATCTGGTCAGACTAACAGGAAATCAAAGTAGTTGTTTATTTTGCTACCATTCTGTGAACTCCCCATCTTCAAAGCATCTGACAAAGTGGGATTTTCTCCCATGAAAGCTCAGGCAATAAATAAATTTGTTAGTCTTTAAAAGTGCCCCCAGACTGTTTGTTTTGCAGTATAGAACAGAATATATAAATGCTTGAGAGGAAAAAATATGTAGCCAGTCCCAGCTGACTCACATCATCACTTGAAACTCTCAAATTAGAGTTGCCCTTGACAGGACTAAGATGCTGCACTGTCATTATGGGAGAGCAAAAGGGAATTTTCGACCACCTTCTCACAAGCCCCTTGCACAGTTTGCACTTTGGGCCCGATTCACTATTATGCTGCACCAATTTTATGCCTAAAAATTGGTTTTACACTAGCATAATACTAGAGTAATGAAGTGTGAATTAGGGTCTCTGCTCATATCTGAAAAAATCTAATCTGTGATCCGCTCCAGTCTCACCATCATTCTCCACCTGATCTTCATGTTTGTACGTGCTTAATCCAATTAGGGGTCTTAGGCCCTGGTGCTGAAATCTTTATAAAGACAAAACACCCAATGTCTTTCACCTGGGTAAAGAATTGAAGATGAATCCCTAATTCAGCAAAGATCTAAATCAAATAGGTGAACAGTCAAAACAAGCATAGCTATTAGTCTTCTATAAACAAATTGATATAAAACTAGGTCCAGATGAAGGGAAGACATTCCAGTGAGTGACAGTACAGTAAGTCTTTAGTGTATTCCCATGCAGCAAACCCTAATTACAAGGATGTCATTTTATGAACACCTTCCATCATTATACTTCACACCTGTATGAAGTCTTACTAGAAAAGAGAAGAAAAATTAATAGCCTATATAGCTCCAGGGCCAAATTTTAGTCTGTTATACCGGTATAAATTTGAAGTAACATCAATACCTCTAATGACAAGTGGAGAAAAAGGAAGTTGCACTGGTTAGAGTACTACCGGAGGATGCAGGAGAAAGGTTCAAATCCCTGCTCCACCACAGACTTCCTCTGTGATGCCAGGCAAGTCACTTAGCTTCTCTGTCCTTCAGCCCCCCTCTATAAAAACAGGGGGAGCTACCCAATACATACCTCAAAAGGCATGTTAGGATAAATACACTGAAGACTATGGAGGTGCTCAGTAAAAGTCACCTTATAAGGATCTATAATAGGTATCTGGTCCAGTGCCAGTAGACAGTACAGCTGCGAAGCCAAATTCTATCTTCATTTTTCCTATTTTAAACTGTCAACCATACAAGGAACAATATGTTACAATTCATTTCTATGACACTATTCATGAGCCTTAAGTTGAGCGTATGCTTAAGTGTTTTTCTTTGTCAGGACTAGATCCCCTCTGGACCCTGCAGGACCCCTACACTGGGAAATGTTTTCAGCATCTTGCAAAAAAAAAAAGTCCCCTGCTACAGAGGTCCAACATAATTTACCCTAGCCATCTGCTTAGAAAAGCATTACAGCTCACCTTTTAGAGTGCCACTTTATAAGTGTAGAAATCCATTTAAAACAAGGACTTTCAGCACTCATGGCTGTCTAGAAATTTCATCCTCTCACTCTCCTGCTCTTACAAGCTTCCTGACATGCTTTATATAGCTGTTTCTAATAGAAGACGACAACACAGACAAAAAACCTACAAGTGATACTGACCCTAATGAACTAAAGGGGAAAGAAACATGCCTGCTGTTTTCTGCTGATTGTACAGCTTCATGGGGTGTGAACAAACAACACTACACTGCTGGCCGAATTGATATGATAGGCATCTCCCATTAGGCAAGTACTTACAAGTTTGAGGGGCAGACTGAGATCCATGTGGGAAAACCTAATGTTAGGAAATTAGAATAAGGAAGTGCCAAGTAATAAACTGTTCACAGCTGCAAAGTTCACATTACCCAAGGGTGAGATGATTTTCACATCCTTCACCTACTTGAGGAAAAGGCAGTGACAGAGGGAACATTTACAGAAGTATAAATACACAGCATGCATGCTGCATACACCGCACTCCTTGGGTGGTTAGCTTCTGGCATGCACGACCTGCCCAAAAGGCTGCTACTTAGCCCAGTTTTCATCTGAGTCAGCCAAATCTATTCTGGATAGAGGCCATTTGCTGGTAAAATAATAGTAGCTTTCTTGAATTGCTTTAATAAAACCCCTTAAAAATAAAAATCAAGAGGATTCTGTTCAATCTCCAAAAATAAAGCTTACCCTTCAGAATTAATAGGTCAAATTTTGTTCTCTGGTGTAAACGTAGAGAGTGAGGCCTTTACACCCAATTAAATTAGACAGGAGTTTACAACAACGTATCAGAGCAGAGACTGAAAACAAAGTTTGACCCAATATATCCAGAAGTTGTATTGATTATCTTCATCTGTACAGATGGGGAACTGACCCAAAGAGGTTACATGACTTAACTAAGTTCCAAAGGGGTAGCTGTGTTAGTCCAGTAAAGCAAAAAAAGAAACATTTATTGATCACATGAGCTTTCATGGAAAAAAATCCACTTCAGACGATTTGAAGAGGGGAAACTTACAGAACTGGATGAAAATAAGTGCAGGGGTGTGTAAAACATGGGATCAGGTCATACTACAACAGCAAATCAGAGCATTTCTAAGGATTCAAAACTCTAGGAAACAGCATACAGAAGGAGGGTGAAGTCAAATTACCTGTTATAATGTTAAAAGAATCCATAGTCACAATTCAGCCCTGATTTCACACAATCAAAACTGCGAATTTGAATTTTGGCTGTATTTCTTTGAAGTCTGGATGTCCTATTGATTTTCTTGAGGACCACTGTTAAAAAAAAATCAACAGAGTGATTAGGAAGATGGAAGTGTTCAGGAACTGGGGGGTTTTTTGTGTGTTGTGTGATTTCTGATATCAGTTTTGTGTGCATTTATTCATCTGCATAGGGACTATCTTGTTTGTCCAATGAATAAGGCATGGGGGTATTTCCAGCACATGATGGCATAAATCACATTACTGAATGAGCAGGTGAGGGACCCTTTGCAGGGCCAGCGCAATGAGGTAAGCCTGATAAGTGGTGCAGGGGGGCATCAGCATTTGAGGGGCGCCAAAATGGGGACCACGCCATTGCACTGCGCTGCCCTATGACATCACTCGTCTGTGCTGGCATCTACTATGCTGCAGGGAGGTGCCGGAAATGCTAGCACTGTTCCTGACCCTTTGATGACTCACCTTTAGCTATACCGACAATCATTGTCAGATTCAAAAACTAGATTCATACTATGGATTATTCCTCTAAGCCTGAAACACTCATTGCAGTAAGAATATGAATTAGACAAACTAATGCACATGCAGGTATTTGTTACTACTTACCTGAGTAACAGAGAAATACTCATGTGCCTAGAAAGATTTTAAACCTCATCCTAGTTGCTAGAAGTACTAAATATATTCACTCCCCTTTGGTAATCAGGACAAGGCAATACCTTAGTGTTTCAGAGTTTTAAAACTGATATAATTCAGGATCAGATAATCTCACCTGAGCTCATTTTAATAAGTGCCAGAGGAAGGGAAGAGAAGAGAAGATTTATACATACACCACCATTGATGAGCATGGTGGTGTACAGGACGAGATTTGTAAGATGACATAGCCCTACACTGACTAAATTTAAGAATTAAATCTATATACTATCAATATTCTGCAAGCAGTTCTAATATTGGTGATGAAAAGATTTTTTTAAAAAATGCCATGAAATTCTACACTTTGAGCACATGCCATGTTGAAGAAGAAACAAAAGAGGATGCATTTAAAGCCACCAGATATTTTCCATACTCAGTGCTAAATTCTCAGCTGGTGTAAACAGATACATTTCTCATATAAACTGATGGAGCTATGTCCATTTACATCTAGAGAAAATTTGACCCTCACAGTGTTAATAAATTGCTGCAATTTCCCCAGTCATCAGCAACAGTCAAACCCACCAATATATTTGTATCATGAAGGCAGAGTCAGTAATTGCCTGGCCAAAAAAAGTTTCTGATGAGTGAACTATAAAAGCAAAACATGAAAAAAATAATGTGAATTTATTCATAGCTAGATAACTAGCATTGTCATTTTTTACAAAGTGACTTTGAAGGAACTTTTTAAAAAGGATATTCAGATGATTTTCCATTCTGCTTACAAACAACCATAACCATTTTTGATAGCACTTTTGAAATGGCAGGTATATAGAAACAGAGATTTAGCTCATGTCAAAGTTGTTTTATGGCATCATATTTTTCCGGTGTTTAAGGCAGCACTCTTCATTTACATTAACCAATGTGATTTATGTACTTTATGAGAGCTTACTACATTTAAATGTTTTAGGCATTTCATTTTTACAACATACCTTGTTTCAATATAGTCAGTGTAGGTTTTTTTTCCCCCTTTACGCTGTGATAGAAACGCGGTTTGAATTCATAGCAAAAAAAAAAAAAAAAAAAAAAATCTAAGAATTAATGAGTACCAAAGAAAGCAAATTTTAAAGTGGAAAGAGGCTGTAAGTTGTCTTTTGCCATATTGGGCAAACAAATGCTAATAGAATCAACGTGCACATATTTTTATTTGAGAAGTAAAAGATAGTCTTCAGATTCTATCAGACACAATAGGCCAGGTCCATCCCTGGTTTAATTCTGCTGAAGTCAATAGGGTTAAACTGAGAATGGGTTTCAAATCTCTCCATTGTCCCAAATACAAACTTCTTTATAAAGAATGTGAAAAAACAAACATGAAATCATCATGAAAGTGCAGGCTCTGACTATTTACTGCTGAACACAACCAATGACATTTTGAGCTATATTAATATTTTATGTTACTGGAATATACATTTTCTCTAATTAAAGTAAAACACAACAAAAATAACTTCTCTCAAATTGGCTGTCAGGGAGAGAAGATGCAACCTTTAAAGAGAGAGATATGCCATTAATATTTCCTATTAAAGGCATTCAGAGAATAGCTCTAAGCAGCAATCCTTTAGATAAATTTTAGCTGTCCATTGCCTTTTTTTCTTTCCTGTCTCCCATTTCTGTCTCTCTCTCTTTCAATACCTTTACTTGAATTGTGTACCACATACTCTTCCCTCGCACCATTTCCAAGATTCCCTTTTCTAACAAAGTCAAGGAACTCTCAAAGTCAATGTACACAGCCAATATAATGCTCTTCTCTGCAACAGGAAAGAGTTGAAAACATTTTACATTTCCTTAGATTTTATTGTGCCTTTTTGCTGCAAAATGCTACAGGGTGGACAGAATTCATTGTAACCCAGACCAATGCCATGTGACAAATCCGGGAAATAAAAATTAATCTCTTACTAGGCTTTCTTAACACAAAAGTCTCTCCAAGCAAGAGGCCTTTTTGCTACTAGACTAGAGCATTCCCTTCTGGCTCCCCATGTGTCTCCTCTACATTTCTGTTCCTGTCCGCCGTCATTAAAGGCCACAGTTATCCCTAGTTTATCACACTAGCTCCATCACAGCTAGCAGAAGTGTCTCCCCTCCATCTGGGTATCACGCCCTCAATTCAACCTGTAGACATATCCTCACCGTGTGTGTTGTAACCACTAGATTTCTCCAATCATCATCTGGTTTCTCCCTAACCCCCCACATACTCAACTCCCAGACATTCTAAGCCAGAAATTTAGGGGCAATGTGAAGCCACTTTTGGTATGCCACCCCAACCCCTAAAAACCACAGCCACACATGAACCTGTTCATTCATGCATGGATACCTATATTTGCCTGAATAAAAGCCTAGTCTCCAGGACATCAGTACACCTCAGATGAACAAGAAACTGGCCCAAAGACATTCAAACAAAACAGCAAGTCAGATTTAGCTAACATGTTAGCAGACACATTTTTCAAGTGTCCACTCAGGTTTGATTGGTATTTAGCACATTGACTAATGTGACTATGCTTTACTCTATATCAGCAAATTGTAATACCACCATTTGTGGAAGCATCCATCAGAACTCTTGTTCTGAATACTGAATTAGATGCATCTGTTTCTTTTGCTACATTACCTTCCACAGCTATAAAACAACAAGCAATTGCTGTTCAGTTCAAAATCTAGATTCCCTACGCAACTAATATTAAAACTTTTGGGCTCCTCTAGCATCTATGATCCTTATCTTGCCACAGCTCCAGCCAGATTCTCCTTCACTTTCACAACCATGAACTGTTTACAATAAAATACAGGAACAATAGTATCCAAGAACCAAGGCAAGAATTATGAAGCCACAAAGTATGCGTTTTCCAAATTAGTCAAGAGATTTTTTTTTTTATGAGTTATCTTTTGTTTGTTCTACTATTTGCTGTCTGGCATTCAGTCCTCAAGAGAAATATTTAGAGCTAACGAATCATTTTATTTCAAAACAAACTACTGATATAAACTTGATGTGTCAGTAATTAGATAATGGAATATACACTGTGAAATAATCATCATATTTAATGATTATTTCAAGAGTTCCCTCTGCATAATGACCATCTCAGCACTAAGGAGTATAAAATAATAATTAGATGATGATATGATTGTAAGGTTCACAATTGCTGTTGTACTTCAAGTAATCTATGCAAGGGAGAAATTTCTGTTTAGATTTAGAGGAATTAGATAAGTGTGAAAACCCTGGCCACATTGAAGTCAATGCCAAAACTATCACTGACTTTACATTTCACAAGTAAAGGGGATTTTCAATGTAAACAAACTAATGTTATTAACTCTATCCTATTTTAAATCCTCAGAAATGCTAAATGTAAGTATTCCTGCTCATATGCTGTAGACACCATGGATGTTGCTTAAGAATACAGAATGTAGCAGTAATGTTTAATGTACGATTCTCACGCACTTACAATAATAAGATTATACTGATGGGTGGTGAAAAGCCACCTCAACCACCCAGACACACATAATAGCACAAGCACATTTGCACCCTCTGAACTGATGCATTACGTGTTATCCCCTCTTTAGTTTTACTCTGTTGACTACTGCAGAAAGGACAGAACCTTGACTATCTAACACTAAACAGAAGACAGTCCAATAAAAGGTATTACCTCAGCCACCTTGTCTCGGTTTCAATAGTAGTTGATTATTCATCTGTATTTCTGCTATACAAGCTTCTGCAATCCATTTTAAATTGCTGGTGTTCTTTAAATACCAACAATACTGTCTACAATAGTCATTTTGCTTGACAGAGGTTCCCATCCTTAACTAGAGAATATAAAATTATATTCATGTAATACAACAAAACATGATTTGAGTTTATACAGCAATTCCATAATAAAGGCTGTAAGGTGCAGCTGAATACATTGTGGCTAAGGGATTTATCAAATAGGCAACAGTCTTATCCCTTAGTGGCTAGAATATTAAGAGAGAGTCAAGCACCATTATGCACTGGCAGCTAGAAGAGATTCTCTTTGTTCTGAAGAGAGTGCTCAGAATACACACCTAAAACTGCCGTCACGAAATGAACACCATGAGAAAAGTAGATCACATAATGGAATGAGCTACACACATACCTCAGGAGAATCTGCACTCAGTATAGAAACCATGCCACACGCACACCTCAGAACAGACAGGTGGGCAGAGCCATAACCTCTGTTCCAGTGCCGAGGGCGCTTTCCAATCAGAACATGCCCCTTGCAATTAACAGTGCTTGGGGCCAGCAGCATGAAACACACCCTTTAACAGAGCGCCTCTACTGACCCACTCAGGGGCGCACAGGGCAAAGCCCCATTCACCCTGCCATAGTTACAGCTCTGCAGGTGAGTATCAAAGTTGTAACCCATACTTGGTGGGGAGCACATCTTGAAAGACATCATTCCCAAATTCTCTTTTCTGTCTATCAAACACCACAGCCCCCCAAAATAATCCTACAGACGCGGACATGCCAGCACAAAGCAACGTCAGACCCTGTAAGGACAGATGTAAAATCTGGAAACATCTCCACTGGTACAATGATCAATACTCCCCACGTAACACCTTTCAAGATCCATGGGATGCACACACTCGTCACAAAATATTTTGTGCCTCTACCAATGTATCATATGCTGCAACAAAAATTACATGGGTAAAACCAGACAATCACTATGCTTTTGAATGAACTCACAGATAACGTTATAAGACATAAACCTACCATAGCACCCACAGTTGAACAAAGTGATCTCTACACATTTGACTTCTCAGTCCTCATCCTCTAAGATAATATGCAAAATACCTTCAGTTCATACTTCTGCTAGACACTAAAAACTACAGACTAAAGGGAGATGCTAGTGTTATGGCTCATTACAACAGTTTGTCACACAGTCAAAGTCTGCTAGCCTTTAAATTGCCTGCTTCATTTTAAGTCATCTCCTATAGCATGTGTGAACCTCTCATGCTTAAATCTGTTCCAACATGTAGCTGGCTCCCAATCTGTTTTCCTTTCCTCAACCTGAAGAAAGATCTCTTAAGCTTCCCCCAACAGAAATTGATCCAAAAGATCTCATCTTCTCCAACCTTGTCTCTCAAAACCCCTCTATGCATTGAGCTATGACCCCTCAAACTGTTATGAGAAACTATGAACCAGCGCACAAGTTACTCCTTTCCCTTTGAGGAAAAAGAACAGAAGAACATTTTATCCAAACATTCTTGTAACTTATCATACTGCAGGCCAGTGTCATAGATTTTAACTAGCAATCTTCTAAAGGAAAGGCAAGAGGGCTGTCAAAGTGAAACCAACACCATATTTAGGTCATACACGTATCATTAGTCCAGTGATCACATGAGGATAGCATTTTCTAAATCACAGAGTAACCACACGACTCCTTCTGACTTTACAAATGTACACCAGATGGTCTTGAAAATGAAGATCTGTTAAGTTTTAAGGCATCACTGAAACCTCTCTGATTAAAAAGTTCATGACTATGATGCTTTCCTTTGTCATTACAAAGGAAAATAAAGTTATTCCCCAAAATGCATTTAGAGGAAGAGTATCTCTGTCATTAGAGCTATTTAAATATGCAGGGTTTTGGACACAGACCTCTATTTTATTAAAGAAAAATCTGTCAACTAATAAAAACAAATCAATATTATATCAGCTGCATGTGTCTAGGTAACTACAGTGTATACTATGCTTTAAGATGTCTGAGTCAGCTAAATTCTGTGAAAGCAGGACTCAGTCGAGATTATGGGTTCTTTTCACATTACAAAGGGTAATTTGACTTCAGGCTTCCCATGGTTTGAGCCTGTAAACTGCTCTGATTTGCTGTTACTTTATGACCTGATCCTATGTTTTACACCCCCTTGCATTTAGTTTCATTCCTTTCTGTAAGTTCACCCATCTTCGAAGCATCTGAGGAAGTGGGATCTTCTCCCATGAAAGCTCATGCAAAAAATAAATCTGTTAGTCTTAAAGTGCCACACAACTGCCTGTTGTTTTTTTAAGATGTCTGACACTCTCCAATAATTTTAGACTGCTCTACACTAGACTTGCTCAAAAGTGAATCTTATTTCCTTTCTAATTAAAAATATATTTTTCACTCAAGACCTACAGAATGAAAAAACCATAAAAGTAATCAAGATTTCACATCAAATCATGACAACTTTTTAATTCACTGAAGTGCCAAATAAGTATGCAAGATCCAGAGGAAATATTAGTTCTTCACAAACAACTACACCATCAAAAGTAAAGGATGAGTGAATGGGACTTGGATAAAAGAGGAACCAATTAATGCTGAAGTTGAATCCCAGTGTCAGACTGTGTGCACCTCACGTAAGTCAGCAAATCTTTGCTATAGTGCAGCAGTTCCCAACCTGTGGTCTCGGGACCCCTGGGGGTCCACAGACATATTACAGGGGTCTGCTGAGCCTCTCCCTACAGGGGCCAGAATCCAGCTACAGCCCCAATGCTCCCCACTAGGGCTGCCTTTCCCCTCCCGTGGCCAGATTCCGGCAGGGGGATGGGGCCACCATGGCTCCCCAGAAGGGGCACGGGCAGGGGACCATAGCAGCCGCGGCTCAGTTGCCAAGTGGCATGGGCCATGGTGGTAGCATCACTGCTTGCCAGCTGTCCCAGTGGTGCTGCCAGAGTGGTGTGAGCCAGAGACTGCCTGCACGAGCCAGATTACATAACCAGCCAGGGAGGCCCCAAAGACTTTTTAACAAAAAAAAAAAAAAAAAAAAAAAAAAAAAAAAAAAAAAAAAAAGGGGCCCCCAGCCTGAAAAAGGTTGGGAACTACTGCTATAGTCAATATATACAAGGCTTTACCCTATACAAGTCTCTCCATGTATCTCTCAGTCACGTACAGAAGGACGGAAGCCATTTCTATGCCCTATTTAGCAATTAATGCCTTAATATCCGAGGACAGGACCAAGCCACAGATGTACACACCATTAGAATTTAGCAATGTATTTGTAGTGACCCTTCTGTCAACTACCTATGTTTCTACAGTCTGAGTTTTAAGATAAAGTAAGAAAGGATTTCTTGTTCAGAATAGTCTCTAGAGTTGTCCCTCCAATGCCTAACTATATGCCAGACTGGCAGCACAAAGGTGCCATTAGCCATCTTAAATGTTACCCAGGGGTTCCACCTGCATTTGGGAACTTCTACATGAAAAACTAACCTAATGATTCCATGCTACCCTAGAAGGGAGTTGAGCTAGGGTGCCTCTCCATTCAAGCAACCCCAAGATGCTAGAAACGTTGCTTATAGCCATGGCAAGAAGGACACTGCCTAGGAATAGCCTTGAGATTCCTGATTTGCACACAGAGCAAACCACCACTGGCCAGGCCAGAATCAGGGAGTACAAAATTATGTCAAAAAGCTGCCTCTGCCTCCAACCACTAGCTCTTCATAGGACCACAGCATGAGTGAGGGAGAGAAGCTAGGACTCAGTACTCTCAGATCAAACAATACCCCACACTGGCTCACTACTAAAAAGGGGAGAGGAACTTACGCTGCAAAAGTTTGCTGTAAAAAGAAAGGTGTCTGCCAGTGCAGTGAAGGCTCCTCAACTCTAGCGGTAATTCTGGTTTATTGCTATGCAAACTTTAAAAATACAGGACTGAATGGTGCAGAAATAAAGTATTAGTTTATTGAGATCTGCAGAGCACTGTCCTGGAATATTGAATATGCCCATTACTGCAGCTTAATGGAGCACTATCAAGCCCAAACCGTTCCATTCGGGAGACTTTGAATGGGTTTCTGAAGATCAGAATATCAGCACAAGCTCAAGCCCCTCTGCTGTGGCTTTTCAGTCAGCACAAGGAAAAAAGCTACAAAAAAAGAATGTCACCTAACAGGTTTCAAAAACTATGCATGTGGAAACCACAATACTGTACTGGATCCAGTATGCTAAATATTAATTAAAAAGGCATCCAGTTTCCTTATTGTCAGAGTGCTGGAACAATTTATGTAGTGGAGGTGCTGAGAGCCATTGAACTCAACTGTAAATCCTGTACATGACAGAAACCACTTCAAGTCACAGGGTGCAGCAGAACCCCATACATAAACAGACCCCTGGTTCCAGCATCCGTGTGTATTGCTGTCATTTGGTGGTTTTGTTTCAGCTTTATGCTTGTGTTTATGCAGTAAATTATTCCAACTCAAAATCCCAATCTGATCATGCCTGAAGTGTGTGGGTATTTGGAATTCAAAACACAAAAGTAATGAAGATCCTCACTTAATGTGCTCTGTCTCATAACTGCTGAGAAGTTGTTACGGTAAATACAAAGCCAATGTGGCCTGACACTCTGGCAAGAGATAGAAGACCAAGAGACATAAAATGCATGAGTTATTTTTTGCATTAGCTACCAAACTGTGTTCCACTTTAACCACATAATTACCTGAGGCTGACAGGGAAAAAAAAATTGGTATGAAAATTAATAACATCTTCAATGTGAATGTGGTCCAGAAGACTCATACATCAGTGCAAGTGGACTAGAAACAATGAAATAATTCTACCTTATGCATGGATGCAAAGATATCAGACTTTAGTTGAGGATTTATTATGCATTGTAACCATTATTATGTAGTATCTGCCAGTTTTATACATTCTATGTCGTGCCATTTTCTTCTTTCATCCCTGTGTATATCATCATTATCTGAATGGAGATTAAGTGATTCACAATTGGTGGAAAGTTAAGCCAACCCTCACCAGCCACATGCAAGTGTGCCAGACTGCTGGGAGTTCAGGGTTGACAATCTTAACATCAAAGCATTTCTGGCACAACATCATTATGCCACAAAGCCAGAGGGAAGGGTGGCCTTGTGGTTAAAGCAGTGGATTGGAATCTGCACAGTCTGGGTTCTATCCAAACAATTTTACTGTGTGACTCTGAAAAAGCCATGTCTGCTTGTGTAAAACAAGGACAGGTTTTTTTGCTCCTCTAACAAGCAGATGCAGATGTCTAGGACCTTGCAGGTCAAACTCCCGGGGGAGGGGCAGAAATCAGTAATTCAGATGGCTATATCCTAAACATAACCTTTTTATTTTACACATACACCAGGCCTGAAACAAAGAAAGTCAGACTGCACACGGGCAGTCCCTTCCTGTGGAACACATGGCCCAACATCAATTCCTGGTTACCAGAGAGCAACTCTGCCTTAAAGGGACTCCAACAAGAGACTAATGCAGGGAGAATGCTCCCCTGCAATTCACACAGCTCCACAGAGCCTTACATAAAAACAACCCAAAACACACACACACAGCACAAGTTTCCAGGACTGAACACGTAGATGTGAACATCTAGGGACAAAGGAGATGGGCCAAACTTATGTAAGGGGACTGATAGCCCCTTACTGAGAGTGAATGGGCCTTTTGATTGGCCACTCCCGCTTGGAAGCAGGACTCTGAAACAGACAGCCCCAGGGCCAGTGGGAGAGGCCAGTGTCCCAGGATGGCCTGATTGATTGAAAGTGCTCCCCCGCCCCTGAGCTGAAACTGCAGGCTGGACATGCCTGGGCAAGAGTGTGAGTGTGAGTGTGTGTGTGGCCGAGCTAAGGAGGAAGCACTAAGCAGCCAGCAGCTGGGAGCCAGAGGACCCAGGAAGGGAGGCCAGGCTGAGCTGATTTGGGCAGAGCAGACCCACAGCAGCTGGACCAGCAGAGAGCCAAGTGGAGCTGAGCAGAGCAGAGTTGGAGGCAGTGACAGAGCCAGAGGTGCCTGAAGCTGGGGCAGGAGGCCAGAGAAGGAGCCCGAAGTGCTGACCTCATCTGTGCAGCCCCACGGCAGGAGGGCCAGAGGAGCCCCACTGAACCAGAGCAACAGCTGGGAGCTGGGTGTGGGGAGCAGTGAAGGGGGGCTGACGCTGGGAAGAAGGGCCCTGCCCCTGGAGCTTGGGGACGTGTGGCCACAGCTGGAGCCTGCATCTGGCCCCCTGGATCATCCAGTCGCAGCCAGGCCTGGGCAGAGGGCTTGCAATGTGGAGGACAGACTGTGAGACTGTTCCTCAGGCCCCAGAGACTCTGTTTGTAGTGCTCCCACACCAGGCAGCGGTGCTGGGGGTTTATCGTTCACCTTTTTCCACTTTTTTTCTATTTTCTTATTGGGTTATTCTTTTTATTTCTGTATGCTGAAATAGTGTATATGGTAACTGGTGGGCCAGAAAAGTGGTCAGAGTGGGGACACCCTAGCCCTGTCCTGAGAGACCACGATAAGAGTGGGGGTCGAGCCCCCAGGAATCCTGGGGCCCAGCCTTGTCGGGGTTACAGAGACTCCTCCAAACAGGAGATTGGGAGGGGAGCCTTTGAGGTCAGGCAGGCCATGGGGTAAAGGAAGTGGGAGCAGGGACTCAGATCCTTTTGCTAACCCACCTTCACCGGGGAGGTATACAAAGTCTGGGAAGTTCCCCACAAGAGCGGGTCCATCCCCCCGCTTACACTTACACAATAGTAATCCTGGAAAACACTTGGGCTAGTGAAGATAATCCACTGAACATTAGCTCCCACTGCAACAGTGAGGCCAAGAGGGCTAGCATGAGCGGTAGATGTACAAATAGGGCAATCTCAAGCAGGAACAGAGAGGTAGTTTTACCTCTTTATTTGTCACCGGTGTGGTAGAAGCAGGAATTCTGGGTCCAGTTCTGGTAAAATTGGAAAGGGGTCAGAGAAGAGTCACAAGAATGATTAAAGGGTTAGAAAAGCATGCCTTATTAGTGATTGATCACCTTGAGTCTGTTTAGCTTAAAAGGTAAAAGTAAGGGGTGACTTGATTAGTCTTCAAGTACCTAACAGGATACAAACATTTTTAATAATGAGTTCTTCAGTCTAGCAAACACATGCATAGCCATCCAATGGCTGGAAGCTGAAGCTAGACACATTCAAACCAGAATTACGGTATGCCTTTTTAACAGTGAAGCTGGTTAACACTTGTTCCAATGACTATCAAGGGTTATGATGGATTCTCCATCACTGCTAGTTTTTTAAATTAAAATGGGCTATCCTTCTAAAAGATGCACTCTTGGAATTATTTTGGGGAAGTCTTATAGCTTGTGATAGACAGGAGATCCAACCGATCACAATGGTGCTTCTGACCTTGCACTTTATAAACATCTGCTCAAACACTAAGAAAAAGAACGAGCAGACTTTCTGGCATGTAAGTGACACACTTCCTGTAAGTGCATGTTGATGGGATATATTCATTTGTATTTGAGAGGCATTCAGCTACCACAGTGAAGTAGGATTTTCTCCCATGAAACTTCACAAAATAATTTTTTTTAATCTTTAAGTGCCACAGGACTCCTTGTTCGTTTCACTGTAACAAGGAGTCTTAGCATGTCAATAGATAGAGCCCTTCAGAATGAGACATGTCTAGTTGCTAACAGTTTGTTGGGAAGATCCAATCTGCCCTACTCGGTTCAGAAACTTTTCGTTTTCATTCTGTTCCTCCTGATTAGAGACTTACCAATAAAGACTTTTATATGCCAAAAGCAAGTAACTGATTTAGCCACCAACTTCCACACATTTTAAACAGCTGGCCCCCTGTGGTTCTCAAACATTTTCTGAATAATCTTTGCTGTTGCAAACAGGCTGCAGAATTCTAACTATGGAAATCATACCCATTAAAAAAGTTTCCAGTTTTAATCAGTGTGGGGGGAGGTGACAGCTATTAGGGTCATCAGGGAAGTTCCTGGGCAGGTAAAAAAGAGCTCAACCAAACAGCTAGCTGAAATGAAGCCACTTCCAAAATGCAATTAACTTGGATTCTATAAGGAAAAACCATACATAAATTCTTCCTTTCATCAACAGTTTTGTTTTCACTAACACAGACTCATAGCCAGATCCTATTCTATAATTCATAACAGCTAAACAGCAAACCATGTGGACAAATGTCCTTAAATAATGACTGTCTAGGGAAGTAAATTCACAACCTTCCAGTGTGCTGCTCTGCACACATACACACTACGGTCTGCTGGTTTTTGAATATGTTGGACGGCTCTCAGTTTTAACCCACTTAGTTCCCCACTAAAAATAAGTCTCTAAATTGAGGACACGGCCTCAGAGTGTTACTGCTATAACATTAAAGCCTACTTTCAGAAAAGTAAACTCCTCGGCATCAGGGAATAAATTACTTTATTTAAATTGCCCTGAACAACAGAGAAGTGGAAGTGGGAAGTCATTTTCCATGTTTATGTATTTTTAGAGAGATTCATTTAATTGACACATGGGTCATTTTACTTGCTTTTGCAGGTCCCTATGCCCCAATCCTGAAGGCAGCTCTGTGAGTAGACCCTTGCACCCAAACACAGCCTGCTGAAGTCAGTGGGACACTGGAACCTAGCTATAAAAATCCATTTGCAGGATTGGAATCTACATTATTTAGGAAAGCTGCCTTATGGGGTAGGGGGGCAGTGTCATCGAATTTGGGGGAAGGTGTGAAAATCATTGGGGTTTGTATCTTAAGCATGTACTATTGTTTGGTCTACACCAGCAGCTCCCAACTTTTTCCTTTATGTGAACCACTACATTGTCATCAAAAGCTTTTGTGGACCACCACATAAGCAAGCCGTTTTATACATTTTTAATATAACCTATGGCTGATGGGAGTCAAACTTGTACATCAAAGGGTATTAAAAATGCAGCTATTTCTAATTTATTATGCTCACTCACAAACATTGCATTCATCATCATCATTTTTACCTGCAGTAATTATCTTTTACTCCATCCCCAACCACCACCTGCAGTACCCTCATGGACCACAGGTTGGGAACCACCAAGCTACACAATCCCACTTAAGTGAAGCTGACTGGCACAAAGCAAGTTCCTTGGAAACACCTTGTACAAGGCAGAGACTAATTGTGCAGCATTAAGAGAGAGTGGCAGAATCTGGCCCAAGGTATCACACCACCCCCCCCCCCCAACACACACTTACTTGCAAGTTAACTTGGAAACTTCTGAGATTTGCAAGCTTCGATTTTACTCTATTATTTCAAACCAGATTTATAAGCTCCTTCCCCAGTGTAAAATGTTCACCAGCACAAAGAACTGATTTTAAAACACTTTGGGTTGGAGCAATGGACGTCAGCCTTCTTCTTGAACCCTCCTGAAAATTGTTCTGCATGATTAAATATAGGAAAGAGGCTGAATCAAACAGACCTCAGATTTTCAGGCCGACATTCATCAGACACTTTCCTCTTACTTTCATGAACTCTCACAGCTTCAAGGGAGCCTCAAAAGGCTGCTTATTCTAGGCGACAAAACATAATCAAATTAGTTTCCTTGAATAGCTATTGAAAAAAGTTCATCCTCATTTGTAAATCAGTTTCCTTTTTTGTCTGCTTGTCAGATTTCCTGAAAGAACAGTAAAAGATTATACATCTTATTTACATACCAAAGGTGAGAATTTCCACTGGTGTTGCTAGGTCTACACTTTGGGGGTTTAAAAAAAACCCACAAAGTTTCTTCTGCCAAATGAAATCACTCAATGCAGCCTAGCTGCATCATCTATGAAAAGAACAAGGGAAAGGAAATTAAGAGTATTCCTTGTATGTGTAGGGCTGAGTGCTTCCCTGTGTTCAGCTTGTGTTGCAGTGGCCCATTTAATATAGCTCACAGGGACTGTTCCACTAAACTGCTTGAGCAGAAGCGTAGTGGCCCATGAAGGTGAAGTGAGTTGGCATGAGGTCTGTGGGGGGAAAGGAAAAAAAAAAAAAAACCAGTCCTAACATCTCCTGTTCCAGACACATTGCTTAAATGCCAGATTTCCATATGCTAAATCTGCTTCTGAAGCACAGCGCTGTCTGAAAGAGCTAGTCTGTTATTTAAAATGCACCAGGTTCATTTTTACATTACCCATGTCACTATTTTGGGTTTGTAAAGAAAACAGACGCGAGTCACTTCATCAATGAAGAGGTAGTTCAGGCTGCTGATTAAATGAAGAAAGTAACAGGAACAGGTGCAGCATGCACCATAAAGAGCCATCACCTCCTCCCACCCAGGGACAAGTCCACACAAAAAAACCACAACCAATTTACACTGCAAAGATCTAAAGACAGGCTGCAACTGAAAATTTCCAGCCTGGTTTGTCAAAGGATACAAAAATCTAAACCATTTGAGTTTTGTAATATCTTTGGGTTGGAACAGGAGACAATCTTCTCTAAAAGAATCAGATAATTTACCTGCTGAGAGACTTAAGCCTTAGAAATGCACAGAAAAAAAATTCTTAAAATCTTGAAGTCAGAAAGTAGCAGTTTGCAAATTAACAGGTTAAGCTTATCCTGTGGTGAAATCAATCTATACCAAGCCACAGATCTACCCAAACATTAAGTCTCTCTAAAAAAAATTAAAATAAAAGGCTTTGGCCATCCCCCAAGGTATCCCATACATGCTAATTAGTCACAGTCATCACCACTAATTGTGCCCTAACCACACATACAGAAGCCTAACTGACAGCAAGTCCCCATTGTGCTCGGCACTGTACAAAACAGACACAGTCACAGCCTTACACAACTTACAGTCTAAACAGACAAATGCAACAAAGACCAGGAGAATTATCCCTCTTCGGCAAATTGGGAACTGAGGCACATGGAGTCACACACTTCTCACCTGCTGTTTTCCTTCATTTCGTTTGGGTCACATGATGTGACTGGCATGAGTTGACAGAACATGTTTACAAAGAACTTTATGAATTCTAAGGGCATCCTCCCAGTCAATCCATTGCTCAGCCTTTACTCCCCACTTATTTCTGTAACATTTGAAGGGAAATATGACAAGTAGTAAATTTTAAAAAGAACAAAAAATTCAGAAACCTGGCCTGGATTCTTTGCTGTGAAGGAACTGCTTATGTAGCACTGTCAGTCCAACCCGATGCTTTTCAAACTTAGGCTCAGGACCCAGTACTGGGTTACAGACCCTCACACTGCGTCACTGTACCCCCTGCTGCTGCCACCAAAAGACAGGAATGCATTGCTCAAAGATGGAATTGTTGGGTTGTGGGCATAAGTGATTTTTTTTTTTTTTAAACTGAGTCACAAGAAAAAAAAGTTTGGCACTGGTCTAACCTATTCCTAGTGCCATATTAACCAGCCCAGGGTGTATCACTGCAGGGAAGCAGCTATCCTTCAGTGGTGTACAGACAACATTGGTGCCCTCACCCTGCTCTTCCTTTCAGTAACCAACATAACAAGATTGCATCTGACAAAGTGGGTTGGAGCCCATGAAAGGTTATGCCCAAAGAAATCTGTTAGTCTATAAAGGTGCCACAGGACTCCCATTGTTTCAACATAAGGAAAGTGGAGACTAAACTAGAGAAAAAGATACTTGGACACTAATTCCTACAGTAGGCTGGTATGCTGATGTCATTTAACCCAGGAGGCTCTCTTCACACCTTACCATCAGCTGGAACATCTGCAAACTTTTCCAGCTCAACATGGGGGGACTAGGTCCAAACAGAGCAGCACCGAGATACAGGGAATGTAAAATGAGGTTCCAGGCACACACACCCCCGCCTTTCCCATACAAGTTGGCCATTGCTGAGGATCTAGCCCTGTGCATCTTCATCTTAGGTGAATCTACACAATAGCGACTCCCAGAACTCAAATGCTGTCTTGCTTGTGGCCTACTTAGCCTCTCCCAAGGAAAGTCCACCTGCCAAACAAACAAACATGAATATTTTGGAGGCTACCCAAAAGAACTGATTATTTGAAAGTCTGAAAGGAAGCAAGTCTGATTGCGAGGCATCACAAGTACAGAATTATACCTCCACCCTAGGACTTCAGCTGCCCCCTATGTGGGGCAGGGGGGCAGCCTGCTGGCACTCATTGGTTCACTGTTGCTTTGCAGCCCATCCTGCAGCCACGAACCTCAGGTCCTTAACCACCCCGCAGGCTGACATGCAGGTCAGCCATGACTGTTTCCATCCCTCTGTTTGCACTTTGCAGGCTCTCTTTTCAACAAGCATCCTATAGATAGCAATTGAATCTGAAGTTCAGACTGACACTAAGTTTTCACAGTGTGACCCATGTGACTTCTGAGCCCAGCTAGTCAGAATTGAAGTGGGTTGGGGGAAGAGGAAAAGAGATTAATTTGAGAAGGAAGCATAACTAAATGGTGTGTAAAAACTAAATCACTACATCATAGCCTTAGTGCCCAATCCAAGCCTGGACATTATCACTACACTCGCCACACAACAAAACATTGGCTCATAAGTGGCATGACAGTTAACTGCTTTCCTGACAATAAAAAAAAAAAATCTATTCCACCACTACTCTCTTATTAATTAGGAAAAAGGCTGCAGTTGTAGCATGTAAAAATGGCTCATCTACCAGCTAATGTGAAATGTTTCATTCAGCTTGAAAAATTAAATTTTTTAATTGTGTATCAAGGTCATAACACATGGGTAGTTTCACTGTCCATTAAGGTATTTCATTTGTAGTTGTGAGCTCATACGCTGTGTCTATCTCCTGCATACAAATGAGCGGAGCAAATAAACTTTTGATCCCTTATAGGAACACAAATGAAACAAGTTCTCCATACAGAAACTGCTCTATATAGTCCAGGTGTGGCCAAACGGTGGCTTTGGAGCTGCATGTGGCTCTTGAATGAAAAAGTACGGCTCGCAGAAGAACATCAGTAAATCAATTGAGTAGGTAAAAGTATATGGCTATATGCCTCAGCACAGCTCTTGAAGGTTTAATAAGCAACTTGTGCAGCTCTTGAGTTCCATAAGTTTGGACATCCCTGATAGTCTCTCAACAGGCTGCTTCATCATTGTTCCCACCACTTGAAATACCTCAAGCAAATCTTTTGCCAGTTCTTAAAGTCTCAGCAGCGTGTGACTGGCTGAGCTATTAGGAGCTTTGCTGGACATCCCATACAGCAGATTCTTTGCTTCCCCTTCTTCCCAGTCTACCTAATCCCCCCCCACCTCAATGTCTACAGCCCAGGAATCCTCACATCCCTATCTGTGCCAGCCTCACCCAATTACTGTTTGCACCCCTCACCAAACATTCCCACCCCAAGCTCCAACTCCCAAACACCCAGCCCTGAATATAAGCAGCACATAATTCTGGAATACCAAAAACCTCATCCAGCCTCCACCAGGCAGGGCTCAGGCCCATCCCACTAATAAATTGTTCATCCCCTATTGCACCTTTACTACTGTTTTTCCCATTTTGACTTATGCCTTGAGAATAATGGCATTCCCACCAGTTCCTTAGGAGCTTCTTCAGCAAGTATTTATGGACTGGTTTGTCCCCCTTCCATAAGTCTTATGCACATCTGACTCCCAGTTGTGCCTCTTTTAAAACTGAATGATAGCAAATTGATTTTTTGCACTTTTCATCCAAAGGATTGTAGTCAGGCCCACTGATTGGTGCATAACAGCCTGCAATAAGATGGGATCCAAACAGTTACTCCATAATTTTTAGCCAAAAAAAGCAAGGAGTCAAGTGGCACTTAAAGACTAACAGATTTAGTTATCGCACAAGCTTTCATGGGAGAAAAATCCCACTTCATCAGATGCTTTGTCTCCCACAAAAGCTCATGTGATAAATAAATCTGTTACTCTTTAAGTGCCACAGCACTCCTTGCTTTTTCTTTGCTGGATTAGACTGACACAGCTGCCCCTCTGGAACTCCATAATTTGTAGGATCTCTTTCCCTCCAGTGACTTACATTCAATAGCTTCCCTTTCTGATTTCAACAATTTTTAAATTATGCCCTTAAAATAAACCTCACAATCAGCAATATATAATTTCCTTCTCCCCATGCTTCCACTATTATCTTAATCAAAGCAATCATGCTACTTCACATATAGCCCCTTATTATCCAATTCGTGCACTGTGTATATTATATTTTCCTTATCTGATGGCACACCAAATGATGAGGCAGAGTCTCAGTTCTAATGAGAAACACTGACAATTCACCAAAAACATTAAAATGTCAATTTTATTTATTTTTTTTTTTTTTTTGCTTCTTTCTTAGAAAAAGCTACGGGCCAATTCTGTGGTATAGCATGAGGCCTTTAAAATCTAGGGTGATTATATACCCCTTGGCTTCACCTACTTGCTTAGCCATAACAGACTGCTTCCTACACAGCTACTGATTTCAAGCCTTTTATAGAACTGATCTCATGCAGAAGACATATTTAGGAAACGTGAAGTAAGAAATCATTTGTACAACTCCTGTTAGCACTAGGTCAGGAAAGAAGGAAAACCACACTAGAATAGTCTTGGAAATTCTATATGCAATACTCCAGCTAAACTGCTGTTCTTCAATAAACAGGTCCATCCAGGCCAAACTGTTTTCAAATCAGTTTGCCCTTTCTGATGTTTGGGAGGTTGCAGGAGGAATAAGTTCTTTCTACTCTAGCAATGATCATGTCCTCATTTGTAAGACAGCAACATTTCAGGCTGTGTGTTCTCCAACATCAGAGAGATGTTCTGCTACTAGGGCCCGCCACTCAGCTTATTTGACCACTATGAGTTTGTACCTAACTGGTCAGATTGCCAATGCCCAGAAGATAGGAAAGGTGCATTTAACACCAAGAAAGAATTAGAGACAGTATTTTCAAAAGCAACGAACTTGATTAAATTAAAAAGTTATTACAATCACCAGATGTCTTCTTCTGGCTTCCAGGAGTCACGTACAGTTGCCTGTGACAATTCTGCACATGGCAGTGTTAAAGAATATTTATGAAATGGAAAGTTTCACATTTTTATGCTCAGAATCAACCCAACTGCTCTCCCAACATTCTGCCCCAAACTATGCATTACTAAACAACATTAATTTCCAGTTAGCTAATTTGTACCTACAATTATAATTCCAAATATTACATGAATAATTCAGCAAGATGTTTGAACTGTAGTTAGATAAGCCTGTTAGCCATCATTCATTTAAATAAATTTTCTCTTCCTCACATAAAGGTGCAAAAGCAGAACACCTATGCAGGTGAAGTTTACCTCTCCTTACAGATACAGAATCTCCTAATAAAAGCCACCTGGAATGCTGTTTTAAAAGGGTAAGATACAGACATTTGACCATGCAAAGTCTAGCAGGATCTGGAATCAATTATTAGTTTTGATTTTTGTTTTGGTGTGAAATTCCTACCTGTGAAAAAGAGCAGCATAAAAGGTCCTCAGAATAGAGCTAATCTAAATGGCTCAAATGCCTTCTGTTGGCCAATGACAGAGAGGTTAATTTCACCTGAACTGAAGGTGGTCTGAAATCTCACCTTGTTTTCCTAGAGTGCACGCCAATTCTCTACCCGATGCCAAAATAGTAGTAGCATTTATTCCAGTAAATATCTACAAAGTATCTGTAATGACGACAATATTAACTTGTCCTGAAAGCTTCCGTCCCCTGTCCATACCTCACAACACTACACACTGAGCAGGAAGATCTCATTGTTTATGTCAGAGAAATGCTTAACTCTGTAGACATCTATGATGGACATCCAGTTGTATATTAGTATCTATTTTCAGTTTATATTAGCAGCAACTAGTTGTCTGAAATAAAAATGGCCCCATTGGACAAACACATAGCAAGACAGTCCCTGTGGCACAGAGCATACAATCAAAATAGAAAATACAAAGGTTGGGAAAGGAAACAAAGGCACAGAGAAATAAGATGCCCAAGGTCACCCAGTGGGTCAGTGGCAAAACAGGAAATAAATCCAGTTCTCTGTCTTCTAGATTACACTCCCCCGGCCCATTTGTTTTTAGAGACTGAACAGAGATTTTTCACCAGCTCAGGAAAGGATCCAATCAGAGAAGCACTGATGCAGAGTCATTTCAGCTAGAAAGACTCACAGTATGTTTTGGAAGAGAATTGAAATGACCCACAATAAGGAACATCTGGTTTTAATCAATAATTACAGATGGCCACCTTGATTTTTAGAACACACCATATATAACTGTTTCCAGAGAGTTATACATTTGTATGCATGCAGTCATTGCATTGCTGCAATATTCTATTTAAATGGCATTTGTGCACAATTGCAGCATATCATTTTTCAAAGTCCTGTACATTCCAGAAATTCTTGCCAATTTGTTGCTCTTCAGCCATTTTCTGTACAGAGATTCACAGTATATGGCACTGGATACTAAACAGCAAGACCAAAAAAAAAAAAAAAAAAAAGATCCCAGTCCTGCCCTTCCCCTTTTACATGCAGAACTCCCATGACACTGGTGAAAGCTACACAAACGAGCTCAGCTGGGTCAGAGGGTGCAGTTTTCATCTGTTTTGTGACCTGTACTCTTAAACCTAGCAATGTTTGTTCTGTTGCAGATACATTGCAGTTTCAGTTGGCATTAATAGTTTGCCTCTAAGAAACACTTTCACTGAAGTGTGATGAATGTTTTCAAATTCCACAACTAGACAAATCTGATTCCACTTTTCACCTTGTGGGATCTGCTTACTGGAAAATGCTTGTGCTAATTTAGGATGAATGCTCTCCAAAACCCACTTTAAGAAACACTCTATTCACTGCATCTTTTTTGGGGGTAGAGAGTTGACCATACTGTTTCCTGTACAAATAAGCTGCATCAATTGAAAACCAGAGCATTAAATTTTCTGCATATACCAGAACCTTAGCACATTCAGGAAATGGCCATTCCCAGGGGTTCCTAGGCTTAAACATGAACAAAATGCACTGGCCATTTCTTCCTGTAAGTAAAGCCATAAAATGTTTAGTGTTTATACTGTGCCTGTGCAGGGCAGGGTGTGGGCCTTTACTTAGAATTTTAAGTAGTTGGGATTGCTCCACTTCTCCCTACTCTGCCAGGGTGGCCCCTTGTAACCATTACTATTGGCTTTGGTCATTATGCTTTGTGGCTGGAAGGGGCTGCCAACTTTTTCCATGGGTTCTCAAGTCAGCTGAAAATAAAGTGATGTTGCAGAATGCAGCATTCACAGAAAATTTCCTGATCCAGTTATTTAAACACCAGTACTCATTTGGGGGGGAAAAAAACACTCAACTATAAGTGACTTCTCAGATGCATGTCATTTTTCAGCTTTTTGTGAGCCATATGAGAACATCCTTGCACTGACATCCAGGGAGGACGTGTCATTGTAAAGTGGGAAGCTGAAGAAGCAGCAGCATGAGACTGTTGTATTCATCATGGCACAACAGTTGTAAATAAGATACAGGATGCCTAATGTTAGAAGCTAGTGATAGTGGAATCAATCACTTAAGAAAGGAACAGTTCTAATGGCTGAATTTTTCCCCAGCTGGCACTCCACGCAACAAACTGGAGGCAAATTTCACTCTAACTTGGCCAATCAACAATGTATGGTCAGCTTTGAAATGGAAGTGAAAAACCAATACCAGACTTCATCTAATGGGAAAGATTGGAGAAATATAGGACAAAAATAAGGACTACACTAGAGAAACTGACTCAGTTGTAACAACTGCACTAGAGAATATGTAAGCATTATGCTAATATTTCCTGACAACCTGTATTCCCACCTCATTTCTGTACTTCCTTGCATGGCATTTCTTCAGGCCTTGTTTATTTTCACCTTCTACTCCTGTTTGCCATGTCTGCACTTTTCATAGTCAATCTGCTCTTCCCTGCATACTGTTGCATCTTCTCTCTGCTTGCCTTTTTGTCTTCACCTATTTCAATTCCTTTCCACCCAGACCCAGGAATAACTCAGAATTGCAACCTCATTTTTGACCTTGTCCTCTATTTCTGTGCAAGTTTTAGCCAACCACTGTGTTTTTTTACTTCCCTTGTCATTGTGCATTTTCATGCATAACTTAGCTCACTCTTAGATCCTTGTGTACACTAGGATGTACACTATCCTAAGTACTCTCTTTGCTCCAGAAACACTGAAGGTAGAGGAACAAATGAACCAGAGCAAGCTGGCAACACTAACAGATTCAATAGTGCTCTAGGAACAGCCAAACAATGTTATGCTAAAAGGACTAAAACCAGCAGTGTGCAAACTCCTCACAGCCACAGGAGTGACTAGTACAAAGGGCAGGAGGGTAGAACACTAGGTTGTGGGTCTGATCATGCCACTGGTGGGCAGCTTGACCCTGGGTAAGTCATTCATTTCCTCATCCCTAAAATAGGTCTCATGCCTTTCAGGACTGTTATGAGGCTCAATAAATGTTAGGAAAACACCAAAATCCTTGGTTGAAATTTGCTGTAGAGGTGCAGACAGCCACCTCAACTTCCTATTTTGTTTTTATTGCATAAGGATTGTACTGGGGTCTAGAAGACAGCATCCAACTTCCATAAAATGGAGCCACGTGTAGATCCTCTCACTGTCTGCCAAGGCACGTGCCCTGGGGGTCTGTTGGTCCATGCACACAGTTCTCCAAACAGGAGCCTCCTCAGATCAAGATGGGGGATGACATATCAGCACTGATAACCTCACAACAGGGAACATGGGCCTTGGAAAAAGGAGGAAAGCCTCCAGCCACATTTTGAAATTCAGCAGGCTGTTGCCTAGTAAGCTACACTTCAGTCACCCTTAAGGGAGGAGCAAAATGCAACCACTTGGTTGGAAGTGTAGAGGTCACTTTGCTGCCTGAAAGCACTGCATAGGGAACCTGCAGGAATGAGAATAGCTAACCAGGCTATGCAAGCTGCAGTGTGGAGCGCAGCTCCTCTGGGGTTCCCTTCACTGCCACACACAGGAAGAGAGTTGCAGGAAGCAAAGATGGGGTATCTCCTCTGCCATAGAGGTTAATCTAGCCTTTAAAGGATCAAGGAGCCTTTGTGCAGCAGCTTCTTTTCCATTCTACAATCTGGGAACAGGCTTCTTCCACCTCCCCAACCCCATTGGCAAATCTCCCTCCTTATTGCAATTATAAGCAATCACAGCTCTTGCTGCTTTACAGAGGCTCTCTCAAGAATCCCTCTAATCAATGCAAGATCATTTTAACATGCTTGTTAGCATTGGACTGATATTTTAAAGGGAAAAAAATCACACCCATTTTATTTCTCTCTGCTGAGCTGAAGTTCATGCAGTTGGAGGTCAGGAAAGTCTCACCCCTGCAAAGAGTGGGGAGAAATGCACATATTTGAAAACATAACTGAAATGAGCCCTTGAATTACAAATGGCATTTATTTGTCTTTTGTACCCAATAGTGCCTTTGCTAGTGAGATCTAATTTGTTAAAAATTCAGTACAGCGTCATCTGGACAGGACATTGATACTGACCATGCATAAACACTGCACCAAGTCAGAGACCTAAAATCAGTTTCTGTCAGCCACAGTGTTTCTTTAAAGACCAGCAAACACATGCTAATGTCAAATCTTGCATTCCTTGATCAACCACATTAATTGGCTACTGACCCATATGGGAATCCTAGCATGCACCAGGAATGCAGGAACAGGGCCTCAAAGTTTAATATGCAAACCCAAAAGTCAGCCACCCAACCAACATGGACTCTGGTTTATCTAGTTTGACAGTGAACGCTCATACAGCCAGAAATCACAAGTGACATTTCTTTCAGCAAGATGGCTGCCACCAGCAGCCTCCTCCGATGTGTCAAATGTAATTAAACACTTTACCGTGTCAAAAACTGTCCATATTATTCCTAATGTGACGTGATTCTTACCCCTTTGAACTTTGACTGTGGGTCTGAGCAAGACAAGCAGTGCTTACTTCTAAAGAGCATCGAGACAGAGACGGCTACATTTCAACAAGGGCTGGCATCAGCCGCAGGCATAAATATCCCTTTGGAGCCTCAATCAGCTGATCAATTTTGCTGTCCTAAAAAGGAATATCGCTAGAGAAATGCAGTCGGATTGTTCACTACTATATAACAAATTTAGCCAGGGACCTCCCTGAGACTTGGCTAAAGAGAGGGACAAGTAAACAAGTGATTTGACATCACCTTCCTCTATGTGCCATTTCCCAGTGTTTGAATCTTAATAACAGCTTCGATTTACTGTTACATTGTGACCTGATCCCATGACTAACACTTCCCTGCATTTACTTCCTCCCATTCTGTAAGTTCCCCCCTCTTCAAAGTGTCTTACAAAGGGGGATTTTCTCCCATGAAAGCTCATGTGATAAGTTAGTCCTTAATGTGCCACAGGACTCCTTGCTTGTTTTGCTCAACTAGACTAACATGGCTACCCCTTTGGAAGAAGTCAGTAGTGTAACCTGACCAAATAAGAAGGCAGTGAATCCTTATACTCAAAACAGTAAGCAAAATTCAAAGTATTTTGAGATTGAAACAAACTTTCTTTGAACAACATAGCTGCACAGTGTTCATTGCTGCAGAATCAGTGTTTTCACCACATGAAGTGTAGGACTGAAAGGGAGTACACAAACCACTGCAGCAATACCATGGAAGCACTCCTCCACCCCATGAGTCCTATGAACTCACAAGTATGGAGCCAAAGGATTTGCTATACTGCAGGTACTTATGCCTTGGCCTATGTGCTTCCTAACATCTCCTTTTCTCTGCTTATTTGCTGAAGGAGAGACTGCACGGGCCAGAAGCCTATTTTATTTCCCAGACCTCAGTAGCATGACTAAAGTGATGGGTGCATGAGAACCGCATTCTGAGGTTTCCCTACTGCATGTTGTCATGCATCACTGAGCATGGGCTGTTAGCCCAGAATGACATCCACCTGGAATAGCAAGCATTAAAAAAAACTGGACATTAAGATTTTACTCACATCAAAATTGAAGAAAAACTATGCAGTAAATTCCATCTGGAAAGGAATTTGAATCCTCATTACACAAAGCCATTTTAGACATTAATAAATTAGCCAGCAGAAGGCCAGCCTGGTTTAAACTATGCTTGTTCCCCCCATGCATATCTCACAATGTACTCTAGCTTGTATCTGGGGGTCTATCCAAAGATTTATGTTTTAACAAATCTGGGGCACCCAGATCTGAACAGCCATAATGTACAGCAGGACATTGAGCTTCATCATCCCACCCCAGGATGTCTGAACCATCTGACTGGAGCTGAACTAAAATCCACTAGATGGTCACAGAATACAGATTATGACACCACTGAGCTGTTCTGCTTCCTTTTAAGAGGAAACATTCTTTCATGCACTAGATCACCAGGTGGTGTAAAGAAGCTTAGTTCCACTACCTGCAAGGGAACTATGCAGATTTACACCAAAAGTAGCTGACTGCAACAGATCACAGGCCATTTGCCCTCTTCTGGCCCCTCAGGTCCTGCTCCACCAGTGTCCAGGACCTCTCAAAGGACACACAAACACCTTACTATGTTTTTCATTTACAGTGCTGCCATCACACACAATCCCAGGAGTTCTCAAAAAGCCCACCTCTGGCCCATCACTCTTAGGTCCATTCAGTGCCCTCAGGGTATCTTGCTCCCTTGCAAGCAGTCTGTTTATGCCATGCCTCCTCCTCTGATTGTCTGCCCATGGTCTCTAATTACCTTGCTGGGTCAGGTCCCAGCTGCTCCCTCTTGCCTCATCAGAGTCTGACTCAGCCCTAATTAGCCAGGCAGCTGCTTCAGGCCTCTGAGCCAGGGCTTACAGAAGGCCTGAGGGGGGTTCATCTCCCCTGCCCTTCTACACTGACCAAAAGGACTTCACCCTGACTCTGATACACAAGGGATGAATTTGGTCCTGTAGCTAACCCCCAAGGACAGAATCAGATGTGTGCCTCTGTTCTGTCACCTCTTTTCCCTCCCTCCGTCCCTCATATGCCCACCCCAATGAATGTACTATATGCTGTCTACTCAGCTGTATGTGACATCTGCCAGACCCACCAGCCTTCACCCTAAAGTTCCAGTGAGTGGCACTTAAGGCAGCACCAAAGGTTATAATAAAACAAGTGATAAAATCACTATTGTCCCTGAGTAATCCCAAACCACACAGCTTCCAGGGAATGGTAGGGACTACACTATAGAGTGGTCCCAGCATTGCTCTAACATCCTCCTACCTATAACATTCCCCAAGTGATTAGTGTGGCAACCAGGAATTGCTTGGCTGGAGCATGCTCCTTTCTTTCTCCCCACACTCTGTGACATACACATATGCTAAAGGATAGGGCATTCGCTCATTATGCAGCTAAGCTCTACAGCAGGGGAATCCCCAGGTGGCAATTTAGACAAGGCTGATTTGACTTGTGAAAACTGCAAAAAAAAAAAAAAAAAAAAAAACACACAACCCTTTATCAAGGCCAAAAATTTGGCCCACAGTTCTGGAGAGCAAAAACTGGTTTTGTTCTCAGTGAAGAGACCACAAATTTTAAAAACTTTGCTTGTGAAGAAGATGCCTTTTATGGCAACATGCAATTAGCTTTAATTCCTCTTTTTAACAGATTTCTTACAGTTTCTGTCTCTCACCCATGACTGCTGTTTTCGCACCATGAGCTTTAACAAACTGAGCTCCCATTTCACACAAAAACACCACAGCTTTAAACATGAGGGAAAAAAAGGTCCCCTTGAGCCTATAAGAGCTTTTTCTGCAGTTTACCCCATTAACTTAACCCTGTCTAGCCCAACTGGTAGAAGATCACCAGCTTTTCCTTTCAGTCCTGAACATGGTTTTATGGGAGCTAAATAAATATTTAAGCAGCAAATATAGTCAAAGAAGTTTGCTTCTCTCTGTCCACATTTGATTTCATTTGGTCTGCACCTCAGGGCTTGCAATTTTACCCATCATATTTGCTGCAATTCTGCGCCTGGATTATTTCATGTATTTGAGATGTGAAATTAGAAACATGCTCAGTTTTTATTAGTTTTGATTGGAGACACAGAGTTTTCTTCCCTGATTCAGTGAGCATAGATATTGCTTGAGGTTCTTCAAGTTTACAAAGTCAAAAAGTTTGCCAGCTGTAAATATTCTCTTTCACTGAGCAATAACCAGACCCCACAAACCATTCCATGCAGACAGACCTGTCCCCACAAGCCTCTGTTGGCTCCCACAAAACACACGATGCAGAGAGCCCTATTGACTTCAGTTGCATTCTAGCTGATGCATGGCTGCTGAATGGAAAAACTTGAAAGCACCATGAGTGAAATCCCAGTCCCAATGATGTCAGTGGAAATTTTGCTACAGACTGGGACCATAGACTGTCAGCTCTCCGGGGAAAGGGATTTATACTAGTAGGTTAGACTATCCATAGAAAATGAACCAAGAGTGAGGGAGGGAATCTGTTAAAGCAATTGTAATGAGAGGAAAATTCAAGTTTTCTTGTGTATTCATCTGGTATTAATCAGGATCCAATTTGCAGTTCATTTGCAAGTTGAACCTATCCTCCCAAAGGAGATCCATCTCTTAATGGAATTCTACTATAATTTGATAAGAGTAAGTTATTTCTTTCCTCCACTACAAAAGGCTGGGTGTTTTTCCCCTTGCTTTGATTTCCATTTCCCATTCAGCCATTAGAAGAAACTCATTAATCAAAGCTATGGCTTCTCCCTCTGAAAACCTTCAACATTTAAAAGCTTCTGACCAAAATATAACAAATTAATAGGAGCAATGATTGCACAGCCCTCTGCTGACCTTCCATAGGCTGAAAATTGCTTATTTTGCTAAGTTTATTCGCCTCCCATTTATCAGTCAAAATCTAAGGTGGTTTTAAAGGCCATAAACCAAACATTGAATGAAATACGATTAAAGAATATGGAAATAAATTACAAACTCAATGTTATTCCTTCCTGCGACCTAGCAGCAGAAGCCCAGATGAAGTACAGGAACTTGATTAACATTTTATATGCTCCTACCTTTAGAGGGCAGTTGAAGATTTGCTTATTCGCAGTGGGTAGCTTTGTGTGCGCTGGAAAAAAAAAAAAAGTTTCTGCAAGGCAAACTCTGGATCACAGTGAAACTCAATACAGACTACACACTTCCCTTCAAGGGGAAACTCTGTCTCTGTTGACCAGCCTTTATTGATTGAAAGGAAGTTTAAAGCTGCACCATAAAGTTATTTCCCATTCTGTAAATGGCTTCTGTTTCAGAATACTGCAGTCCTAACCAGAGTTCCCAGACCACCTTGCACTGAAAGCCTCCAAAACAATTAACAGGGCACTAAGCCATTCTAATGCCACAGGCTTTGCATTGAACCAGTTGAAGGTTACATGAGAATTAAGTCATTTTGGATTTTTCTCTCTGGAAAAGCAAGGTAAAGGTGACTCTTCACTTGCAACTTCAGGGCATGTTGATGCAATTTGGTTAAGGCAAAATAATTAGGTTCAGATAAACCATTTATCATAACAACAGAAACAATTCAGTCACAGATTCCAGTTAACAGCAGTTCCTTCATGTACTGCCCACATTCAAACAGGAGAGAAAGCAAAGAAAAAGCCATAGGCCAGTAACCACAGACAGTTGCCCAAATTCCACCAGCTGCGTACAAACAACAAAAGCCAGTAACAGGCACACTTTTTACTGACATCATGGCAGAGTTAGGGTCAGATTGTGAACCCCTTACATACAGTGTCAGATGTTAACCACCATGGAACCACTGACATGAAGGAAAACCATGTGTGGCTTCTGTGCACAAGCTATAGCCCCTCAAGACAAAAAATTGACATACCACAGCAAGTGAAGACCACTAGTGCGAGAGCACCAAACTGGGACTCACTGCCACAGGCCTAAGGAGTTTTTGGCCAATTAGTTGATGCAGCAACAAGCAATCAGCCACACCTGGGAGAAGGTGGCCTGCTGGAACCTGGAAGGAACCTTCCGGACTTCCCTGCCTCCCCAACCAAGCCATGAAAGGGGACTTTTGATAGCCTCCTAAGTGTTATTTTCTACAGTTGGTTTTGTCTTGCTTCTGCCTCAGTCACCTTCTGGTTTCAGAGCCAGAGACTCTAGGAAATATTGAAAAATGGTGTGAATAGGTAAAGCTCCAGTGAAGTCACTGTAGTGCACCCATTTAATAGCTTGGAACTTAGCCCTGCCTCCCTCCTGGACACACCCCAGTCCTAAAAAGATTTAGGAACTAATACTCCAAATAAAGACTTGGATTTGTTCAAAGTGTTTCCGTCTTACCAATCACTAGAGTTTAGAACAGGAAAACTTGATAGCTATGAGCTCATTGTGCCTATGAGACACTGGCCCCTGCCTAAGATGATGCTGCACAATTCTTGCAGGAGATTTGGAAGGCATGAAAAGTCCAGCTGCCACACTACCCCAATGCTTTTCATCCTCTCATTGCCTTTTCTGGGCTGACTAGCAATACTGGCTGAGAGCAGCCTTCTACCCCATTGGAGTGCCACAAGTAGGGTGCAGCAAAGAATTCAGCCATGATATGGTCCTGTTTGTCAACCTGTTACCTGACAGGTCTAACAAGTGGGTCGCAAGAAGAGAGAAAAACAATTCTCTCATCCACAGAAGAACCGCCTCAAAGGGTGGCACCCTGAACTTCAGACATAGCTGCAGAATCTCCCTCTATAAAGGCATGTCAAAAATAAATGGCATACAACACTGGCTATTTAAAAAATAAAAATGACCTATTCAGAATTAGACATGACTTCACAAATTTCATCAAACCAATTTTAGACCATCTAGAGCATCAATAAGGGAATTACATGGAATTTCATACACATGACAAAACTAATTGTTTTGGCCCCTAGCATGTGTGCACACACACACACAGCCATGTATATTAACATATATACTCTCCTTCAGAGACAAGCACTGTGTGATTTCACTTGATACTATCAGTCTTGTTTCCCTAGGACACTTCTCCACAGTACAGAAACAGCACACAAATGAGCAAAAACAGTAGGGCCTACTCAACAGAGTGGCTAAAGATTAGCAGAGCAAGGGTACTGAACGTCTGCACAGATAAGCAGCAGCAGATCTGAATGGGGTTTCTTTGCCCCCTGTACTATGACCAGCTGTAGTTACTGCTCTGGTCCCTCAGTTTTACAAATGTTCAATTAAATAAGATTATTAAATGAACATACAACACACTCACCTCTGTATACACTGAGTTATAAAGTATCTTTCATAAATAACAGGGGGGGGGCAGGTAAGCCACCAAAACACAGAAGTAACTGGGAAATATTTGTAAGACCAACCTTAATACCAAGAGATTCACAGCTATGGATGATGAATGGGAAAGTAATCCCCTGGAAGCAGAGCCCTAGGTAATATGTATATAATGGAAAAGTACATCTTCACAACATACCCATGGTCTATCCAGAACCATACACAGGTACAGCAAACCCATGTACTCAGGGAAATACACACACAGCATGAGATTCTGATCTCATTTACACCAGTGTACACTGGAAGTAATGACACTGTCTTCAGTGGAGTTACTCTGGATCTAAACCAGCCTCACAATATGGTATTACTTTTTATTTTTATTTTTTTAAATAAAGGTACCATGACTTGAGACCCCCCCACTTTGAAAGTCTAATCTCCTTTTTCCATTTGTAAAAATACACTGCTACATGCTGCTCTGCAACTGTTTTCAGCTCAGGCCAGGTTGGAGGATACTGCTCTACAGAGAGGCTCTAAACAGTAGGTATTATAAAAAAAAAAAAAAAAAAATGAGCAGCTGTCAGGAGTGATTTCAACACAGTTTTATAGACCTAAATCTATATTAGCTCACTAGTGAATCATCTCCAACACTTGTCAATTATTTCAGTCCAATTTGTCTTTACTTCATAATGTGGGGTGACACCCTGAGGCTATGGAGCACTTTCTTTTCAAAAACCATACTTACCCCAGAGTTAGGGAATTTTTGGCCAAAGGCTTAAGTGAAGAAATAGGCATAAAACCATTTATGACCATTAGTAAGTGAGACACACTCTTTAAAAAAAGAACATGAAAGAAAAAGGTAGTCATTCTGCATTCTATGATGAAAAGGTTATTTCTTGATGGACTCTTTTTTCTTTAATACTTGCATAAGCCAGTACAGTTAGATCACAGATTTTCCTAGAATATATTAGCATAAATTAGAGAAAAATGCATCCAGCTTATGTTGCTTGTTAGTTTAGGGTAATCAATAGCATATGTAGGCTGTGATTGGGTTCCTGGGATGGACCACCTAGAGACTGCCATGCTCAGGATAGATTGCAAGAAACAGGGCAGACAGTCCCTCAAAATTGGTGGATCTAAATATCACACTGTCAGTGTTTGAATCTTAACAACTGCTTTGGTTTGTTGTTACAGTGTAAGCTGATCCTATGATCCAAAGGGGTAGCCATGTTAATTTAGTCCAGCAAAACAAACAAGGAGTCCTGTGGTGCTTAAACAGTAACAACTGTAACATGAACATTTGTGGGAGAAGGTCCCACTTTGTCAGATGCTTGAAGATGGGAAACTTAGAGAGCCATTCGGTAAGTTCTCCATCTTCAAAGCATCTGAGAAAGCGGGATGTTCTCCCACAAAAGCTCACGCAATAAATAAATAAATAGTTTGTCTTTAAGTGCCACAGGACTCCTTGTTTGTTTTGCTGAACTAGACTAACACAGCTACCCATTTGGAACTAGACAATTCTTAATAAACTAGCTAAAGATTTAGCAACAGAAAAGACTTACTGAAGAATGGTTAAAAGATTACATTACAAATGGTTTCACAGTTCTTGGATCAGATTTGTAGCAACAATGGATGAGTCTGCTGGCTTGCAGAAAAGACTCTCTGGAATCATCCCCCCAAAAAATCCAAATACAGATTACATGTAGAGACAGAGTCTCTTTCCATGCCCTTCCCAAGGTATTCCAAGTAACTACTTGCAACATCTCAGTCATGCATCTTAAACTTTCCCATTTTAAATTTCAGCAGACTCGACTCGAGATGCAGAATCAGGGCCAAGATTTCATTTTTATATTTGAAGCAGGCTGACAAGTGTTTTGACCACAGCATGTGACTGGGGATTCTTCATCGTTGAGCACACATTGGCCCACCAGTTTGAAGTTAACATTCATTCTCCTGTGCATACACAGGTAATCTAGTTACACTCATTTACAGAAGAAAACAGCCAGTCGTTCATTAGAACAGGGTTAGAGAAGATGGAGATCATGTACAGAATATCAGTTTCCTGCAGTTTCTTGTATCTATGATCTTAAAGTTAACTGGGCATATTGTAAGGTAATTAAGACATGAAAAGGATTTAGTATCTAAAAGCTACTTTGATTAAATTAGTAAATGTCTAACAGGATACAGGTACACAGACAAATCATTTAATATCTATCCTTGATTCCTATCACAACAGATGAATAGGCTAGTGATTGCTGCTCTAGTACGGCTTTCCTATTCACATACAAATTAATTGTTCTGCCTCTTGCTAGGTTCTCTAGAGGATCATACACAAGTTGGCTGGTTTGCCGTTGTCACACAAGCAGGCATCTCAGGGGTTCATTCTGGTATCTCATTTCATTCAAGAAATTATTTCTCTGACTTTAGTTTAGCTGCTATTTGGGGGTCTGATCTTGTGATGTATTAAGCACCCTCAACTTCCCATCATGAGCTCTCACCATCTTCTAGAATCAGACTATTTCTCTCCTCAGACCCTTTGGCTAATAGAAAGTTGATTCTGAGCCCATCTCACTATCTGCACCCAGAAAAAACAAACATATTGACCTATTTGTGTGTGTGTATCCAAAGGAATATGAGACTGATTCTGACCTCACTTAAATCAATGGCAAAGCTTCCTCTCATTTCAGTAGGAAGGAGAACATGTACAAGGAAAGCAAATCTTTGATAAATTACTGTAACTTCCATTTATTAAAAACACATAAACCTGAAGGCAAAAATACCTCTCAGGGCTTGTCTTCACCAGCAGCTGGGGTAGTGCTGAGTCAAAGGGAGGTCCTTTCTCTTCAACTCAGCAGAATGGACATGCCAGGAGGGAGGCCAAATACAGATACACAAGTTATTATAAGTAACTTGTATATCTCCATTCAACTGTCACTGAAAAAGTCAGGCAGTGTAGACAAGTCTTCAGACTGGCTTAGCCCCACAAAACTGCTCTGCATGTGAAGCTTAGTCTCTCTCTGGTGTCTGACTTTTCTGAACCAAATGAGACCCTCTATCTTCAATGCTCCAATCCTGAGCCCACTCCTTGTACAACTGAGTGTCAGACATCTATGTGGGTATCTCAGATGTCTCCCAACCAGCACCCTGCAGAAGATTTTCACAAGTGACTCTACCCTCAACCAAATGCACTCAGATCTAAGAGCTCCATCATTTGAGCTGAAATAGAATCTCAGTTAAGTATCTCTCACATAAGCATTTACAGAGCTAAATGTCATCCTTGATTACACCTGTCTGGTAGCAAATACAATACATATGTTCTTTGAAGGCTTTGAGATTCCAGTTAGATAGTCTGTTCCACAAGGATCGCAGTAATGGTGGACAGCATCATAGCAACATGTAACACTAGCACCCATGGACTCTAATCCCATAGTCACATCCAAATTGGTGGACCTTAGCCCCCAACCCCCACCCCACCACTGCACAATTTGCCAAATCACAGCCCTTGCTTTGCAGGCTGTCAGATAACTTAATTGCCAAATGGAGGTTTTCAGAGGAACACTGTGTGCTCTGTCCCCCAGACTCTGCAACCTTAGACCTGCACATTTGTGTTCCCAAAACAGGAATCTATTAGGCTGTTGGATAAAACATAACTGGTAGTGTATTTGAGGATTTGCCTTCTTTATACTAAATAACAGCCATCTCAACTTAAAATAAAAGAGAAAAACTAAATATACGAGATTCTAGAGCAAGAGACCACTTACACTTTTGCTGAGATTATAAAACCCCAATTTTCAATAGGAATTAGGAAATCTGGTGAGATCAGGCATTTACAGCCCAGCTGGAGTTCCCTGATAGCTCAGATAGCAAGAGAAAATCATGAAAGGCCTTTAAATACGTCTGTACTAGTGGGTTCTGCACTGATCAGAATGTTCCATTAAAAAAGAATCTCTTCCTTTGAGGTTTGCAATCTGATCAAGGGGGAGAAGAGTAGAGAAATTTGGCAGCTTGAAGAGAATCTCTCCAAAGCTCATGACTTCAGTTTAATAACAGGAAGCTACTTGCAATACGTTTGGATCCCAATCGTATCTATCCCAATTGCCTCATTAAAGATTTTGTACAACTTTGGAAAATCAGCTTTCGTGCATGTTACAGCTAATTGCCTTACTCTTCTAATGTGCAACAGCCCTGACTGAAGTACTGCCTCCCACTAGCACCAGGCAGGGATTCACTAATTAGCAAGAAAAACAAGATTTTCCTTGAAAGAATATTACGTAGATAAATTAAAGAGGAAAGCTATGTTAAAGATAAGGACATGCTTTCTTCCTAGCGAGGCTCCAGCTGTGTATGTTGCTTATTCCCAAGGTCAGATGATATCTTTTATTCTGCTATGCATGAAGGATAGCAAATTTTTAAAATTGAACACATATTCAATTATGTAATCTAGTATGGTTTATTACAATTTTTAAGGTCCATCAAAGGAAAATTTGCCTGGTTACTACTTTCCAGTATTGGAAGAGTAACCCAAAGATCACTTAATGGCTAAATATTGTTAATCTAGAGAAAGAACCATACACAAATCATGACCTATTTGCCAGCTTCTTTTATTTTAACCAATAACCTAGCAGTATGAAAAATCATTGTGCTGTGAAGTGGGAGGAGTGATTTACCTGGGATGTCGCAATGCCACCGCTCAGCATGAGCTGTCCATTGGGCCAGTGGTTCTCAACCATTGTGTTGGGGGACACATCACTGTCACCACACAGTGGTAAGTGTGTTTCAGAGAGCTGGGGAGATGGCTGGATTTGGCTTGGGGAAGCTGCGCTGGTGTTTCTTGTAGGATTGCAATATGCAACCAAGCATGTTGTGACTTGCAAAAGGTTGAGAACCATTGCACTGTAAAGTAGCAGCAGCAGAAGAGGAGAAAATGGAAAGGGAAAAGAGGGAAGTGATGTGAATGAAGAGAGATGATGGTGCAGTGGGAAGAGAAGACTGATCTCTGAAGTTACAATTCCACCAACTCCTGCTCTTCATAGGCTTGAAACGGTCAGTGCCAGTAAGGGCTTGTCTACACTACTACTTTTGTTGGCATAAAGTGTGACACTTAGTAGTGTGGGGAAAAAACCACACACACACAAGCATCTCTAAGAGATATTCCTGTCAGCTGATGCACCGGTGTGGGCAAAACTTCTCCCACCAAGATAGCTACCGTCACTTGTGGAATGGTTTAATTAGGCTGACAGAAGATTTCTTGCCCACTGGTGTAGAGGGGCTACACTAGCAATCTTACTTGCATCAGTGTAGCTGTACCACTGTAAGCTTGCTGGCATGAACATGGCCGAAGTGACTTTTGCACAGCAATACACTGTACTAGTGGCTTGGCAGACTGAGGCAATGATGGACTTGTACATGTTCTCCTCTGCAGGAAAATTCTCAATGGGAGAGAGCTTCAGTCTTATGCATTATAGATCCTAGCAGATATTACCTCTACTTGCAGCCCCACATTTTCTTTAAAACAAGTGTTTCCCTTTAAACTTAATTGCATGATTGTCTCCTCAATCACCAGAGACAACTAAATAATAAGTTTGGGCTGCAACAGCAAAAAGATGGTTACTAATTAGGAAGAGTTTTGTAACCAGGAGAAGGACTGGGGCAATGAAACAAGCTGCCAAGAGGTTGTGGTGGGACCCCCGTAGTAGACATACTTGAGTATGGGCTAAAGAGTGACCTGTTATGGATGGACTAGGAATAAACATTAGTCCTGCCATGCTGTAGTGTTGGAGATGGATTTGACAGCCCACTCGGTGTCTTTTCCAACCCCTATTACCCAATAATCAGAGACAAAATATCTAATCTACATACTATCTGTTCCCTAGAATTTTATCAGAGATGAGCGAGACAAGTGATTTAGCCAATCCACTGATGTGCAGTAACGAGCTCACAAGGGCTCTGATCCAAGATACATACAGATCCTTAAGGAATCTTTCTGTTATCATCAGTCATCTTTGGATCAGTCACCACTTACTTTATTCTCCAGTTTCTCCTTAGCTCCCCCAGTTCACTGTGTCTGTACAAGTTCACTGTGCCCCAATCATTATACTTTAAGGCTGCATTTACGCCTAAAACAGGCCAAACCAAAAACACTCCCTTCCTCTGTGAACAAACAGGGATCTCTCATTGGTGGAAACCAGAAACATACCCTTTGACCAAACTGGGCAGCATAGCCATCAGCACTATTCCCTCTAAACTGTGTGCACGCACACAGATCATGAAACCCGTGCACACAACAGAATAAAGTGCACAGACAAAAATTCAACAGTGCTAATATTAGCGCACACAAAGAAATTTTCTGTGCACACAGCCTACAAAATAATAGCGGGAACATTGCCTATCAGCTGTCGCTCGTTCCTCAAGTCTTAGATGGAATCCTGTTTTCATTACTCTGAACTGACATCAGGCACATTAACTATGAACATAATCTTACAGACAAACAATTACATGAAAAATTTCCCATATATAATTCAAAAGCCTCTGCACTATTAAATTAGCCAGTGATTTAATATCCCGCATGCATCAGGTTCAGAAGTCTGAGCCCAGGAACTACTCTATCCAACACAGGTGGCAAGATACATTTTTCAAGGTGATGGGATAGTTTATTGCCCCAGCATGGAAAGCAGTCAGTATTGGCACAAGTACATTTTACACCAATTGCTTGTAAGATCTCTCTGGTTGGCATGCAAGAGCCTTGAAAGATACCTGTTCATTCCATCACAAACCATGAAAGCAATACAGTGAAATCCAGTCTTAATTTAGACCAAACTCATCTATTCAAGTGAAAAAAAAAGTCATAACAAATGACAAACCTGTGTCCATGGATTAATGCTTCCCCTTCTGTCTCCCCACCCTAGCCCCTCACCCCAAAAATCAATACTTGGGAACTAAACCCTCCTTAAGCAAACATGCGAAGAAATTTCAGAGCCATATTGCACCACAAGAAACCAAACCAGGTCTGAAGCTGAGAGAGAGAAAAACACTCTCCTGTAACATTTGAAAGGCATGACTACGTCCTTCAAATTTTACAACTGATGCCAAAATATGCCAGTGTTTCATTATCATCTTAGCAACTTTATGAGATCAGGGGAAGAGTGGGGAAACAAACAGACTGGAGAATGTGTTTTATTTCAGCTATGTGCCTCTAACAAATCAGCTCTATTATGTCCCAGGGCTTTCTCTTTGGCTTCCCTAATCTCATTGCCATTGTGTAACCTCGAGCTGGCTCTAAATCTAACTGCCAGGTGCCACTTCCCTATTTAAATCTCTCTGCCTTTTATGGGTTTAATTTTTTAAATTGTTGCATTTACATTAATTCCCAATGGCTGTAATAAAATGGCTAAGTGAGTCATTCTCACCATCTCTCAATGACACCAGAAGATCCCAAATGACATTTCTTTCTCACATTCTCTGGCTTATGGTGCTTAATAAACTGCCTCATTCTGGGTACATCACAAGTTTTGGAACTAGAGACTGTTCTGGTTTCACAGTCTGTCTTCAGTTCGACGCCATTGAGAACAGAGACAGAGGGGTCTCTTCTGCCACTGGAACGAGTGCTGGCTTTACACGACCTTCTCTTTGCTGCTCGTAGCACACAGAAGGGACACTCAAAGACATTTTGGCTCTAAGGGGCATCCTAACAGCTACCCTAACAGCCAGCTACATTCAGTCTTCACTCTGAGCCACAGGCCCCCCCAGGAATAAAAAGTCTGGCAGGAGATTGCTCAAGCTACCTGCCACCTTTCCTTTGCCAACATGTCCCAAAGCAAAGGGATTAGGACTCATCAAGGCTAAATGGTCCAAGATGCACTGGATCATCTCCAGGGAAGCCCCCGATTCTTATGGAATTTTTTGGATTTTAAGCTGAATTACCTTATCAGGAAGGTGGCAGCAATGCTGCAGAGTGGTGTGACTCTCTCCTCCTACTTAATCCCACCAAGATGTACTTTGAAGTTCCTCTATTCACTGCAGTCAATGTGGCTCAAAATCTAGCTTAGGCTTTTACCCTGCCACCCACCCTAGTAGTATCTCATCATCTTCCAGTAAAATCAATAGCAACAGGCAAATTCTTATTCCAAAGACTTCATGGAATCCCTGGCATTCTTTTATTATTGGGACAGAAAGCGATTGATAAGGAAGTGGTATAAATGAAGCAATTGTCATTCTTTATTGAAAAAGCCCTTCCACTGTATCAGTGTTGTTATACAGGACAGGATCTCTGGTGATCCCATTTAAAACAGCTGGTCTCCAAACAGTTTTGTCTTTGAAGACAATGTGCTCACCCTGTTCATTCATAGAGAGAATAGACTTCAACCCAGAGCTGCCTCAGGAAGACATGGTAGATAACAAAGACCATAACAATTTCCACTAGGAACTGAGCAGAATTTTTTTTTTAAATAAGAAGTCACTGCTGCCTTGAAACTAGGAAATGGAGACCAGATGATCTGTGATTCTAACCCCTTATAAAAACTAGGACAGATTGATCATTGCACTACATCTTCCAGAGATATTCGCACCAGCACAAAAAGTGTGAAATGTTCCCATTACAGCTTTGTAGCCAAATACAGGGCAAAGGTAAATTCCACCCTTAGAGGTTTAAAAAGCAGCTAAAGGAACTCTAAGTGCAGAGTAACTGTTTTTGTTTAGTTTTCTGATAGTGGGGCTAATGGAAATCCATTACTACACATGGCTATGATTAAAGGTGATTGGTTTTCCATGGCAACATTACCCATCTATAATCTTGTTTCTTAGTGAGATTTGAGCCAAGTGCATTAGTAATCTCCTCTAATAATATACCACTGGAAATTAGTCTGCCCTTTCAGTCCAAAAGGTGAGGTAACAAATGAGTGACAGATGTCGTGGCTTTCAAATAATTAAATGTTTTGTGGGTGCAACAGATAGAAACTCCTTAAGAGAAATAATTATAGGTATTTGATCTTACCATACAGACTCTGTAATAATTCCATTGTCATCATAATAGTCAATCCAACCCCATGAACCTTGGAAAGTCTAGAAATAAGCAGCTTACCCAAGTCTAAAAGAGAGTTCCTCAACTGATGTAAACAAGAGTAGTTTCACTCATGTCAGGGGGAGCTACACCAATTTATATCAGTTGAGGAGCAGGCCCTGTATGGTCACCCACTGCTTTCTACTGAAAGTGTAAAGAGACCCAACTTTGTGATTCTTATGATGGATGTGAAAATCAGACCCTTTTAGATACAGCTCCCAACCATCCACAGCTCCCCAGGTCTCCCTTAGGAGCTGAAGGTGATTTCAGTATTTTTGAGAACAGCAGATTGAATAGTTTTAGATTTCTTTCCCAAATTGGATCTTTTAACCCTTTAATCTTCACTGTTTTACAAAGGCCAGAACAGTGAGTCCCTTCCTATGTATATACATAAGTAAGGGCTTCATTTTGGAAGGTATCATGTAACCGCTTATCCTTCCATTCTTGTAGTAATGTAAGCCAAAAGGTGCATCTTTTCCAAAAGAATAAAATAAATACACATAAGACAGACACTATACTCAATGCGGACTCACTGCTGGGATGTTTTTAAAGAGTTTTGCCAGATTCAGCTCCTCTTTTTATATTTTGCAGCCCTTACTGTGAAGGTAGCCACATACACAGTTCAACACAAAGTCCTAAACTGTTGTGTTGATTAGCTTCTCCTTAATGACACGTTACTGGGCAGGGAATCTGTGTTACTCTATATATTGCAATTTAAAAAGTCTTATAAAAATTCAGTGTTGCTGTACAAGTACAAAGGAGTGACTCACTGGTTGACACACTCTTTCCTAGCTCAGCCTAACATATTAGGTTTTTATCCTCTGGCATCCATTGAAGATATCCACATCAATCCTGTGGTAGCCTGCTTCTCCTCATGACAGCACCCCTTCAGCAAGATCCCATTCAATCCCATCCTTTTGAGGGTAGCAATGTCCTACTGACAAATAGTCCAAGGACTACATCAGACCTTCAGCCTCTGACCCTAGGCCACGGGGAGTCCTTATATCCTGGTCTCAAAAGCTTCCAATAGCCCTTATACCAGGTCTCTGAGGGGGTTCATGTATCCTTCCTCTGTGACTTTAGGGAAACCCAAGCTTCCCATGATTATAGGTTCTAGTCCAGGGATCCAACAGGGAGCAGCCAAGGTTTGCTCATCCCGATGTCTTCTCTGGGCCCTTTTCCAAACTATGCTGTCCTGTCCAGCTCTGGATGAGACTACATACCTCTTAGGGATTTCCTCCCTTTAAATCCAGTTCCTGCCCTTTTAACAAAGTTCATCACAGGAGAGCACTCCACCATGAGGCTTCTCAGAGTCCCCTTTGGCCTGTGGTTAGTATTTCCCTTTCCCGGGAAAACATTCCTATAGCCTTTCCTTCAAGTATCTCTTGTTCTAGCCACCCAGCTCCTCCCCAGCTGTATTTCATTCTTAAATGAGCTTGACCCACCCTGAAGAGAATATCTAGTGTCCTCAGCAAGCTTCCCAGCTCCCCCTTAACCCTTTCGGTGTCTTATTCCACCACTCTCAAACTATACAAACTGCCACCGAAGTATGGAGACCAAAGGCAATAGATGCATTATTTGCTGCTGTATTTTCAATAACTGGATGGCAAGTCCATTTAAACAACGGGGATTACAAATGAAACAACCACTATCAAGCAACCCTCAGGGCTTTTCTCCATTGATACCACACCCTGCACAATGGGGCTCCAATCCCAGTTTTGGCCTCTGGGCAATGCCATACTCTACTTACTATTACTAACAGTTGTGAAGAGAATGCATACTGCTGTTTTATAGTTTGCCTCATATTTAGAGCACAGCAGAAGTGCTCAAATTCTTGGCCCAAATCCTCAAAAAGCATTTTGATTTCAGCAGAACTTAGGTGCTAGATATGTTTTAGGATCTGGGCCTTTCTGATTGCTGCCTTCCATGAAAGAACTGAGGTGCCATCAGATGTGCAAGAAAGTCCATTACCAGCCAAAGTGGCTTGTTAAGAGAAACTCAACTAAGTTTCTGCAGTCTCTGGAACACATCCATGGTTTTATTTCATGCAGTTTCCATGCATCCAATTTAAGTCAGTCATTCATTTTATTACCAATAATGACTGTGTTCATGGTTGCCGGAATCAGCCACTTAACTATCTCTGGCTCAAAAATTGCTACAACTAGAAAAGTCATCCATGTAAACTCTGAAAAGTACATCTAAAAACTCTTTCCCCCCCCCCTTCACTGATATTAAATAAGTCAGGTGTGATGTACAATTTTTCTAAAAAGTCACTTCATCTGACCCTATGGCTTGAAGATCAATTGTAACTCAGGTCTCCCAGGAGTCATCAGAAATGTCTTTAAAACATTTGTCAGGGAAAAGAATGTCACTTCAGATCAGGTCTGAAATTAAAAAAAAAAAAAAAAAATAGGTTCCCTAGCTGGGCAGCAGGTCAAGGGAAAAAATGACCAAAGTAAATATCTGTTTCTTGAAAGAGCTTACAAACATTTGCCAAATTAAAACTTCCACTAGATTTTTTTGTTTTAAATTAAAACCACACGGGGCTCAACTTCTGAAGATGAAAAGAGCTAGGGACTCAGTCACAGGATACATATGGTAATTTTCTTTAGAGAAATGTAGTCATTAGATATGTGGCTTTACTACTGAGGTGTGGTGACATAATCTAGGTTCATACTGACTTGTAAAAATACAAGTATGAAGAATGCAGACAAGAGATAGCCAGAGAAATCCAATAAAGCAATGAGAATGCATTGTATTGCTAACTAAAGGAGACTTCGGGTGCAACCCAGGAAAACCAACTCTTACATGAGTAGCCCCTTCAAAGTCAGTGATATTATCTACACAATTAAGAGCTACTTACATCAACGGGAACATACCAAATAGGCCTGTATTACAACTGGCCACATAGACAGCCATGGGAATTTCCACTCTGTTATCAGACAAAGTACTTGTCACTGTCATATTGCAAGTCTCCTTAAAGCCCACACACATTACAGACAAAGCTGGTGCCCAACTTACCCCCAGCAGTACTTAAATATTCTAACCTATTTAAAATGAATAGAAACATTCATGTATAAGCCTTAAAATGCAATGAAATAATTAAACCCATAAACAAAGCAGGTTCCATTTACACAGGTTTATCCTCTTTCAAATGGCACAAAATCATGGAAAGGTTTTTTTTAAAAGTTTGGTAACAATCAACATCACTGCTTAGCACCAATGGGTTCTTTCCATCTGCAAAAGCCTCAATAAAAATAGCATTCCCTTGTGCCAAGACAAACAAGGAGATCTGCAGCATTTACAAACAAATTTATTTATCACATGCAATTTCATGAGAGAAAAATCCCACTTCATCAGATGCTTTGAAGATGGGGGAACTTACAGAATTCCTTGTTTGTTTTGATGAACTAAACTAACACAGCTGCCCCCTTTGAACCTTGTACCAAGAGTCATTCAGGGGTGGGGGTGACACCATTGCTCTGTCTCTCTGGTCCACAGTCTTCCCCTCACACCAGGGAGCAAAGCAACCTTTTCACAATTCAGCCCCCCAACCAAGTCACACAGGTTTCCTCCCTCCTAACATATAGTCCTTCAAAATCTCCATCACTCCCACAGTGATCCAGGCAATCTTCCAGCTCATTACCCTACCCTGATCACTTCCTTAATGGCAGGTAGGGAAACACTGGCCATCCTCTGTTCCTGGTTTCAGGCCAGGGACCCTACAACACAGTCAAGATCTCAGTTTAGTTTCCCAGCCTTGCTACTGCTGCATCTGATAAAGTCAGCTTGAGCCCACAAATGCTTATGCCCAAAGAAATCTGTTAGCCTAAAAGGTGCCACAGGACTCTCATTGTTTTAGCCTTGCTACTGACTCTCAGGCCTGCCTCCTAGCCCAGCACCATCCCTAGCTCTGGCATGAACCAACTGTTGTATTGCCACCTGCCAGAGAACAACTCTAGGCTACCTGTCTTCATAACCCACTAAACACACCTCCCTTCTCCCAAGAAGCACTTACAGAAGACTTCCCTTGCTGCACATGGCTCCTTGGCTTTACACCCATGCCACATGTCCCCACATAGGTGAGCTTCCTCTAATTAGGGCTTTCCTCCCAGCCTTCAGCCTAACAAGTTAATTGGACAATCTGGGCTCCATTGAAGGTCCTGGGTTCAATTCCCAGGGGGTTGGACTCGATGATCTCACAAGGTCCCTTCCAGCCCTATGATTTGATTGATTGATTGATTGATTGAACCCATAGAGGGCAAGAGTGGGGTGGGCACACCGATATGGTGATGAGCTAATTCCAAGGGCCAGTCTGCATGACCCCAGCATGCATAAGATGCCACCACTAAATGCTAGCTGAAAAATCAGTGGAATCCAGCTATGCCCTCCCCATTCCTGACACTGAACCCCCTGTACAGTCCCGGCCGCTACCTTCATCCAGAGGAGTTTGTCCCTCCACCCCACAAAAGGGATTCTCAGATGGCCAGATCTGGTCCTTTGTGCCATCATAGCAGGACAAAGGAGCCAGGCTAGGGAAGAGAATCTGACCATAACTATATTGTGTGTCTTTAACAAGGATGTGCAAAGAGGTACTGAAGTCCAATTAGCAGACAAACTGAAGCTGCCTTTTCAGTTGATGGCATACTGTGTGTTCTTAGCCTGCAATCTACCAAGGACGGAAACTGCATCTTCATGGGTGTTTGAATTGCACCTCCCACAAATGGGGTACCATTCTGGACTCAGGCATTTTAAGGAGCTACAGTCTTATCAATTTTCAATAAAATAAACAGTGAACAATGTTATACACAACAGGTCGCAGCAACTTCACATCAGTTCTTCCAGCAGTGACATTGCTCACAATGTTCTGTCCCCAGGCTCTGGACCACAGAAAGGCTGTAAGATCCCTTGAAAAGCAAACTCTTTAGCTTGCAAGTATTTTTGGACAGGAACTGTCATCTATCTAATCTGTTTTAGGAAGGTATAGTCCCGCTATTGCCCCAGTCTATGTAAGAAAAAACAGCGGCAAAGTCTCTGATGCACTTCATGAAGTGTACAACAGCATCAAAACTCTCCCTGTGGTAGAATGTTTTTCCTTTCTTTATATTGAGTGGTTTTGGATGTAAAAAGGGGTGAAAGTCATTCTTGGGACAAAAAGACTTTTTCTTTGAAGATTTTCCTTAGATTTAGTTGAAGCCTAAAGGTGTTTTGCAATGAGCATTAAATAATAGGACAGCAGAGAAAAAAAAAAAGTCCACCACCCACTCAGAGGTACAGCATAGTTTCTAAAATACTGGCTTAGGCCCACAACTGCTGGTTGGTACAAAGTAAGAAAACTCAGCTGGAATACTTTAAGTTCCTCTAAGCACAGATATGGATGTGCTGGCACTTGCATGCTGATTCCACTTCCTTTTACACCAGATTAGAAAAAACACTATTTTTAAACAAGCACGATGCCTATATTATTTATCAGCCTTCATTACCTTTGGGCTTTTAAAAATTAATTAAGGCTCAACAGCCAAACCACTGGGTAAGCTGGGGGGGAGGGGGGACACGGATACAACAAGACTGGCAAGACTATGCAAGATCATTTATGCAGTTAACAGACTTTCACACATAGCAGCTGTTTTCAGTTTGTCACTCAAGGCAGTCTACGCTTCAAGTGTTGCATTGGTGTAGCTGTAGTGTTGTAATGAAGTTTCTCCTATGTTGCTGGGAGAGCTTTCCCCAGTAGCTGTGTCAGTGAGAGACATTCACCTACCTCCATATGCTGTCTACATAAAGGGAGCGAGACTGATACAACTATATAGGCTCAGGGGTGTGGATTTTGCAAACTACTGCCTGACAGTTATAGAGGTCTGTAGTGTAGACCCAGCCTCAGGCTTGACAGCCATAATAACGATCTGTGAGACCTGGGGGTTTGTAGTGAGTGAGCTAGAGATTTCAAGACTAACTTGCATTATGGAGTGCACTAAATTGCTGGGAACAGTTGTGTGAGACAGGAAGTGGGAGGAGAGGGGAGCTTTTCTTTTAGTGGCCTGCATAATTTACTTTTCAGGACATTGTAATCAGGAGATAAATCATCCCCATTCCTCTTTTGTCTTGAGCAGAGTTGCAAGGGAAGAGGAATGCACAGGAGCGGGACTAATTATGACTGGTGCTTAATTTTACTTGTGCTGACTCCTATCCTTCATTCACACCTATGCAGGAAGCCACCGACCTTGGGCATCCTGCTCTGCACTGTGCAGAGACTTGAAGAATCAAGGTATTAGCAAATCACAGCTCATCCCCATGCAGTACAGATGAAACAACATCTGAAATACCCACTGATACTCCAAAAGCCAGGGGACATAGCTCAGATGCGAAGTTCCAGAGGTGTAGCCACATTAATCTAGTTCTGCAACACAAGCAAGGTGTCCTATGGCACTTTTAAAGACTAACAAATTTATTTATCACATGAACTTTCTTGGGAGAAAAAAAAAATCACACTTCGCTGGACATTTTGAAGTGGGGGAACTTACAGACTGGGATGAAAATAAATGCAGGGAAATGTAAGACATGGGATCAGGTCGTACAGTAACAGCAAACCAGAGCAATTAAGATTCAAACACTGGGAAACAGCACATAGCGAAGGGTGAAATCAAATCATCTGCTGTAATAAGAAAAGAAGCCATAGTCATTATTTAATCCTGCTTTCAACACAATCAAATCTGCATATCAATTCTAATTCAGCTGTTTCTCTTTGAAATCTTCCTGTCCCATTGACCTTCTCCAGCACAGTTAGTAACAAATCATCCTTAGAGTGATTAGAAAGATGGAAGTGCTCAGCAACTGGTTTTTGTGTGTTGTGATTTCTGATGTCAGTTTTGTGCCCATTTATTCCTTTGTGCAGAGATTGTCCTGTTTGTTCAATGTATAAGGTGTGGGGGCATTTCTGGCACATGATGGTATAAATCACATTAGCGGATGAGCAGGTGAATGAGCCTTTGATGGAGTAGCTGTATCCCAAACATAACAAAAACTGGAGAGACAGCCTGGATGCAGTAATATTTTATTGGACCAACTTCTGTTGTACACTCTGTGTTAGCTTGAAAGCTTGTCACTCTCCCCCACAGAAGTTCATCCAATCAAAGGTATTGCCTTATCCATCTTGTCTCTCTAATATCCTGGGACCAACATGGCTCAGACAACACTGTGTACAAGAATAACTAACGTTTCCATGATCCTTCAGGACAGAAAACCTACTAAAAATGCTATAGTTCTTCCATAAAAGCTGTGAAGTCAGTGTTCGCTCTGGCTTTGGAGTCATCCAGGTCATAGCCTACAAAGACACTCTCAAGCTGCTTGGAAAAGCTTTTCTGGTGAAGCCTAAGTTCTCACAAGCCCAAACTCTGACATGTGCATTGTGTATGCAGGAACTAACCCACACAATCCTGCCTAGAATACTAATGACTTTATTCCACACAGAAGCACTCTCTAAAAACCAGCCTTGTCCTTTAGCCAACTGAGACAAGGTGAGTGAGGAAATACCAGCTTCTGTCACACAGTAGCTTATCTCCCACCCTAACGGAAGTTGGTTCAATGAAAATTATTACCTCACCCATCTTGTCTGTATAATATTCTGCCACAGACATGGCTATAGTAACATTGCATAGTATTAGAGTCAACTGGTCATTTTAAGATATGCTTTGTTCCCTGAACTGAAGAATAGAGATTAACCACTTGAGAAAACATGGCATCTTTTCCCTACTTTAATAACAGAAATAAGAGTTCCTAACTAAAGGCCCTCTTAAATATATGCTTCCCCCAAGCTGGACAGACATTAGCTGACCTACAAACAGCAAAGGGGAAAGAGGAGATGATGCATGAACCTGCAAAATTGGAATAAAGAGACAGACTGTTCTTACTATTCACAGCAGGAACCAAACATCTTGTGTACAGTGAGGAGAGAGGAAAAGTGGATGCCCTGGGAAAGGTGGGGAAAAATAAAATCAGTTTGACCCATTCACAAAACTTTCTGCCCCAAAAGTTTACCCAGCTGGAAGACTATGAGCCCTCACCAGCCCCCCTGGTTCAATCAGGCTGAAGGCCAAGCAATCAATGGGGTTTCTGCAGGTACTAGTGTTTATTAGATTCTGGTATATTTAGTCGTGTTGAATAGGTCCTGAACTTCTCAGGCAGTCCTTCTGAAACCAGTGGGATTATTTGTGAAGGAAGGTGCTACCCTACTTGAGCACAAGACTCTGGCACATTGTCTTTATGACCTCAGTCCTTCAAATGAAACCCTCCACCAAACAGAAAACCATTAACTTCGATATGAGTCCACCCTGTGAGATTTATTTAGTACAGGATCTCATTGAAGGCAGTCTTTTTGTCTATGTCTACACTTAGGTTAGTTTGAATTAACTTAATTTGAACTAATTAATTCAAACTAATAATGATCTGTTTGAATTAATTTAATTCAAACTAATATGGCCCCACTAGGAAAACCAATTTGAACTAGCATATCCATGGACAGGACCTGCTAGTTTGAATTAGGAGAGGGGCACCATCGGAGGTATGGCAAGATGGCCCCCAAGAAGGGCCATGCTCCCATCCAATGTATAGAAAGGGAAAGGCACCCTGGGAGGAAAAAGGTCAAAAAACGTTAATTCAAACTAATGGTTAGTTTAAATTAACATGGCAATACTGGGTTAATTCGAACTAATAAATTCAAATTAACCCTTACGTTGAAATTAAGTGAGGGTTTTATAACTTCAAAGTAAGTTTTTATTAATTCAAACAAAGGAATTCCTTAGTTTAAATTAATGAAAGCCAGTGTAGTAATGCATTAATTTAATTTGAATTAATCCTCATTAATTTGAACTAAATTTTAAATGTAGATACCCATTCTGATTACCAGGTGACATCTCCTCTATCTAGGTATTTGATACTGAAGTATAAAAATTAAACTACATCTTATCCCAAAGCTGCTTAAGCCTGCTATGTCTATTGCAATATTCCCCTTCTTCAATATCCACCTTACATTTTAATTCCACTGCTTGGCTCTAGTTATTCTCCTGTCACCTGTTGGTTAAGTTCTTGCTTATGAACTGCCTAAGGGAGGGACTATCTTTGTGTTGTTTTTTGCTAATACAACAGAATCCTAATAGGGTCCTTAGGCATTACTGCACTCATAGTGAGCTGGAAGGTTTACAAGAACTTTGAAAAACAGCAAACAATACATCAGTATTGTTACATGCTTTTCAAGAGTGAAGTTTAACACAGCACTTGGAAATCAGGTAGTTTGACTGACGGCACAAGGTGTTTTATTTGATGCAGGGCCAGGGGCACTCCAGGAGACCAAATCTGTTAGGACTTCTGGAGATATCTAGCTCACACTGTGTATACTCATACCTAATACACACATTGGACTATCTTAAAATCACCAGTCTAGCATTAGTCCAAAGCAATCAATATGCTACCAATTCTTCCACATCTTTATAGGTCCAAATGATGATTTTATAAACAAAAATCAGATCCCCTTGAATCTTCCCATCATGCTGCGTTACAGTCTGAATTATTTCTGAGAGGCAAGTGTAAGTTTAGGAAATCGGAAGTTGATCAAGGTCTTTTCTTTTGATTCTTATAGTTCTGATTAATGTGAGTGATTTCCTAACAAAAGTTAATCTTTTGAAAGGAGTCATGTAAGGGCTCCTGTCAATTTAGAGGGTGTTTTAAAAATTCTTTTGCATACAGCTTGAAAAGGACCAGTATCCAGCACTCCCACATGCTTCAGTGAAATACATTAGATCGCTCTGAACTTTAACAAAGCTCTCTTTTGAAGACATAGTGTTTGGAATTACAATTGATTTTAAAGGAGAAGAAAAGTGGTGCTGTAAACATGAAGAAAAAGACTCTCCAATACCGAGTTTACTTTGGACATTCTGGGATTAAGCATCCATGCTTCTAAAGACAGTATATATAAAAGAAACCCTCATAACTCTCTTGTTTATTGTGAACTGAATGGAACATCTGTACTGTGTCATTAAGCCATTAGGAGAGGTCAGCTTGTCACACAGTATTTGCAAGTAAGAGAAATAGGCATCCTCCAAGTTTGTGACTCAAGCACGTAGAACAAATTAATGGGTCTTAGGGTCCTGTTAAGTGAGCGTGTGCCTTCCATGATGAGTCATGGTGTATGGCTTCTGTGTCCTAGAACACATTGGCTTAGTCTCAGACAACTCCACTTGCTCACATCAGAACACACATTTGGACATATTCATACCAGAAAATGTAGGTGTTAGGTTCATTAGGAAGACCTATTGGGGGCAAGAGGAGGGCTCCCCCGAGCCCTACATAACATGGCAGTATTCTTCTGCTGCCCTGCCAGGAGACAGGTGTTGAAACCCTGCAGACAAAGCTGACAGCTTCCTGGTGGCTTGATGTAATGGGGTTCAGTAGCTGCACCCTGGCTATAAAGGGACATCAGTGCACCTCTCTGTCTAAAGAAGTTCTGGGCTGAACAGTCCAAAAGACGGAACCATAGAAGAGTCAAGTCCAAGGAGGATTTGTAACTATAAACAAAGACTGTGTCCTTGTACAGCACAGTGGGTTGCATTTTGCAGTAAGCAGAAAACCTACTCCTATAGTACAATTGGTAACAAACCTGATAACAGCCCTGGAACAACAGGGCTTGTACCTGCAGACAGGTACAGACAATCAGTTTGTATTCATGGGGCTGACTAAGAGCAGTGTTCTTCATTCTTCTTGTGAACAGAGTGGGGCTGGTTGTTTTAGAGGGTCGTTTGGTTTTGGAGGATTGTGGGGGGGACGGTTGGGTGGGGAGCAGAGTTTCACAGAAACCAATAGAGACAATCCCTGTCATAAGCAAGATCATAGAAAGGCAAAGAAAATGGTTACAGTTGAATAGACGTGGAAGAAAAAGGGTTACTGGTGACTCAGTAGCAGATGTCCCCACAGAATCAGTGAGCAATCCAAGTGCATTTGTTTTGTTCAACATTTTTTTAAATTGTGATTTCTCCAAAGTGACAACTGAGAAATGAGTGTTCAGGAGAAATTTGAATCAGCTGGCTTAACAGAGAGATTTTTATTTTTAATGCTTATGACCAGTAATGAGAGCCCAAAAGACCCACAATGCTCTTGTCCATCTGTGGTTATTACATATTACAGCCATTTCAGTTCTGTTATACCAGGAAAGGGCAGAGCTGAAAAGGTAATCTGAAAAAGTGTTTGATTAATTCATTGTTATGTCTCCAAGGTTTGTGTGTCTTTGAGCTTTAGGAAGGGGTCTTCTCCACAGCACTGAGATTCCCCTGCAATTTCAAAGTGCTCCCGTGCTCTGACTTTAGAACTCTACAGTCCTGAAGCACAAAGACACACTAACTGCAGGGAAGTGTTTAATTGAAAGGACAGGTGGTTAGTGAAGTAATTAGACAAGCAAACTCTGTACAAATATAAAATAGCCATTTTTCAGACACCCAGATCAATAAAGAAATGGAAAGGTGGGATTGATTAGATATGAGAACAAATTAATTAGTCCACTAACCAGTAATTTTGACAGTTTTCCTAAATCTATATTTGGTAGAGTATCCAGAAATAGTTTGTATCTTGCTAAAAAAGCTGTTGGACAAGAATAATCATATTATAATCCCATAATTAGCAAAATTTTCTCCCTGTATTTATTGCTCTATCCTACAGTAATATTGAGAGATCTGTAGCTTCGTACTTCAATGTTTTCCTCAAACATACAGTAATAGAAACATATATTCTGCTGCGAAGGCAGGTTTGTCTTCCCAGGAGTAAAGCAGAATATATTCTGAAATCAGAAAAGGTTAATGTGCTCACTAATAGAACAGGAAAGCCTATTTTTAGTTGTAGAAACCTAAATATTAGCAGTTCAAGATAGATTACTACATTTTCCTTACATGACATTGCAGCATCACGGGCGCTAACCTGCAGGGCTTTGAAAAGCACACGGGAAGGTGGGAAGGTCACTGTGTTTGGGAGCAAGTTATGAATGGGCATAAATTAGTTAATTGCAAAGCAGGGTCCATGGCCCTAAGTGAAAGTGAGAGGCAGCTGTTGTGCAATGGCTGTTTGCGGAAGTCAGATGGGCATGAATAGCTTCCAACCTTGGAACAAGGCTGTGGACTCCAGAGGATGAGCTGCAGTGAGTAGGAGGCTCTGAGTTTGAGTTATGTAATCCTTAAACAGGAGCTCTTCTTGTTTTAAGGTGGAGAATAAAATAGTGAACTTAATCCTTGTGCCCACACTCCCTTACTTACAAATACACAGGAGACACAAGGGGGGATAGCGTGGACAGAGAACAGCAATCAGGTTTCAAACAGAATTCCCATCATGCTAATGAAACACTTTGCTTCACATTTCCTCTCTCTAGGGTCCTCATTCTTCAGAAAGCATCTAGTGCACTCAATCAGGCTGAGGAAGATGACTGAGGATCCTCCCTCCTGGCTTCTCTCTGTAAATCATTCTGTCACGGTACAGCATGCCTTCTGCTCTCCCAGCATCCATAAATCCAGGGGGCTGAGTTATCTACGGGAAGGCCCTGTGCTTCTGCACCAGCCTTAGAACTCCAGTCACCATCAGTCTGTTCTTCATTCCATCCCTTCACCCTAGGCCACAGAATACAGACTGGATGCCAGGGACTTTCCCGAGTTGCACCTGCCCCCAGGAACCCTGTTAAAGGCAGACCACCCCCTGGCAGGAGGTAGGAGTCCAGCATCACGCAAGAGGGGCCCTTACACTGCCAAAATAATTGCAGCTACACAAATCAATACAATGCTCTGTAGTGTCTAGTCGTCAATCAGAGTCAGTCACTTGTGCGCTATGGTGGATCTCCAAGAATCATCCATTCATCTGCTTTAGAACAATTGACTTATTTGCATATCAAAAAAGATGACATGTTAAAAAAATATTTTTTAAAAAACATAAGCCATAATCATTCATTACTGCACTAATGGGGAGAAGACAGACCCAAAACCTTCCACACTTGGATGATTAAGATATGAAGAGCAGGCATCACCATGCTTCACATCTGTTCAGCACAGCTGGGCCCAAACCTGTAGGTGTTATTCTCCTAAATTACCAATAATGAGTCAAAGGTAGGGTCCAGCTGAGGGGAGGGAGAGGTGTCACGGAAATCACGCTATTTAAGTGACCTCTGGTTGTGGAGAAGACCCAGCAGAATGCTAAATGTAGTGCACCAACTGCACAAAAGTCTGCACTTCCACTCAAAGAGCTTATAATCTAAATAATGGGAAATGTGAGGCTAAGCTTAGCACCCGAGGAAATTAGTAGGAAACCTCAAGCTCAGACATCGTTACTCCTGTGTAGGAGAGACTAAGACACTGACCACACATGCCCAGTACGAACAACAGCATCACGAGTCATCCACAGGACTCCTATTCAGAGCCTCAGAGTTTATGTGCGCGCTCAGCGGAGTATTTGTGTCTCAGTCAACACCTTGTGCAAATGCAGGCCTTCAAGATTGATCAAAGCTGGTTACATGAGATAGTCAAGTGTTTCTTAGGTTGGGGTGGGGGGGGGGGTGTATGCTGCTGTTGGTGGTTTTTTGTTTTTCGGGTTTTTTTTGTTTTTTTTTTTAGTAACTCCGTTAGCAATATTGCTCTTCATTTCCTAAGCAAACAATTCAAAACAAAGACATATGGCTTTATGGTATCACACAGCATGTCTTACAATGTCAACTTTTGTCTGAAGGGCTGCCAGTGTTCATTTTAAACATACTTTGTTCCTCCGTCTTTTACCTAGTTTCCCATCTCACCATACGGTGTGGTCACACTGCCCCCTGCTGGACATTTATAAGACTGGTGGACACTGTCTTTTTAAATAGATTGCTCAACTTTTTAAAAGTGGGTCTTATTTTTCCTGCAGGTTATTACTCAGAGTTTGTCTTCAGGAATCACAGTTTCACAGCAGCCGCAAAATAGCTTATTCATACTTACAAGTAGCTGCTTGAGTTAAATCTTCAAATTGTCTGTCTCACTGCTTAACTCCCTCTTAAACAGTGGTCTCCTTTGGTATTTATCTAATTACTTTCCCATATGGACACAGGTGTAGGTGAAGTTAATATTTGTGAGCAGTGCTACAAGGTGACAGAAGCCTCCTGTTTACCCACCTAGGAACCAGAATTAAAAGCATCACATTGGTGAGACTCACCTTTGCCATCCTCAGTGAGTGAGAAGATAGATTAGTTTCTCTAGGCGCAACACAGCTACAACAATGCTAGAGTCTCCATAGTTCATTTATTCCTTGGCCTTCTCTTTCTGACCTTACCAGCAGTCCACAGTGTATAAAACCTTAACTTACCCATCTAAGGGTTCACCTTATCAGGAAGGAAATCAGGAATAACGAAATATACAGGTCAGCTCAAACCTTTAACTGCTCCTAGAATTGTTCCCTTAGGAGACCCTCTCCCAAAGAGCAATATTCAGCCCCCTTATATCTGCATGGGGCAAGAAACCAACTGTGGCTATGTCAGCCAAACTCACCTAACTCTTTTAAACAGAACCATCACCTGCTTGGCTGGTGGAAGGAGTGGGGGTCAGGCAAACATGGCCAGCCTGTTGCAATCTCTAATTGCAAACTGGCCAAGCCTGCTGTGGAATTGGTGAGGCACAAAAGACAAACATGGAATCCTATATTGCTGTTTTCAGAGGACAGCTGAACTTTCAGCAAACTAGTATGGCTTTAGTGACATTGCACAGCAAAGGAAAAGCAATAAGTGCTGGAGGACCAAGATCTTGATCAAACATTAGACATGTAAGCACAGGTGAATAATTACGTTCATTTTAATACAAGTTGGCCAAGGTTTGTTGCAACAAACACATACTTTTGTCACAAACCACGTGACCTGCAGAAGTATAATTGCTGTCCCCTTTGTTGAAAATGTGCAAATGAAAAACAACTGCAGTATCATAGGAAACCATCTCTGGCACAAGAAGTAATGCAGGGAACCTAGAAGCTGCACCACAAACCAGGTATTAGGAAAAAGAAGCCTGACTTTAAAGAGATTTCTGTCACTGCTCCTCAGAAAAAATGAAGATTGCTTATCTATAACCAGAATTGTTCGAGAAGGACTCAGCCTATTCACTCATGGGCTGCACCGGCAGGTTCATTTCACATGATGGAATCTTTTCATAGCACTTCCCCCTAAAGCAGTGGTTTTCAAACTTAGGGTCAGGATACAGTACTGCACCCCAGACCGTTAGGCACTGGGTCATGGTACCCCCTGCTACTGCTGCGAAAAGACTGGAATGCATTGCTGAAAGATGTAATTGTTGGGTCACGGCCATAAATAATTTTTTTCAGCTGGATCCCAAGAAAAAAAAAATTTGAAAACCACTGCCCTAGAGCATTCACATGGCATGCCAGTTCTCCCTCCAGGTTCCTGAATGCAGGGTAAGAGGGCTATAAAGGGGCATGGCTGTAAGGAGATGATGGACGAAAATGAAGATGCCATGCTTCCTTTTACAGCTTTGCCGTCCCAACATTTAGGAATGCAGATGTGAGGGATAAAAAAGATACATGAGAGCTCTCCAAGCACTACTAGGAGAGGTTCCAAAGGGGCAGCCATGTTAGTCTAGTCCAGCAAAACAAGCAGTCCTTTGACACTTTTAAAGACTAACCAATTTATCTATCACATGAGCTTTCATGGGAGAAAATCCCACTTTGTCAGACGCTTGAAGATGGGGAACTTACAGATTGCGAGGAAAATAAATGCAAGGAAGTGTAAGTCGTCATGATCAGCTCAGATTTTTACAGCAAATCAAAGCAGTTGTTTAAATAAAGCTGTGTTGCATCTGATGAAGAGGAGTGCAGCCCACAAAATCTTATGCCCAAAGAAATTTGTTAGTCTTTAAGGTGCCAAAGCACTTTCAATGTTTTTGCTACAGACATCTGTGAAAGTCCGGGTAGCAGGGACCTGAAGCCAGAACTCTCACCTTGCAGCTGAGTGCTCCAACGCTGAGCTCTAACCTCATTCTACCTCCTGTCCGCCCCTCCGAATATTTATGTAGCTTTTCTCCCGAGTTGTGGTATGAGACCTCTTCCTTTTCTGTCCTCTGTGCTTGCTATCATATTTAGAGTGACTTCTCCCCTCTCCTCACGCAGGTCAGGTCCTGGGCACCTTTTCTTGGCAGCTAGTGCCTCCATTCAAAGTAACTCTTCCCTGTACTGAAGAGACAGGAGTGCTAAGAAATTACTAACTGCTAGCTGGCAAGGAAAGCCAGACAGATGACTGGGAAAGAAAATGAACCCTAGCAGAACAAATAACCACTCCAAAAATAAAACTATTGAAGAGTGGTGAACATTACTGAGAACAGGAAATGAGGATCTGGGAAAGGAAAGGTTAAGTAATTATTTATACTCCTACCACCTAACATCCACAAACCCTTCCAATCTCACCTGCCTCCCCGGCATCTTCCCATGGCAGATGACATTGCTGAGGTTGTGTGGTCTGAGATAGAGTCCTGAGGCACTGGCTGCATAAAATTATTTCTTCTTCTCCGCTGGTAGGGCAGGGTCCTCTACTGCCTGCAGCCAGGATGCTGGTTTCCCTGGTCAGGAATCATCATGGGGTCTCAGCTGACTCTCAGTAGCCTGTGCCAAGTCAGAGCTCTCTCGCTCTATCTGCATGCCAGTCGCTGCAGTGCTAGTCTCTCCTAAAACTGGACAGCAGGAAATGTGTACTGAATACCCTCATGGATATCCCAGAACAGACACCTCAAAAAAGGATGATCCTGAGACAAACTAGACAGATGTCAATCATAGTGATATGGTCTCTTTCAGAACTCCCAAACTCTCTTTGGCTGTAGTCAGACTGAAAAAAAAAAAAAAAAAAAAACAAGGAGTTGTGTGGCACTTTAAGACTAACATTTATTTTTCGCATGAGCTTTTGGGGAGAAAATCCCACTTCGTCAGATTCTCCGCAGTTAACTTGCTGGTGCAGATTAGAGACACAGCACGCCATGGCTGACATGAATTACACAGGAGCATCTTTAGTCCAGGTTCACATTGATCCTTGTGTCCTTGCTCGGTGACTGTCCTAAACACCACAATGGGGACCAGGACAACCCTGGCTCATCCTTAGTCTGGGGAAGTATTTATCCAGGTCACCTCAAGCAGAAAGCTTCCATTGGCTTCCACAGGGATTTCTGACAAAGTGGGTTGTAGCCCACAAAAGCTTATGCTCGAAGAACTCTGTTAGGCTATAGGGGGCCACAGGACTCCTGAAGGGATTTCTGTTTCCTTACCCAAACCACTCTGGGAAATGGGGAAAGAGGGCTCTGGCAGCCATCCTAACTGCAGGCCTCCAAAGATTCACGTTAAAGCTCCAGGAGCTCCCAAGGGGGAGTCACGGTGAGTTATTTATGCAGAATAAAACATTTCCGAAAGATCCATCCCAGTGTAGCCAATAACCCAGTGGTTAAGGCACTTACCTGGGATACGACTTCCAGCCCCTTCTCTGAGGGACATAAAGCCGGGCCTACGTCCCATGAGTACCCTAGCCACTGGCCCATGACAGGACCCAAGAAAACCTGGGCAGCAGGTTGCCATAGCAACCAAGGTTGGCAGCCTAGCTCCTCAGTGGAAATGCAGCAGAGTGCCCTCCGGTGGCCAAATATAAAATTGCTGGCACCTAGCTGGGAGCCAGTTTTGTCCAGACCTGGCCTATGGCATCTCTCTCACTATGGTAACTGAAATTAGTCCTAAATACCTAGCTCTAAATACCTTTGAAGGATCTGGGATTAGGCCTTGCCTATTTACTCTGCATTTCACTCCCAACTACCTCAGACAACTCCCTGCTCACATCCCAGGTCTCGGAAAGTCCCTTCTGAACTCTCCCCATGCATTGCGTGGGGAGCCTGGACAGCTCACCGTGGACTGAGAAATTCCACTGCGTGGCATGGCACTGAACTTTGCAACATTTCAGGGCTGGATCCACAGCGGGACTTAACAGCCAGAATGCACAGCAGCGTGGCACCTAACTTGTTAGTGTCTTGCCACCCAGTGCAATTCTTACTGAGGATTAGTCACCCAAGCCATCTTCACAATATACAAGAACTAGGCAAGTATGAAGAGAAACCACAAAACCCAGCACACTGAGCAGACAGTAAGAAATGCTGAGGAAAGGAACAGGACCTAACCCTTGCCCCTTATGAGTTGGGCAGGTCTCTACTTAGGATTCATAGTCACGACCCCTATTGGGAGCTAAGCACCTAAGGCTTAGCCCTTTCTTACAAAGGAGGCTGGGGGTGGCACGGGAAAGGAAGGCTCCCTTTTTAACTTTTCACTCAGGGGTTAGTGCATCAACCTCAAACGCAAAAGAAAGGTCACTTCCCCTCTCTGCCTAATGTGAAGAAGGGCTGTGCATTTGGTCTCTCAGCTGGGAGAGGGAAGACCATGTTTAAATATTTGTAGCATGTGGAAAAGCTCCAGCGGGAGAAAGAGTAAGAAAGATATAACCCAGTGGTTAAAACACTAGCATGGGAGAGGGAAGACCCAAGTTCAAATCCCTACTTGAGAGAAGGAAACCAAACCTGGCTCTCTCATTAGGTCACTACCACCACTTCACTCATGTGGATTTAGCTGTGTTTCATCAATGCCTACCCACTCAGGCCTCACGGTCAGAGGTAAGGGAAATACCTAGTTTGAGGATGCTACTGAGCCTTAGGCAGGAGACAGGCATTTGGGTGCCAAGAGCGAGGCAATTGTGCACATGCTCATGGGGAGCTTGTGAAGTGCCTACAGTCTGAGGTGGCAGCTGAGAAGGAGTCTGGTGGTTTCATCAGCACATGAACAATAGGCTTCAACTCCTGGAGGGGCAGTTAGATTCTTTTGTGGATCCAGCCTTAGACACTTACCAAACATCACCATTTTATAGACAGGGAGACTAATTAACAGGGAGCACAAGTTCTTTGTTCCGGGACACACAGCAGGTAAATGGCAGAGGCAAAAATAGAGCACAAAGTAGTCCTGATAATTCTCCTGCTGTCGCTCCTCAACAACACTGCTTCTTCATTAAAAACTGCAAGTGTAAAGACAATTACTGTAAGAGTGTAGCCACAATCACTCTAATTCCATGCTCTTGGCCAAATTAGTTGTTAAAAAATTAATCACCACCATTTCAACTAAGACAGGAAAGTGAAAAATATTCTCCTAATTAATGTAGCACGAGTTCAGAACAATCTCTGACCATCCTTAGTACTCCTGTGCAATTGAATTAAAATTCTTGTCCTACTGATTTTCCATAAATGGCTAATAATATGCATTTCAGCATTGTTTACAGAATTGTTATGAAATTTGCTGATTAGATCAGGTTTCAATTTAATCTAACAAATTAAACCAAGAGTGCTCCCCCATCAGAACAATTTTAATAAAGTTAGGAAATTGCCAAGATAAGTAATTTTCAGTGTTAATAATTTAACAAGGCAACAGACCTTGTAATTAAAAATAAGTTTAAGGAGGATGCTAAGTGATTTTGATAATGATTTAAGGACCAATTATAAAACAGATCTCATTCTCCCCTTCCTAATTAAATATTGGGAACAGGGCAAAGGGGAAGATCTGAAATTAAGCGTTTTTATAATATCGAGGGCATTTATACACTACATTTAGATCAGTGAAGTTTGACAGAAAATGATATTTTTGGATCCTTAAAGAACAAGTACAAAATTGTAAACTAAAGACTGCTTCAACTGCTGCTGCTTCTTAACTGCCCAGTAAAAGAATTACTCCAGGAAGAGTGGCCAGAATATACTCCAGTCTTCAAGACACTCTCTCACACCAATTCCTCAGGGACTCATGCAGATATAAGCTACCAGCATCTCATTAGCCACACTAGGAAAGCAAGAGTGACCTCAGTGGTCAGAATTCAGCTTTTTGACAGTAAGTGAAGCTTGATACTGAGATTGCATTTGTATGGCTATAAATTTGCTACATGCTAATAACTAAAAGAAATTTGTTTTAGGTGAAAGGGCACCTGTATAGATAGTAAATGGAAATTCCATTCACCCATACCTCAGCACTTTTGAGAGCAGAAGCTGACTAGCCAGAATATGGGATTAAACCTGTTGTCCCTAAAGGGCAATAGGAAAGCCTTAAAGCCTCGTTTAAATGGCACACGGAAACCAAGGTAATTATTTTATTTCTAATAAGCTATCTTGGAAACCTTCATGGGACCTTCAGCCTCACAATCACTTTGCCTTTAGTATCTGCAAGACCATCTACCCATTCAAAAAACCCCATGCAGAAGCTAAAAATACACAGGAAGCACAACTCCCCCTTGTATGTTAAAGGCAGAGGGTGAGCTCTCCATGGGTCTGGGAAAGCAACACGTCTGCTTCCACTGGGACAGTACCACCACCACCTGCTCTTTCCTCACCCCTTCCCATCTGAGCACTTCAAGTATCCAGGGATTTATATTTAGCCCCCCTCCCCAGCATATGTGAAATTGAGTCACAGGATTAAAGCAAAATTTCTGGAAGTGGCCATTAATTCACTGATCGAAACTGATGCCTGGACTTTTGGGTGCTCAGTATGAGTCGCCTTTTAAGGAAGCTTCTAAAAAAATCAGGCCCAAAGTTCCTCAGGCGGTCATCAAAACCAGCTGAACTTTTGAAAATGTTTTTTTTTTTGTTTTGGTTTGGTTTGGGGGTTTTTTTTGTTTTGTTTTTTTTTGGCACAGTTTGGCTTCCTTTTCCACTGTCAATCAGGAAATCTACTGCATATCTTGACATTATCCCCAGATCTCTAGAGCCTTGTCAAGCACCTTAGCCACAAATTTATCTTTCTTTTCTTCCCATCTGTCACCCTCTAAGCTTTTTTGTTATGCTTTAGCTGACTGGAAACATTAAATTTTTCATCCCTCTACAAAAATAACTCAACTCATCCCTCTCAGATAAATCATTCTCTTTCCATTCTGCCTGCAGCTGAGCAGTAGCCAGGGGCAAGTGACTTAGCTGAATAATTTGCACTGAGACTAAATGAAAATTAGACTACAAATATTTTTAAATACCTACTTCTTGTAAGTAGCTACAGTGAAATTTAACTTGTTTAAATATTCCTATTTCTTTCCTCATTTCATAAAAATCAAACCACTCATGAGAATGTGCATCAATAAACCTTCAGTTGTCATACTGAGAAGTTTAATCCCAAAACTTCTCTGGAATGTCATTCCTTTTATGAGAACACTAATGAAGTCATAATTCATCTTACTAGAAGAAAGTTTCCTTTCTGCAGGGAAAGAATTCATCAAGACATACCCTGGAGGTAAGAATTCTGACAAATTTGCTTGTTTCTTCCTCTATCATTTGATCTCAGTATCTTACAAATTGTTGATTGTTTTACTAAATTTCCAACCAGCAAATTCAACTAAGCAAAAGCAAAAAGCAACAGTTCCATTCTGCTTACACCACCATAAAGAATCATATGCGCCCTACTCTTGTGACAGTGTGTTGGATTATATGAAACTGGGGGGGGGTGCCATGTTATCAGCCCTTCAACAGGTGAACACCAAAGAGGTATGTCTTTATCTAAATACAGTAATAATGCAAGTGACAGAAAATTCTTTAACATGCAGAGATTTTCTGCCCTCGTTTCAGATCTGTTTTCACTACAGAAGGGGAGTTTGTCTTTTACAGAATGAGGATAAGAAAAGCACTGTGACAAGTACTGCAGAAATTGTCTAGAAAAGTTCATAGCAATTGTCAGCTTAGTTTCTCTCTTTTATTCAGCACCCCACCCCATTCCCCCTTCTACCTCTTCCCTTATTACAGTTCCTATCAGATGGAATAGTCCTGCTGTCTTGGACATTCTCAGTAGAATTCACTCTTCCAAAGCCCAAGTTTTGGGACACAAACTAATACAGCTGGTGCCAGCTGTATTAACTGTCAACTGGCGAGTGCAAATATTGGCAATCCACTAATTGGTTTATGATCTGTAGGATACCAATATCACCTGATTATAACGTGAATCAATTTTAGTATATGCACCCACATAAGGCATGTTTGTGTGACTATCAAGTGAGAACTTTCCGACACGCTGGCAGTAGTCGTCTAATCTCATATTTTCAAATGTCTGTCTTGGGACAGCAGGCTAAAGCATCTATTTTATGAGGCATATTCACTCCCCTGTATATAACACTCTAAAAATGTGAAAATGAACATCTCTAGTGATTGCCTAAATAAAACCCAACAGTATATGTTATTTAAAGAACATTGAGGATTTCACATCCATGTTCATTTCTTGTGAATTTAAGACAGGCATCTAAGCATCCCTTAAGTACCATATGCAGAAGTCTTATTTAAAAATTTAAATACTTGCATAAAAATTAAAACAAGATAAAAACTGCACATGACAGGCTAAACTATATTCATGAAAAGGAGAAGCACCTTTCACCAATACTTCTGTTCATCTCTGGATTAGGAGAGCCATGCTGTCTCTACCTAGCTGCCTCCATTGAGGCTAGGATGGTTTATTCTTCCCTGGCTATGCCTGGAGCTTCTAAACCTTAAAAATGGGGGCTGAAGGAGAAGGATGGGTGACTTGGTAGTCAGACAACAGAGGATGACAATGAAACTGAGGATACATCCACTATACTGGATGAGTGAGATTCTTCTCCCACAAAAGCTCATGCGATAAATTTAAGTCTTTAGACGGGCCACCAGACTCCTTGTTATACTGGCATAGCGACAGTACTGTAGCTACACTGGTGTTAGTCCCATGCTATAGACCAGTGTTTCTCGAACTGGGGGATCATGACACAAAAGACTATTATTGTAGAGGGTCAAGTACAGCTGCAAGCCAGACTCCCAGCTCACAAGGCAGAAACAGCAGAAAGGTTGGTATGGCATGGGTGGTGTCACCACAGCCTGATGTAGCTTCAAAACAAAAACATTCAAGAATGCAGGCTGCAGACACAGTTTACACCTACAGCAAGGGTAGTTCTGTAGCAGGTGTGGCCAAACTTGGTGACTGCCACAAGATCCCCCCTCCTGCTAGGCAGAATGGTGCAACTCCACCACTGACTAGAAGGTAACAGCTTAGAGCTCCTCACCCTATCTGGTAAGCAAAGAACAAGAAGGGGAATATCAAGGGCTCTGCAAGCCCCACACAGCTCACAAGCCACAGTTAGGACACTTGTTCTGCAGTAACACTACATCCCTGAGCAACCGCAGCTAGACCACCAGAAGTAGATGTATTTAGGTCGACAAGGGGGTTCAGCTAGCATAGCGACATCTTACAGGGGCATGAGGGATTTCTGCACTCCCGAGCAGCATGACACCTCAACCTAAATTTTAAGTGCAGCCTAGGTCTGAAATGGAGCTTGCTTGGGCACAATACATTCTCTCCCCCACCCCAGTGAAGAGGAAGGAATTAGACCAATTGAGCTACAAAAAGAAGGGCTTACATCATGGAATATAAATAGCACTCTTGTTTTAACCCATTTCCCTAAATGCTGTGTACACTTTGGCAATCAAATGCTACTTTGTTCTAACTATGCTCTTTTTAAATCACTTACAGAGATCCCCAAAGTGACACAGCATAAAGGTGCCAAATGCAATTTAGCCTGTCCTGTTAATGTGGCTGGGAAAACAGGAGGGCTGCGGCACTCAGCTCTAGTTTAGTGGGTGGATGACACAGTTACACCTAGAATGAAAGAAGGCAGACCTGTCACCTGAGGATGCACACAGAAGTGGTTGAAAAAGGAGTCAAAGGTGCAGTTTACACAGGAAAAGTGACAGATGCACACATACTTGACCCTTCACACTTGAAGGATTTTTGATGATTAAGTTACCCCAAAAACACACTGCATCTTGGTTTGTCAGCTCACCACAATGCAAAAAGATTCATTTAGAATGACTATCACTTTAGTGTTTAATCATCAACCAACAGCAGAAGATGCACCAAATGCCCTATGTGCAAATTTTTGGTCTTCAATTTGTAGTTCTAATGCCATATGTGAAGAGACAAGCATGAGGCTGAGAATGTTGGGGAAGGGAAGGGAAGGGAAGAATTACTTTTTATTAATAAAACTTGAAATTGTTCAAATTTTCTTGATAACCATTAAGAGATTCAAATTTTACTCAGTTTAGGGGCTGAACATTTGGGGCAAATACACTACATTTTGCACATAACACAGGGAAGGTATACTTATTTTAAATGCAAAACCAATCTGAATTATAACATCCTCTGTCACAAAACGAAGGCACTTTCTCTGGGAAAAAAAAAAGTATTGTCATAATTATTGTAGTTTTAAATCTGCATTTCATGACACCAGTCTTTGTCTCTTAAGGGTAATGTATCTCTGGTTGGTTTGCCATCTTATTCCCACCAAAACGCATTTGCTAAAATACAGGCAAAAAAACTGCACGTCTTGTAATAGGATATTGTTATTTCTGCCCTTCTGAGTGAAGAATAATTATAGTAGATCCAATAAAATCTATGACTTACCAGTGAAACAGAGAATTATACGTCACAGAACTGGTGACTTGAAGAGAAGGCTAAAGTAAACCATTCATAAACGGACAAGCAACAAACCAAAAATAGGTGTATTTTGTTACTGTTTCAATACAGATTTATATCGGTGTTATTGTGTGGACCCTTTCCTCTCCCCATCCCAGTTATATAAACTATAGACGAAAGAAGTTTAAATAACCCATCTGATGATTTTTCTAATGCCTTTTACATTTCTATTAGAAACAGCGATACTGTACAAGGCAACACAATGAAAACCTAACTCCTTCACAGAACTGAGATGATAAGAACAGCAGCTGAGGGTCTAGAAAGTGCAAATGGCTTATTATATCATATTCACGTCTGCTGAGAAGGGACTCCTGCAATACAAGATCACTGAGAGATAATTAAAAACTCTGCTATGAGAATATTGATTGCATTTTAACAGTGCTGTTTATAGAAATGTTCATCCCATCAACCGGATAAATTTCCCCCCAGCTTTTGAGCTGAGGGACATTTGGAAAAAGTCCTCTCCAATAACCACAGCAATCCTGAAGAAATTTTGAAAGGGAACAGTTTTTCTCCTGATCTTGTACATAGGAATAAGTATTTTGCTTTACTGAAGACCATACTAAGACTTAGCAAATTATACATGTGAGAAATAGCTATATTACACCTCTGAAAATGACTATCATTTAAAAACCAATAAAAGATTCAAAAGGTCTCTTTGTTTTTATAGTTTAAACTCCAAGCCTTGCTACCTTTTTGCATCCCATTTAACAAAGAAAATATAGTCATATAAACGAAGGATTCTATATAGGGTGAACCCACACAATGAATGGCAAACTATCTCAACAGTCATAACAATTAGTTTGCAATGCTCTGTTCAATCCTAAAACAGAAAATACATTATTCACAACTGGTGGAATATGCAGCTTACCATGAAAATGTTCAAACTGACCAGGTTTTTATAAAAGCACAAGCTTATATTCTCCCCATTTATTTTTAAAATGTTATTCAAAATAGTAAGTGATTCAAGTCCAACTATGACAAAAAGTTCTGCAAAAAAACATTCTGGCATTTTGTTTGTGCTTCACTTTCTTATCATCAAAAGCAAGCATGAACTATTTCAGTCACAACATATTATGCCATCACAACTCTTCCCATGCTAACGTCTGTAACATTTTGGCTTTTTTCAAAACGGTACATTACCACTTGAATACAAAGTCATTAACTGTGATTCTTATTCACCATTATTTACATATTTTTCAGTTCTGAAAATTAAAACAATGTACAAAAAAGAAATTATGAAGTTTACATTTTACAACTCACTGGAAAAACAAAATGGAACAACATAGGACAAGGTAGAAAAAAAATGTACCAAGAACTTGCTATACACCTCAGTCATGTGTACAATTAATTTTGACAAAATTAAACACAAGGCGCAGTGTTACCGATAGAACCCGCCAATCCATTAGCTTTTGATTTTTAGTCCCTTACCCCCACCCATTATTTGGGTTAGGATAATACCAAATTAAATCACTCTCATATTCCCAGAAATAACATGCTTGCAGTATACAGTAACCACAGGACTGCATAACACAGCTGTCTTAAAATTCAGGGCAAATTTTTGTTGCACTTGGCTGCTAACTCTAAGTATATTTTATAAATAATTCACACTGCAGTTTATTTTCAGTTCATTAATCTTTAAAAGATAAATGAAGTTTCCATAAGTATAGTTAGAAGAAAATCTTGGGCAATCAAGAAACAGCAATACTTTCGTGCAAACCTGGGACATTCCAAAGAAATGTAAGGTATATACTTGAAATCAAGTTATGCTTAGTACATAATTTATTTTTAAATGCTTTACTGCACAAAGCATCTAGAGAACACTACCAGCATAAAATTTGTCATGTGAGGGAGCCTGACTAACATGAGACAAGTGAGTCAGCCAAAAATATCTAGAAAGTTTTACAGCACTAAGCAATCCTATACACAAAATATATACCTTAACGGTATAAGATAGCTGAATTTATGACCCATATAAATGATTAGCAGAAAGAGACCATTAATTTAACTCATTGATGGCAGACTCAATTTATTAGGAACTGAAATGTTTTATATGCCCACATTTTTATATCTCCACTACTGGCACTGTTCAAGATAGAAGGAAAGGATGTACAAAAATAAAGAAAAAAGTAAGTGAAAAGGGGCTAGTTATTTAAATCTAGTTTTTGTACATGTGATTTGAAACTTGACCGTCAAAGTAGTAACTGCTATCATTGTACCTTTGTCTGACAGGAGCTTTAACCGCAGACCCATCCAGGCAAGAGAGACTCATTTCACTACGAATGTTTACGGCAGACAATGAATATCATCATAAAAAAATCAAGCAAAGAAAATGATTAATTCAGCCAATCGCTGTTTTTAAAAAATGTAATCATTGGTAATCTTCAGTGAAGGCATTGCTTCATTAACATTTTGATCTAACCGATGATATTCCACTGTTCTGGAGCAAAGACCATCACGCCACCTTCGGCTCTGGACCAACAAGAAGATCTGAAAGAAACACACAACCAATTTTGATTTGGATGAAATGAGAATGTGATGAAAATGTTTCACTGTGGTCAGCTAGCTTAACACCTATATTTGTAACTACACAGCCCCATCCCAGGCTACCCACACGACAGTTGCTAGTACTGCGAGTTTTAGTAACCTGGACTTTCCATATATTTATCCCCAGCACTAATCAATTCACTGCTGATGCAGCTTTTATCCACACCAAGACTTCTCGCATAATCTGTCCATGCAGTTGTACCAGTGCTGATGACAAAAGCATTTGTATTAACAGCACACGATCTTTTAGTGGAATCAGAGTTAGGTAATGTTGGTAAAAACCTTCAGCTGATCTACCCTGGAGCTTCCACTGTCATTCCTGCCAGGGGATCTAGTGAACCAAAGGTGGAAGAATGCTGAAAAGCCTCTCTAGTTACTTTGAAACATTAAAATGGAATTTTTCCTCATGCTTTCACAGTCTACCTACCTTCCTCTTATTATGGTATGTGATATAAACAACAGCTACTAAGAAGGCAATAATAACAAGGTGGAAAAAAAAATGGCTGTCTTCTTCCTCCAGTCCCGAGACAGAGTCCTTTATCTTAACATCAAGGGATTTCAAGTGCTCGTTATAACTCCCAAAACTATCAGTTTCCTCATCTTCTGGCAAATCTAGACGTTCTGTATTGGACGTCATCTCATAAGGGCTGTAGTCATCACGCCCATCAGGCTCCATAGTTTCTTTTGCTGTTGGTGGTGAACTATTCAGTGCGTCTTTGAAGTCTGTTAGGTGATCCTCTTTCATAATTTTAGTATCTTCAGAAGCATCCACATCCATGTGTGCAATGGGACTAACAGATGTGGAATGAACTGCAACAGACATGACTGGGTCATCCTTCACAGTAGTTGGTGTAAGTGTGACAACATTACCAGCTTTAAGAGTTGTTGAGGACATTTCTTTTTCTGTTGTGGCTGCTGAATTGTGTAGACTGGCTGTTAAAGCTGAAGATGTATTTAACATTTCTCTGTCATTTTTAGATGCACTCGTGACCTGAGGCGCTGGCCTTTCTGTATCTAGGGGAAGGGAAAAAAGCCATTAGTCTGTATTTGCTCCTGTTTTCTATATTTCTTTCACAAACACCACCACTCATCTCTCAATTTAACTTTACAACAAGGAAGTCACACCACAGTGGACTAGGCCAATTTTTCAGTGCAACCACTTTATGAATTTTAAATCCAGGCTATACAATTTGCCAACTGAGAAAAAAGGAACAGAGATTATAAACAGTGCTATACAGTTACAGTGTGACCTGATCCTATGACTTACAGAATAGGAGGGAAATAAATGCTGGGACGTGTAAGTTCCCCTATCTTTAAAGCATCTGATGAAGTGGGATTTTTTTCCTACAAAAGCTCAAGAGATAAATGAATTTGTTAGTCTTTAAAAGTGTCACAGGACTCCTTGTTTGTTACGTTATACTAGTATGTTAAACTGTTTAAATGACTTGAGATATGGTGTTTGGTTATTCTTCATTGTTTTACATTGGTGAAAGACCTATTTAAAAGAATTGTGTCAACTGCAAAAATATATAAACAAGATTTAAATAGTATCACCCTATAACTATCAGGCCCCTGTCAGTAAAGTACATTATATTTTCTAATACCATATTCATGCCTCTTCCGAAGAACCTCTAGCACATCTGTAGTTTGATAAAGTTGATTAGTGCTACAACTCAATAAGCAAATTAAACTTTCCCAATGTGCCATAGCACACACAATTTTTAGCAAAGAACAGGCAGGTGGATTTACAAACTCACTCTATACCAATGTTCCCTCTAAGCTGCACGGCCACATGGCTGCACAGCCTGGCACAGCCCCCCCCACGCAGGGAAGACTGCCGGCCACACAGGGCCGGCAGCCAGAGGCCCTGCTCAGAGCTACTGTGGGGCAGGGAGTTATTAAACCTCCCGCCCAGAGAAGCTCTAACGGAGCATACCTGGAATGTCTGAGCATGCTCCGTTAGTGCTTCTCTGGCCCCAGAAGCTGTGGCAGGGCCATGCAGGGTAGGATTGCGGGGAGGGGCTGAGCAGGCTGGGGGGGTTCCCAGGAGAGTGGGGCTGCGGGGGGGGGGCTGCCAGGATCGGGCCCGAAGGGGGGGCACACAGCAAGCAACAGGAGTTGCTCAGCTGCCGGAGGCTCTTAGGAGGGAACATTGCTCTGTATTGGTATTTAGAACAGAAGACCTCAATATTAAATTAAATTTTAAAATAGTCTCAAATATTTACTTTCAAAAAACCAATAAAATAGTCTATCAAACTCAAACTCTTCATCTAAAATGAATTTAGTTTTATACACATTTTAAAAGATCCACATGAATCAAGAGAAACTAGGAACCTGAAAGCTACACTTTACCTGCAAACTATACTGTGCTTTCTACCTCAACTATGTGTAAATTACTGAACTAACACTAAATTTTCAATATCCTTATTTTCAGTTTGTGTCATGACACTGAACCTGAAATGCAAAGCAACAAAGTGCCTTGTGTTCTTATGGTGTCAAAAACCAACAGGGATTTTGTCTTGCCCCAGTTGCTCAGAAGATAGTAAAACAAACCAGGCACTTTTAAAGACTAACAAAAAAGCGCCACTAGATTCCTTGTTTGTGTTGCTGAGCTAGATTGACATGGCTACTGCTCTGGAACTTGTCAGTGTTGAAGACAGTCAGCTTTGGAGAACATCTGGTATATGACATCAAAGCCCGAGGATGAAATCTACAGTGTGCTTGGCATCCCATTCCCACTCACCTAGGTACAAAAAAATGTCACAACTCAGGTTTCAGTCTCCACCCGTAGCATTATTTTCCAGATCTCCTAAGACTGTAAAAGTCCTGTACAAGAGAAGATGCTGTATTTCTAAAAGCTAAAAACAAGAAATAAACCACAACAGGAGACAGCTAACTACCTCAAAAGGAAATGTTTTGGTTTTGTGTCATTAAACATTACAATTAAACAGTAAACTAACTGGATAGATTTGCACACAAACTGGCTGCAATGCCAGCATAGGCATTCTACCACCACATTGCCCATCTTATACCAATGAGAGTTCAGAAACCTAGATGCCAATAAAGCCATAATAAAAGATCAATACAATTATGAGCGCTTAGAATGCTATAACTAGAAAATTCCACATCCGAGTCAAGTTGCATGATTAAAAAGACATCACCACACAAGGCTGATATTTCACTGTCCTAAAGTTTTGAGATATTTAAAAAGTACTCAATTATATTTTTATAGGCATTTATCATGTGCCTATCTAGGTCTAGCCTGTTTGCCGGCTTAAATCCCAAGCATTTCATAAATTGCTTTTACTATTAATGAGACTGATTTGCAAAATCAAATACTATTTGGCTGCAGTGACAAAAAGTATTTTAATACAACTTTATTAAAGAGTTTCATTAGAAGAATCACTTCTATCAGATCAGCAACTTCCACAGTTTATTTTCACTCAGTGATCCAGCAAAGGCATCCACTCTCAGGCTTCCAGCTTCCCAGACCTTTCCTTTATTACGTAGAAACCAATCTCTTACTCCCCTCTGACTATATTTCCAGGTTATGCAACTCCCTACTTTCACTGTGTATTCCTAGAGACAGGCTACCCATGAATATCTGCTTCCTTTCTCATTAGAAACAGAGAGTCTGATGAAGTAGGACTTTTCTCCCAAGAAAGCTCATGCAATAAATAAATTTCTTAGTCTTTAAGTGTCACAGGACTCCTTGTTTGTTTTACTGAGCCAGACTAACACGGCTACCCCTTTGGAACTTATCATTTATAAGGTACCACACAATTCTTTTTATACAATCAAAGCCCTACAGAAAAAAGATACTAAAAACCTGTAAGAAAACCTCCAAGACACGCTAGTAGGCTTACCACACATCACCTCAACATCACAAGGTCCAGAAGATGCAGTCCAACGCTCCATGCTAGGGGTTTTCTTTGTGGTCAAATTAATCAGAGCTTCAGCTCAAAACAAGCTCATTCATAACAGGATTAGTTCACCCTTTATACTGTTCAGGGGCTTTGAAATGGAATTTCCCTAGGCAGACAATAGTACACAGAAGTCTTACTTCCCAGGGCATAGCTTCAACGGGTTGGCCTAGGAGGCAAAAATTTGCATTCCACACACCCCCACATACTTTGCAGGAAATCCACCTCACACGTACTGTTACAAAAAGACTTTGAAGTTCCTAATACCTTCCAGAGATTGCGTTCATCTTGCTAAAGAAGTTCCATACAATCTCATGTACAGCATAAAAATGTGCCATTTCAATACAACTGAATCCAAAGGATATTAAACTAATTCAACAGTGTTTAACTGAATTAAATAAAGCTACTTAAGGATAGTGTAAGAAATGGTCAGTATGTCACACTACTTCATTCCACCAAAAGGAAGGAACTCGGATTTCTTTATTTATGCTAACTTATCCCATTTCTCTATGAAGCAGGGCTCAAGAAAACTGGCTCTCAGCTAGGTACCAGCAGTTTTATTTTTGGTTGCCAGAGGGCAGTCCTCCACTGCATTTCTGCACTGGAGCTAGGAGCCAGGACACAAATCCTGGTCACCATAGTGACCTGGCACCCAAGTTTTGTCAACCCCTGCCATGAAGTATGTTTAGAATTTAAGCATACTCTCTGGAAGTTAAAAGAGCAAAGCACAACGAAAGATTACACTCACAGAAAAAATGAAGAATTAATCTATTATAACAATTTACAGCCAAGGAATTATGATGCACCTAAATTACTATTCACCCCCCAAAAAAAGTCTTTTATAGGGCTTCTTTTCTTATTCCATAAATGTTTACAATGAAAACAGAAAAACTGCTTTTATCTGAGAATTTCCTTTCTTGAATTCCTCATGCATTACTGGTAGCAAAAAAAATGTTGATTCCTGCAATGATATACTTGAATACAAATGTGGAGGTATCTGTCTTTCAGACCACCTGAAAAGGAAATCCAGAGGGAATAACAAGGTAACAATCTCAGAATCGTAAGGCTGGACACAAGACTAAAACTCTAATAATCCAGAGAGGGGGTCTGTCCAGTCTATCTTTAAAAACCCCAATAATGAGGATTCTACAACCTTGCCTTGGAAGCCTACTCCTGAGCTTAACTACCCTTATTATATTTCCTAATAGCTAAATTAAATCTCCCTTACTGCAGATTAACCTATTATTTCTAGTCCTACTTTCCGAGGTTATGGAGAACAGTTGATCAGTCCTCTTTAGAACAGCACAACATAGCTAAAGACTTATTTGGTCCCCTCTCTATTGTCTTTTCTCAGAACTAAACATGCCCACTCTTTTGTAAGTATACTTTTTATCATTTTTGTTACCCTTCTTTAAACTCTCTAATTTGTCTAAACAATTCCTAAAGTGTGATGCCCAAAACTGGCCGGAGGACTCCAGGTGAGGCCTCACCAGTGCACAGGAGAGTGGACACTTACCTCCCATGTCTTATACATGACTCTCCCATAGTACTGTGAACTACTTAGACTGTAAGCCCCTTGGAGCAAAGACTGACCATCTTCTTGGTTTTCATGCTATAATGTTGAACACAATAGGGTCCTTGTCCGTGGCTAAGACCCATAATATTATAACAGCAGTAGTAGTAGTAGTAGCAGCAGCATTAACAAAAATGTCCCCAGCTTTCTCTGGCTCATTTGAAGTCCCACAGTCACTGAGCAGCTTAGCAGGACAGACAAGCCGCAGAACTGTGCGAGGCTGCAGGTTTGCTGAACACAGTACATGTCTTAGACCCAGCCTCAATTTTTTTCTCCTTGTTGTTTTTGATGCAGGTGGCAAACTGAGGAAGGGAGAGTACCTAAGCCCAAAGACCCCCAAAATGCATTTTTTGGTTGCCTTTAAGGGAATCAAAGTTCCACATGAAACTAGGTAAAGGAAACATCACTAATTAAAAAACTCACAAAGCTTGGACGTGGAGGTTCGTAGCTTGGCATTTCAACCTACTTGAAGGCAGAAAAATCTGAGAAAGACTCATAAGGGAAATTACGAAGTTTAGCACTAAAAATACGAGTAAGTTCTCTGAATCAGCCACTGTTTCTCAAATTACTTATGAATAAAGTGTTATACAGATGCTGTAACGAATCAAGTTACTCACAAATCTGTGTATGTTTACAAAGGATTAAAGCTGAACAAGCTTCTCCTTCATATGGCAAATCTTTCTGACATATAATAGTTCTAACCAATTAACAACAAAAAACCCTCAGTTGAACCAGACATTATGGAGTCTTCTAGCTCCTACAATAAAGGCAAGTCATAATCATCTAGTCTTGACTATAAAGGTATCAGTTACCAAATACAAGTAAACTATTTCTTTAAACTACTAGTGATGGAGTTTTACAACCCTGGATGCCCCTCCCCCAATAAAAACTGAAAAAACTAATTAAATACTTGGTGGTGATACCAAGATGAACATCCCTAAGTTTAAAGCTACAGTCCCGCCAACAAATCCATGAATGTTCTACATCTATTAGCTAGCAGCAGGTTGAATTCAAAAAAGGCATTTTTGTTTATTTTCAGATTGAATTTTTATTTTAAATTAACAACAAACTAAACTCCTCTCTCCTTTAAGAAAAGGACAGTTAATTAAATCTCATCAGCATGCTACATCCATACTTAACTGTCTCAAAAATGAATGCTTCTAGTCCAGAGGTCTGCAACCTGCAGCTCTGAAGCCACATGCAGCTTTGGCAGCCCCCTTGCAGCTCTGAACCCCTCCTGCCACTGGGAGACCCCACAGACGGCCTGCTCCTGGTTCTGTGTTTCTTCCCCTCCACCAGGCGACACTGCAGCAGGCACCCCTGCCCAGCATCCAGCTCGCCCCACCACTGCAACTCTCAAAACATGGTTATTGAAGGAATTTTAAAAATGGCTCTTACCTTTTGTGTTGCCAACCCCTGCTTTAGTCTGTCCACCTATCTACCAGCTCTTGCTTCTTTAAAGTTCTGAGCTTTCAGTTTCTGCTTCTCAACAAACCAAAGTCACATGTGCAAAGAAAGACAAAGGTTGAAAAGAACTGTTGTTGTTCCGTACTTATGCAATGGTGGAGATGGGCCAAGCAAGGCAGAGGAATTTAGTTAAGACACTGTCTTGACAGAGTGACAATATACAGGAAACGACAGAGGCAAAGAGGAAAGGAACAGCCGAACTGGTTGGAAACGAAAAGGGGAAACATTTAGTACACGCCACAGAAAAAGTATCATGACTTCTGGGCTCACGAGGGACCCTGTCTGGGAATATTTAAGAAATTCCTTCCTTGGGTATAAAGGGAAAACACATCAAGTATAAGCAGTGCAAAAAAAGAGATACAGGGCTTAGACTGAATCATCATAACATATGCTGCTTATTTGAAAAAAAAAAAATGATGTAGCTGAAGATGTGGATATGTCTGAATAACAATATGAATCAACTGTTTAGTAACATAAATAATTCGCTTTGTAATGCATCATGTTCAAGACTCTATGACTTTGTATAAGTGTGATTTAAGAATAAACTTCCCAAGCTGTTTGCTATGCTGGATGTTGCCACAAAGAATGTTCAGCTTATGGCTTGTTTAATTAGTTAACTAGGTTTAGAATCTATCATCCAAGTATATGGTACAGAAAGCTTCAGTAAGATAAAACTAGAAATGTCACTGTGTGTCATCTTCTCATTTTATATTACATAATACATGCCCCTTATTTTGGAACATAATGGCTACAGGTCATAAATCTATTCCCTATAGGGCTGCAGTGCCCATATAATTCGTGTTTTAGCCAAAGACCTAAGTACTTCTTTAGGAATAAAAGAAAATGCTGTTAAATTTGGTTGTTATGAAAGTATTTTGCAGAGCTTCATTGAGAACAGGAGTATCCAAACTAATTCTCCCTCAACATGTTTGATAGAATTCTGTGGTTGATTGTTTCAAAAAATTAAGAACTGGCTTATGAAAACTGTGATAAAGGTGAAAGTATCTCATCCACAGTACCTAATATTGAATTAAAGAGGAATGCAGATGATATGCTCTGTATACTGAAGCCTATATCCTTAGCCCTAAACAAACTTTAGAGAAAAAACTGATGCTGCATCACTGATGTTGTAGAAATTTGGAAGGCATATCAAGAGATACTGGAAAGACATACCTCACCAGAAAGTTAAACTGCAGGCAATGAAGAACCAATTTAATCAGACACTAACTCCAACTCATTTTCTTGCCAACATCTTCAACCCCACATATGAAGATAGATGTCTAACTTCTGAAAAAGTTAATGCTGCCATGTTACGAGCACCCCTCAGTTATGTCAATCATAATAAATTTCAGGGCCAGAGCAGAACCATTTAAACAATACATATTTCATGACAATGTTTTGAACAAAACCACTGCCCTGAACTGGTGGAAATCATTAGCGAGGCACTTGAAATAGAGTTCCTTCAGTTGCTAAACCAGCTTTCCACAGCAATAGCTACCTCTGCAGGCACAGAAAGAATCTTCTCATTGTTTGGTGATATTCACTCAAAACTAAGAAATCGAGTGGCAATTGAAAAAAGCAAGACAACTCATTTCTGTTTCAGTCTGCAAATAAAAACAACAGTGGGAGTGGGGAACATGAGAACTAGCTGTAGAAGTTTTAAGGACAGTGTATGTGTAATGTTGTGATGACTCTGCTATTAATAAAATTTGAAAATAAAAAAATTTTAAGGACAGCAAGCAACTCAGGAGACTGCTGCAATTGCAAATGTGAAACATTTGTGTAACATTTAATATTTAGTTTAATAAAACAAAAGGACAATTGTGTTTATGGGTAATTCCCATTCTTTATGTATTCCTGCTGCATCTTCAGCTCGACACAGGTAATAAGTGCTTCTTAAATCAATAAAAATCCAGTTATCTAAAAAATTACACAAACTATACCCTCCTGGATGTTGTAAAATGCTGTACTGAGGTTGCAAATTAACATGTTTTCGTGATCAGATTTGCACCATTGTTTATAAGTGAGAAACATGATTTATATCAACGATTTTCTCTTGGTGATTTAAATCAATCCACCCTGTTCCACCTTAAAAATAAAAGCGCTTGCTTGGGAAGAACTAGGTACCTTTTACCAAAGGGGCAGCAGTTAGTCTAGTTCAGTAAAAAAACAAACAAGGAGTCCTGTGGCACTTAAAAACTAACAAATTTATTTACTGCATGAGCAATAAAAAGCATCTGAGGATCCCATGAAAGCTCATACAATAAATAAACTGGTTAGTCTTCAAGTCCCACAGGACCCATTTGATTTAGGTACCTTTTAGTGTCCAGCAAATACCCTTTTGCAGACCTCAGGGAGAAAACAAAGCACTGGTGCTAGCCTTGAGTCAGACTGGCTTCCTGGGGATTCAAAGGGGCAGCCATGTTAGTCTAGTTCCGCAAAAAAAATAAGAGTCCTGTGACATTTAAAAACTAATGCATTTATTTATCAAAAGCTCAAGCGATAAATAAATCTGCTAGGCTTTAAGTACTACAGGATTAGCGATACCAGATGCCAGGCAAAAGGAGGACATGTCCTCCTTTTTATTTTCAGGTCCTCCGTCTGGCAGGCATTTTAAAAATACGTGATTTTGTCTGGCTTTTTACTTACAGGGGTCAAAGAAGGCTGGAACACCCTGGTGCACCCTATTTTTAGAGGGAAGTTTTCCAGGGCCCCCTAAAAACAGACATCTATTACATTAACACCATGTTTTATCCATGCGTCCTCCAATGTCCACCTTTTTGTACTTCCCTGTCTTCCTTTCTATGCTTTAGTATCTGGTAACCCTACACAGGACTTCTTGCCCCCGGGGATTATCACTGTTTAGACGAGGAGCTTCACAACCTTAAAGTGCCAGTCAAGAGGAAGGCAAAGGCAGGTCGCCACCTCAAGAGAGGTGATTGACTGGGAGCCAGATACCTTAAGGTGGGTGCCCTTGAGGAAACCCAGAAAGGGAACACAGCTGCAATTACTCTAAAACTGAAACACAGCTGAAACTCCCCGCTGTTGTTGAGATTCACAAAGACAGCTTCCTCTTTTTAAGCGTATTTCTCTGCCCCGGCTGTTCATCCTTCACGCAAGCTACAGGAGAACTCACTATACGCCAGGGATCTCAAACTCAAAATCACCACAAGGGCCGCAGGAGGACTAGTACGTTAGCCTGAGGCCTGCACCACTGAATCCTTTTCATACAACAATATTGCAAATATTGGTAACAATAGTATCATTGCAGGCTGCAGGAAACATCCTTAGGGGACGCATGTTTGAGACCCTTTTGTACACAAATGCTGCAGCTAGGCCTAAGGTTACCAGATACCAAAACTTGGAAAGGAGAACAAGGAAGTACAAAAAGGAGGACGTGTGGAGAAAATGAAGTATCAGTGTAATATTCTTCTGTTTTGAGGGGGCCTTGGAAGCTTCCCCTTAAAAATAGGATATTCCAAGGCATTCCAGCACACTTTAATCTTTGTAAGGAAAAAGCCAGACCAAAAAAGTCACATTTTTAAAACGCCTGCTGGACACAGAACATGAATGTAAAAAGAGGAACATGCCCTCCCTTTGCCTGACACCTAGTAACCTTAAGTGAGGGGGCCGTTGGGCAGCGATCGCACCAGGTGGAAGAGGAAGAAACGTTTCCCAAATTAAACAGCCCCCGTTCACAGAAAAGGGGTCGCCCCCCACCCGGAGGTCGCTTCCCAGGAGCCACCACAACCGCCCCAGGCACCTTCGTCCCCTCCCCGCGCCTCTGACGGCGGCGCCCCCCGTGCCTCAGTTTCCCCACTCGCGGCGCCACCCCCCAACCGCCGCACTCACCGCCGTCCCCCACACAGCAGCCCAGCCCGAGCAGCAACAGGAGAAACGGAGCCCAGCCCGGCCACGAGACCCTCTCAGCCCCCCACATCCGCTCCCTGGCGGCGGCCATCTTTGCGGGCCGGGAGACGGACTTCGCCACACTGAGGTGGCAGGCCCCGCCCAGCAGCGACAGGAAGCGACGTCGCACGCAGATGACGTCAGCGCCCTCCGCACAGGCGCATGCGGGCGGTGAACGGCGTACTGCGCACGCGCCGTGGCGACGGCAGCGATTCCGCCTGCGCAGTGCGCCGGTTTGTTGAGAAGGCGGCCGGCCACGAGCCGGACTGCGCATGTGTAGGCAGAGTTCCAGGCAGCTCAGTGACGTCACGGGCTGCCCGGGCAAAGGGTGGCGGCGCGCGGCGGCTGCAGCAGGAGGCGGGGCGGGCTGCAGCCGGGCACGCGCGTTGCATGCGCTGAGCTAAGCGCAGCCGCAGGGCTGCTCCACCGCTGCAGGGGCTGCAGCCTCGCGCCCAGCCTAGCCCCTGCTGCAGCCCTAGGGGCAGCTGGGCGGGCACAGATTAGCAGAGCTAATACAGGGGCCAGCACCCAGGTCAGGGCTAGTCCAAGGGGTTTGGGCACCCCGGCTAACCTATGATTTTGGCACAGAACCCATGTTTCCTCTAATGACTCATAGACTGTGCAAAAACATTTTTTTGTGAGCCCCACTATTAGCATTACTGAATTTTTTTGTGCACACTTTTTCTTGTGTGCACAAGTTTCATGACCTATGTGCACACCCACGTGCACAGCTTAGAGGGAACTGTGTGTGGAAACACCCCCCCCCCGCACGTTACAAGAGTTAACGCCTTCATTTTTTCTAAAAATAGAGGGGACAAAAATCATATCTGATTTAGCACCACTTAAAGCCCAGCACCCAAGGCGACTGCCTAGGTCACCGCGATGGTTGGGCCAGCCCTGATTTGAGATCAGAAACGAGGGCACCACTGGCACGGGGCTCAAGGCCCACGTCCCAGCACCAGAGCCCCAGGGCTGCTGCAGCAGCACATTTCAAGCAAACAAGTCCCAAATCCAGCTGTAGAGCAGTGTTTCCCAACCACTACCATGGCTCGGGTTACCAGATGTCAGGCAGGAGGAGGACACGTCCATCTTGTTACCTTCACATCCTCCATCCACCAGGCATTTTAAAAACACATGATTTTGTCTGGCTTTTTACTCACGGGGTAAAGCATGCTGGAACGAGCTGGACCATCCTATTTTTAGGGGAAGTGTTCCAGGGCCCCCTAAAAACAGAAGAATATTGTATTAAAATACTACGTTGTCTCCCTGTGTCCTCCACTGTCCTCCTTTTCACATCTCCCTGTCCTGCTTTTCAGGCTTTGGTATCTGGTAATCCTAGCCCTGGCGCACACGTGTGCCTTCAGGCCTAACCAGGTGTGCCATGGAATTTTTTGAAAAACTACCCCAAAAGTTCTGAATTGGCTCATGCATATTCATGAATTCATTAGACACTGTATGATGGTGTGCCTCAAAATAATTAAAGCCACAGCAGAGAAAAGGGTGGGAACTACTGCTGTAGAGATTGGTTTGGGGATGATTGTGAATTTAGACACACACTCTACACCAAGGGCTCGTATTGGGTCAAGTGGGAGACGGAAACTACAGAAAAACAGGGCTGCTTCCAGCTCACTTCTGAGATTTGTAGCCAGAATTTCGTATTGAGAGAGAAAAGTTCTAGTCTTCACTCACTCAACAGTGTGGTCTTTGATAAACCCTCAAGATTGTTACAGAAACCAGGCCCAGAGGCAGAAGAAAGTTCTTGCAGCTGACAAATGCAGTAGCGCCAAAGGTACCTGCACACTTAAAAAAAAAAAAAAAAAAAAAAAAAAAGTGTTGGCAGGATAAACAGGAGATAGAGAAACTCAATGCAGAGAGACGGTTTATGAGATAAACAGGAGGAAGCCCAGGAAGCTTTTGAGAACAAGGAAAGCACTTACTGATAGTATACAGATATACACAGTGAAAGCAAAGTTGCTGCATTTCCCTTAGGTGAAGGATGTAACATTCTTGGTCCTCTAGCTTTCACTAATAGTTATATGTAGCTAGAACGTTAATCAGATTAACAGACGTGAATATGCAACAACCCAGACACTGATTTAGCCAGTAAAACTTACTGGCACTTCCGTGTTTTATTTTTAAAAGTTTCTAGCTGCTAGTGTTGCTGAGATATCCCTAAAACTGTAAACCTAATGCAACTGATTTAGTGATATCTACCTGAAATTGCAGAATCTAAAACCATACTCCTATCATAACTGCTCCATTTTGCTCAAAGGTTTCTAATTGATAACGCTGACTGGCATATAAAATACTATCCCACTGCTCACCAAAACACATAAGAAAAGGATATTACAGTCATACAGTCTCCTGTAAGTGATACCCCCCTTAGGCCACATGGGAGCACTTTTCCACAGCTCCCACAAATGAGCCTAGTTCAAAGCACCTAGTAGATAGAAAAATCAGAGGCCCCATTATAGGAAGGCAATCTCAAACACAGTAGAATACACAGGTTTCATCAACAGGAAGACAAGCAGGGCACATAGATATATCTGGATCTCACAGAGGGAAAACAAACCTATGGACTCCAGGGAGCATCTGCACTATCTACTGGACCAGTGTCCCACAGAGATAGATTGCAAAGGGTAGCCACGTTAGTCTTCTTCGGGGCGGGTGGGGGGGGGGGAGAGTCCTGTGGCACTTCTAAAGACTAACAAATTTATTTATTGCATGCGCTTTTGTGGAAGGAAGTCTCACTTCGTCAGATGCTTTGACAAAGTGGGATTTTCTCCCACGAAAGCTCATGTGATAAATAAATATTAGTCTTTATAAAGTGCCACAGGACTCCTCCTTTCTATATGGATAGAACTTATTTTGTGGGCAGAACTTGAAATTTGAGCGTCACCACCATTTCCCCTCTCCCCCAACCCACCTGAATAGTAAGTCAAACAATATAAAGTATCCTGCAATCGCTTGTAATGTGACTGGAAGCTGAAAACAATGCTCCAAAATTTGACTGTCATTAGCAACACACTACTTCTCTGCTCCCTCAAGTCTGTTAAATGGTAAAATATTAGAATATATTGCATTATTACAAATTGTCTTTTTTGGAAACATTTAAATCACACTTTGGGTTTTTGCTTTTTATTATATCTTTCCTCCCTTGTTTCTTTTAGATGGAAGCAAGGAAAACAGCCTGCTCCATACAAGCAGGCAGCTTTCTATAAATGATCATCAAGTACCCCTTGAATTCCCGTTTGTTAAAGAGTTCCAGAAAGACAATCGTTTGCATCATATACAAAAGAGTAACACCGTGCTTCACAGCAGCACAATTCATTGAATTTTTCCTTTCAGAAGGAAGAGGTTACAGCCAGCATTTGAAAACTGAAGAGCTGGCAATGAAATTCTCAAAACATATGTTCAAATACCAGGAAAAGTTATACCTGATCTTTGCTATGTTTGTAAATGGAGAACTAAAGAAACGTACTGAATTCTTAAGTGTGTTCTCCTGTGGAAAAGGTTGAATTACGATGAACTTTTCTGAATGAATTATTTTGATTTTTTGTGTCTTCCAAAATAAATTTATTCCTCAGGTACAGGGATCTAAATTAGGAAAAAAAAAAAACAGCAATAAACAAGGTGATGTAAAACTGGTTTTGTACAAACCAAAAGGAATTAATTTGAAGTGATTTCCAGAATTAATATACAGACAAAATAAAAGATTAAGTTTCAATATTTTATTCAAGTTGGGTTTTTTGTTCATTTCATTTTAAGTAGTGTCAAGTACAGCATTTTGGGATCTAGTTCCACACAAAATGGAAGACTAAAAATGTACCCATTAAATTGCTAAAAAAGGTGGTCATAAAACAAAAGTCCATTTTAAATTCAAAGTGATGCTGCTATGTGATAACACAAAGACTCTTCCCTGCTTATGGCTCTGTCTTGCAAGCTTTTCCATGTTTAGTGCAAGGGAAAGGAACCACAACACAAGACAAGTATTATTGACTGAGTCACATCAAACCTTCTGCACACCAAAGTTATACAAGATGAACAATCTAAATCACTCTGAAGACAACTGGAGGGTAAGATAACTGAAAAAGACAAACAGTTCATGAAATATTTGTCTAAAAATATCTTTTTTTTCCTGACAATTCTGCACACTTCATCACAAACAAACTTTGATAAGTTAAAATCCAAAAACTATGCTTCTTGAATTAAGACTTTAATATAGTGGATAGCAATTTCCAGTCATAGTGTTTGTCCTTATGCAGCCATTACTCTAGAATAGGTCATCAGTACCTTCAGATCCCTTGTGATGTAATTAGCAGCTATGATGGGCAGCAACCTTCCCCCAAAAAGCCTGGAATTAGGATTTTTTTTTTTTTAATGGTTTCTTCTTTTCTTCTCAAAGAATAATACTTTAAAGCTTAGCTGTCTTTACGAGGTTTAACATGACTGATATGTAACAATACTTGCATCCCAGACATAAAACATTGAAAGGTTCACTAAATTCTGAAGGTAGCTATGCTGTAAAGTATTTTCAAATTAGTGACTGTACAATCCCTCTTTATGCTTCAAATTCCAGTCCTAGACCAAGTTTGTGTCCGCCCGCATTGACATTCTTGCCATCCAACAAAGCCGACAATGTTAGTTTGATACCTGTGTAAATGAGCAAGGAGAGAGAGACACAAAGTAAAATCTGGAATATAGGCACCACCCAAAATACAGTGTGTGTATATTTTGCTTCTCTGTATTGGCTGACTCTGGCAATATAATTTGGTTATATGGCAATAATTATTCTTGTAAGGATTGTTCTTTTAAAATAATTGTAGATGGCCTGAAGGAGTGGATGGGCATCTTTTTTGCTCTTCTATCAAAAGAAATAATGAAGAACAGCATAGGACTAAATTCTGCTAGGTTTACTCATCTGAGTCATACTTTGCATCATTCTATTGATTTCAGGGAAACTAAGGGTGGAACAAGGTATTGCTTAATATGAGTGCAGATGGCAGAATCAAGCCTGTTAGGCCTACCTGTCCTTCTAAAGCACTTTTGGTTCTATGGATGAATAGTACTAAATGCCAAATAATATTAACAAAAATTATCAACAGGGGCGTTGCTGGCACAGGGAGCACAAGCACCCAGTCCCAGTGCCCGAGTTCCAGTTCCAACTCTGGTTGAAAATGGGGGGCCAGATTGGGCCCAGAGGCCAGAATAGGGCCAGAGGAGGGAGTGACAGGAGCCTGGGCCCTGAGAGATTTTTGGGGACAGTGACGCCCCTGCTTATCAGTCAGTCAATCCAGTATTCTGCCAACAGCACCACTGTGCAATAGCAGTGGTTCTCAAAAGGGCAAACATATATTGGGAGTACACAGCTCATCTTGGTATTTCCCTAGTTTTACAATAGGCTATGCGAAAAGCACTAGCAAAATCAGTGCAAACTAAAATTTCACATAGACAATGACTTGTTTCTACTGCTCTGTACAACATATCCTGAAATGTAAAACACAGTATTAATATTCCAATTGATTTAAGAAAGCAAGTACTTTTTCAGTAGTAGTGTCTGTAATATTTCCATTTATATCTGATTTTGTAAGCAAGTTGTTTTTACATGAGGTGAAATCTGGGGTATATGAGACAAATTACAGGCCTGAAAGAGGTACAATAGTCTGGAAAGATTGAGAATTATTGTGCTATGGTAATTCCATTATAGCAGCACTGAAGTTCCCCTCTCTGGGCCAGTGGAGCTCAAGCATGTCATGCTTTGAATCAAAAGAGAGGCTTACAATAGGAGAGCTTCCAGTGACTATGAATGCACTTGCTAAATTAGTTTTTACATGTACAAAAGGCTTGTTTTTGTGACTAACCAGTCGTTTGAGGTTCTGTATGCCTCTGGCAAATCTGCTTGTTACTGAATGTCAAAAACTTTTGAAAAAAATCCAGCCCTAAGAGGGTCAGGCCTTGAGTTGGCAAGAAAGACAACAATGTTATACAACCAAATAGGCTTTCTACAGGAAACCTATTTTGAAAAGTTTTAAAAAGTTCATATTCAAATAACTGAATTCTTTCTATCTATACTTACCTGGCTTCAAAGTCTGAGTGTATCCTAAACCAATCAGGCTGGAGTTGTTCACTTTAGCCTGTAAAGAGGAAAAAATACATCTAATATATTTCTTCTGAGGTTTTTTGGTTTTTGTTTTGTTTTGGTTTTTCTTCTTAAAAAGTGAGTGGCTTTTAAAAAAATCTTAATCTATTTCAAATTTCAAACCATGAACAGAACATGGACCAAATTTTGCCACTACTTAATATCTATACAACTCTACTAAATTCTTCCACAATATACAAAGATGCTTTTGTTAACCAACTTAATACAAGAGAATGCTCTCTTCCAGTTCACCTATGTGAATTCTCATACGCCAGCCTGATAAGATAGCACCATTATACTACTCTTCAGGAGGCAAAGGTAGTAGTGATCTCAGACCATCTGATGGAGAATAGGCAAAATACAGAGAATGGGGTCAAAGTCATCTCATGAAATTATTACAGCAAGTATGAATTTGACCTACCGACTCCAAAACAGATTTTATGAAACACTGAACTTTCTATTAATATAGGCGGTACAGGAAGTTATTTAACCATTTCCATAATAAGAACCCATTTTCCATTTCTTATAATAGCACATGTAGAGTACTCACAGAGAAAGATGCATCAGGATCAATCTGATATTTGGCTGCTATTCCAAAGCGAGTGTTGCTATTTCCAGCTGTCCAAGCAAGATTGACAGCAGTTTCCAATTTATCATTCACCTTCTGGTAAATGGAGCCTCCAAATTCTGTGCCATCATTCCTATAATGAGTGCATTAATTTTAAATTGCACAAGCAACTTAAGGTGGTTCTTCAAGATTTACAGAAGTGAAAGCTTCACTAGTAACTGTTTGAATAACTCTAGCAACCATGTTAACGCACCAGATTGATTTTGAGAAGTCACGCATTACTGTTTTGGTTTTTTGCACACTGATTTCATGAACTGCTTACCATATTTCAATAAACCCGTCAATGCTCTATAGAGAAGCTAGGTGAAATAAACTGAAATGGGTTCCAATGTCCACTCCTCAGTAGTTAGAGTCTTTGCAGCAAACTGGATCCATCAGGCTTGTTCTTGTTATGTATCTAAGAAACAGACCTGTTTCCATAACACATATGCATGCTTTTTAGTGGTCATGGAAGGGGCTACAATAATAGTCAGGCAGACTGAACTTTCCATCCATCCACAAAACAGGTATAATACCAGCAGTATAAGCTTCCTTGTGTTGCCTCGTCAACATGCCTTTACAAAGACATGAAAGTACCATCCCTAAGCGTAAAATGACAGTTCAGTTTCCAAATCCATGCACGCCTCAATCTCCTTGTCACAAACCCAAATTAGCACCATTTGCAGCAGTAGCAATTTCTATACTAAACACTAATACTATACTAGTTTCTATACTAAAATCTTAACTCATTTTCATTTCATTCAGCTATTAGATGGTAAGAACTTTGAAATTACTCTAACCAAGCTAGTGGTTTAAATTGGGCTATGTAAGAGATGAAAAGCCTCCAAATTTCATTTGTCAAATTTATGAACCTTCACTGCACAGCTTGACAAGGCTCTGGCTGGGATGATTTAGTTGGGGTTGGTCCTGATTTGAGCAAGGGGTCTAACAATGACCAGCTGAGGTCTCTTCCAACCCTAATGTATGATTCTTTGGTTCTGAAAGCATTGAAATATCCACATACCATACAGCATGCTAGGAACTTAGTTCCAGCTATAAATCAATTTCCTGAAGGTGATGGATTTTATCATGCCCTTGTTGTTATTCTAAGGTCAGTTTTGTTTGTTTGTGATTTTAACTGTTCTGTAAGGTAATTTGAGCTTCCTAAACCAGATTTCTGCAGAGCCATGGGAAAACCAAACAGATGCAGCTTTCAAAGAAGCAACTCCTGGAAAGCAGAACAGTTGTTCAAGCTCCAAACTAGAATGTCTTGCAATAGCCCTGCTACACAACAAATGTCCAGTTAGAAGGAAGGGGGATGAGGAAGAAAGTCACCCAGACTTCAAAAGCAGCTTTTGCAAAAGGCAGAAGTTGTTTGTGATCAGTAAAAAGTGAGGACAGAACTTAAGACAAATTAAATTAAATTAATTTTTTCTATTGCCTGTTTGCACAGGAATGACAAGTGCTTGTGTAGACAGATTATTACAAACTACAATTATGAAACATTTCAGCATTAAGTCTATATGAAGTTTGAGTTATACTCCCTCCCTCTTATGCTTCATTTCCTCCTTTTTCTGTTCTTTTTAATTTTTCATTTGTTTTCTCTCTCCAGCCAAACAGTTATTCTCTATTCCATTTTACCTTGCATAAATGGAGAAGCAGCTTTTATTTTCTCCTTCATGAAAAAACTGTGTAACTGAATGTGTTTGCTTGTTTTATTTTCCAGTAAGAATCTGTTGCAACATTATACAGTTGATTGCTAGGCCAATTAATCGCTCACAATCGGTTCTTATTCCCTCCAAAAGTGAATAAATGCTAGAGCTCCCTTTGCCTCCCACTCTCTCACCTCCATGCATCAAACAAAAGTCCACTGCAAAACAGAATCTGAAGTCTTTAAGCAGATCTCTCTTCAATTTCTGGAGGCTCCTACTAAGCCTTTCAGGAAGCAAAAAGTCCATGCCAGGTCCATCATTTTCCCCTTCTATTAATTTTGAAAACTCTTCCCCTTCATTATTAAGCTAGGGAGTGATCTACATTAATGCTCATTTGCTGGTACTTACACATTAGTGTGAAGCTGGAATTCATCAGTCTTATAACCAACAGCAAAGTTGCTCTGGGTCACTCTGGATTTAGTTGTCTCAAAAGTCATTTGGTAGCCTGCCAACCAACCCTCATAGCCGAACACGAAGGCACCACGTATTGAAGGTCCAGCAATATCAAAATCCATGTCGCAGCCAACGTTGATGTGTTCCCTTTTATATCCTGTCTTAATTTTAGCATTTTTTTTCCTAAAAGGAGGGGGTAAAGAGGAGATGGGGTGATAAAAATTTTAGTGACAAATCACTCATATGTCGTGATTTCATGAATCCATTCTTATTTTTAACACAACATAATGATGCCAGAAGATGTACACATACACAGATATCCATGCAATATGTTATCTTAAATTTGTTCCACACTGTATACATAATACATTTGCAGATATGCATACAGGAAGCAATAAAATTGAAGGAAAATCTTTAGAATACTGAGATTTGCATGCAGATCTTCGTACTAAATTGCAACATATGAAAGCTGCAATGCAAAAAGCCTCAATGACCTGTAAACAAATCTAGGCTGTGCTGAATTTTTTTTGCAGTAAAACACAAGGGCTTTTTAGGATCCTACCTAATTTTGTAAACTAGTGTAAATGAGAAAAAATGCAAAGTAATCTGTATTTGAATTTAATTTTAAAAGTCTGTTTCACTACCATCCCCTAGCTATCTGAAACTGAAAAACTTCTGAGAAAACAGGAATAAAAAGTTTGGCAATCAAGTGACACATATGCAGGCTGCTGGTTGCCTAACAGATTCATGGAAATACTTTCACACAATCTAGACTTTCTGCATATAAGTAAGTATTAAACAAAGGCTTGGAATACTTTGCAGGTCCTAAATTAAACTGTCACCCCTTACAAATAATCAAATGCCTTACTCACCATGCAGTTCAATTTCTATCAAAACAACAAGGAGTTGTGTGGCACTTTAAGACTAACAGATTTATTTTTCTGTTAGTCTTAAAGTGCCACACAACTCCTTGTTGTTTTTTTTTTTACTGGACTAGACTAACACGGCTACCCCTTTTGAAATGTTTAAATTGAACATTGCCATTAAACATGAATTGGGAGGTTAAAAGGGGGAGGGTAGTTGTTCAGGAGAAGTCAGACGAGTGTTGCAATAAAGAACTGCTGGCACCCAAGTGCTCTGGCTTTACTAACAATGATCTCCTGTCCCATAAACTACCATAACTATGAGGAGGAGGAGTTTGAGCAAGTTGTTGGAAACAAATGTTTACCCCTGGGGGAATTCTGCACAGATTTCTTTGCTTCCCTGCAGAAAATGATAGGGAAGCAAAGGGAAGCTGCAAAAGCAATCATACACCTCTCCACAGCAGTATGGGCATGTGGTTTCTGGCACTGGAGCAACTGGCAGAGAAGTAAATCACTGGGGGTGGAGAGGGGCCTACAGACACCCATGGACATAACTTGGGGGGAACCAAACAAGTGAGGAATGGGAAAGTCACTGCCTTCTCCCCTGTTTTTGCAGAGGCAGAGGTGCTCCAACTAGCTGACTCTGCAACTGGACACCCTTCCCAGGTTCCTACACCTGGTCACGTTCCTCTTGTGTGTGTGCTGAGAGCCATTCTGTATAATGGTGAGTGCCCCTGATAGAGCAAGGCAGAGGAAATGGGGAATGAGGGTGGGACAGAAGGGAGAGAGATAGCTGGGAAGGGGCATGGGATAGAGCAGAGAGATGGAGAAGAGAAGGGCACAGGAGAAATGTGGAAGGAGTGAAATCCCAGCATAAAGCATCCCTGCAACTGGGGCTCCCCCATTAAGCAGACCCAATGAAACCCCAATGAGCCCTAACCTGCTGCACCTGGACCACCCCAATGCACCTCCCCACACATGCACACGCACCTTCCTGACCCCCAACCAGCTGCACCCAGACCCACACTCGACCAAGCCCCACTCCCCCAGTACTTAGACCCCCTCCTGTTATGTGTTCACCGAGACCCCCAGTGCAGAATCCCTTGGACCCTGAACCCCCAAGAATCCCTTCACATTCAGACCCCCCCCCCGAGCCATCAGCACCCTGACTGCCCCATGCAGAACCCTCTCACCACACACCTGGATGCCCCCACACTAAGCCCCTCCACACTTAGATACTGTTGGGTTGCACCTGCCTGTCCACACCTAGTGCAAAGGAGTAATCTCAGGGTCTTTCTGGGGCAGACCAGGGCCTTGCACCATATCAGGATTGAGTGCAACCTCACGGCTGAACCCCTGTCCTGGAAGGGAAGGAGGGTAGGGCTACAGAATGATCTTCTGCCTCCATGAAGATAGTGGTTCATTCTCACCACTGCCATGCTGAAGCCTCCACATTAGTTTGCTGGGAAATAAAGTCTGCAGAATTTTGTACAATTTCAAAAATGGCGTGGGCAGAATTTTTTTGGCACAGAAATCCCTAAGGAGTAATCCGTGTATTTCTAGTGCAGACACGATCGTGTGTTAAATGCATCAGGCAACAAATTTAGACTTAAGAATGCATCATCTTAAGCCACAAAGCATGTCTTCTCCATCCATCACTCCTTGATTTAGTCACTGTTACTTAGAGACAAAGAAAAAAAGCTAGGAGGAATTGTGCTGTGTCATTCTTCCACATGCATTACTGAGGCAAGGCTTGTACAAAAAGGGTAGGTCTTGCATCATTCTGAAGAGAGGCTCAAACTCATTCCAATCTTCTGTGGCAACTAATTTGTTAATGGGTTCTCCTCCCACACCAACTCTGCCTCCAGAAACTTTCATCAGAGGGAGAGGCATTCTCTCAGACAACTAGGCCCTGATCAAATGTGGGGTTTATGGACTAGTACCATAACCTAGCAACATTAGAATAGAAAGCCAGAAGGTGAATGCTGAGTCCCCTTAGACTGGCCTTGTATCCTTCAACCTAGACTGCATAATATACTAATTAGAGCTTGCAAGCTCCTCAAGTGCAATGCACTTATCTAACCCTGAGGTGCCAAAAGCATTTCTTTCTCTATTATTGATCCTGCTGGGTTCTGAAGTACAGTGGAAAGAAGGAATTGGTGGAAATTGAAAGAGTCAGTATTCACCATCAAAACAGACAATCATCCCCAGGTAACACTTGCATAACCCAACATAACTGGAGGATGTTCACAACAAGAGTGTCAATGCCCTGGGGAAAGACCTGGGTCCAGGCCCCACCCTCTGGCCTCGATCCAGAGTTGGAGCCCCAGGCTCCTGCTGCTGCCAGCCCATCATCCAATCCCACGACGGGGACGGGGACAGGGACAGGCAAGGCTGTGGAAGATCCAGGCTGGGAGAGGCAGGCACCGCCACGGCCACCCCAGCCCCAGATAACCAGCTGGGGACAGGAGAGGGGACAGGAGAGGCGGGGGGTACCCCAGCAATTCAGGGCACTGGCACTGGGCTTCAGGGCATGTGCTCCCCTGTGCCAGGTGCCAACAATGCCCCTGATTTCAAATAAAAGTCAGTGGCTTGCCTCCACCTCCTAAAAGGTTTTGCCATTAAGCTAAAGCAGGTGTTTCTTAGCTGGGTCTAGCCAGTCACTGACTGTATTGTGCTTTATAAAATTCTAACATATATATGGCCATGAGAAAACCCCACATATTTTAAAAACAAGAGAGAACAATTTTTTTTTCCAGTGACACTGATAGACAGACCTGCTGCCTGGAGTCACTTTGCTCCTTGCTATTGTCTTGTCCAATGCACACTTCCTTGGGTTTATTTACATAAAAGGAGCAGATTGGCATTATCTGGCAGATTCACACTCCAATATTTTGACTGTCAGTTTAAGATCTTTTCTTTCCTTTGAAATTATCCAGCAACATCCTCAAATTTTGGGGAAACGTATCAAAAAGTTTCTTCTGACATTTTATGGGGTTATTTCCCAGAGTCATTTCAAACAGATGGCTCAATCTAATTGAAATGTCAATGTAATGCTCTGCTTCAACTGAAGAAATGAAGTCTTTCACTTTACTAGCTTCAAACTTTCTAGTATCACACTTTTATATTCATTTTGCTGCCCCTTCTACTCTGAGAAGCTTCTTCAGGCTTGTTTTACTCAGCAAATGTTCATGCCTGAAACCACCTCTTCTGCAGAAGTGTAGGAGATAGAAGTCAAAGACTGCCAACAACATTCAGCATTAGTCTAACTCTACTTCCTCTGAAGTCAACAGAAAAACTCACAAGGACTGCAACGGGAACAGAGACAGGCCAACCATGAGCACCTCTAAAAGTCCTGGTTAATACGTTCATTAAGGAATGAAGAAAATGTAGAAGATGAGTCAAACTCATGTCTGGTATCTACTGACTTCAATGGAGTCACACCAGCATTGAGTCTGGCCCAATTTATTCAGATTACTTTGAATGGAATAAAAAATGGGGACTCTCCATTTCAATTATTAGGCAGACAGTCTAAAATCTGAGGAGCTGTTGTGAAAGAATTACTGAGTTATAATTTCCCATTCATATGTGATTGTTTTTTAAATGATGATGTAATAATTTATTTTCAACAAAACTCCAGATTCTTCTTCTATAAAACTAAAACTGAGTACGCTATCTGGACATGGGACTGCAAGCAACTGGAAATGGAAAATGATTTTAGGAGCAAATCTGCATGATAATCATCATAACATTCATTTGTGTACTGGAGGGAAATCAACCAACATTTAGTCTTCTAGCTTCCGAAAACTTCTGGTCCATAAAAAATGTTGCAGTCCGATCACACCAACCAAAACATTCATCCAATCCCAAAGCACATTACAGTCTGCAAGAATTTAGGCTTTTCATTCAGCTTGAAAGAAGAACCCCATTACTGAACTGAGCTATCAGAGCAGTCAGCCAAAAGGCTTGCTGTGCTTGTTCATCTGTGCACTTGTTTAGGCTTTTCCCTGTCCAGATGGTAGCCAAGCATGCATCTAATGCTACGAATAGCATTAAATCACAAAAACCAAAAACAACAACTGTTTCACCTGATACCAGTTTTGACCATAATTTTGAAATTTTAAACTTAATTCTTGGCTCTTTATAAATTATGTTAAGAAAGGGATTTTGAATTTTAAGATTTCATAGGATGCAACATGATTTGATTATTCAGGGAATAGCTGCTATCTGTTCTTATACTTCAGTTCAGAGGAAATAAAAGAAGCCGCCAGTGTTCTAGAAAACCAAAAACCCACAGAAAATCCCTTCTTGGCGCCCAAGCAAACTTACTCACTTCTTACCCAGTGTTAGGAGAGAACGAGGAGTCAAAGGTCAGCTTCAATCCATGTGCAAGCTGAACAGAAAAGAAATTCACCAATTGCATTTATAATTAAAAAGGAGACTGTGTAAGTGAATTGATAAACTCTGACTTCTGAGCAAAGAGCTACCTGATCTTCAAGAGTAATCTCTGTGCCTAGCGTGTTCTCGGTGTTCCATTTCTCTGTGAACGTCAAGCCATATTCCTCCCATTTGTATTTTGTTTCCAAATTGCCAGTCACTTTGCTTGTCTCCGAGTTTGCTGAACCTGTGCTTATAAATTCCTAAAGGAAAGGAAAATAAATGAATGAATAAATAAATAGCACAATGTACTAATTACAGTAACCAGGGAGAGCATTCATCATCATCAGTGTTTTCCCAAATGCTTTCTCTATGGCTATTTCTTTGTCATGAGTATCAGTTAAGGAACACACTTATGATTCTCTCTGCTGAGATAACACAAGATGAGACACAATTTTAAGTGTTACTATGTAAAATTAAGCCTGTGACATAAATGTATTTTTGTCTCAAGTTTGCAACAACATCTTTCATGAATGCATTTCAGTCACTAGCTCCATTATGTAGGCAAATAACAAATAATGCTCACTTTGTAACATAAGCCAAATCAAAAATATGCATCAATTTTTCAAATTTTGGGGGAAGGGAGTAGGGAATCACATTTGAAAAGTTCAGACACAGAAAGAAGAGATGCTGTAAATCACAGCAACAGCCAACTGTGTGACTGACAATGTTTCCAAAGAGCTTTCAGGCACAGGTTCCCAGAGAATAGTGGCTCAATCCTGAGCACTTTACTCCAAGAACAAAAAACAAAATCTTCAGGAAAAAATGGTTGAACCAGCAACTTTTCCAAGTTGAAGTTCATGCGGTTTTCTACTCATCCTATTCAGCTGGATAGAGAGGAGCAAATTATCCTCTCATCATCATCAGGCCAGCAGGTCTGTCCTGAAAAAGCAGACAACAGCAACATAGAGCACTCCTAGGGACCCCTATATGATAGGGAAAATTATTCATTTTCTTATGGAGGGACTGGAAAAAGAGGGTTTACTCCTCAGAATATCCTGGGAGTGTTAGAAGAGATGGAGTGTGAGATAAAGCAAGAAGGGTGGGAACAGAGCTGGTCTACTGTTAGGGGAGGAAATGCATGAACATTTTCACAAGCTGTCATTCCTTTTTTTGTGACAGAGTGGGTAAAGTGTTCCAGTTCTACTATAACTTTGGGCACATAATATAATCCAAGGTGTAAAATTCATATTTTTCCACATTTAGAAATGGGGATGTGAATTTACAGTTGATATTAATGTTTTCTCTTTCCAACTCACCAGTCCATTTGCAGATTTTGTTTTCATATCAAGTTTTATTAACCCAAATCCTAAAAGATGGCAAAAAAATTAACAAGCTATTAAAATTTAATAAGAAAACAAGAATTTTAAGTATTCATTTAAAACAAACAACATTGCTGTTTTATCTTTTACAATCTCCTGCATCTCCTTTGAATCATCTAAGAAAATAGGATTTATACAAGAGTTGACAGCTGGTCTTATTACTTGTTTGCCAGGAGACAGATTTTGCCATTTATATTCACATTGGGTGGCACCTTCCTACACTAGCCCTATTAATTTCAGAGGTGCTACATGCAGAGGGGTAGACTGAAATACATCTACTAAAACAGAGAAGTACCTTGCTCCCACAGATAATCCTAAAGACTTCAGTGGTTCTGTTCATGGTGTAAGGTACTCCTCAACATGAATAAGAGGATCAGAACCCGGCCCATACAAGTACTATATACCAGTATCCTTCAACACACAGATAGTGCCCTAAAGGAATCACTACTGATCTCCAATTACAGGAGAACAAGTAACTCCCACTGGTCTTCACCAGCCAGGACGGCCAGTGATCTATATCAAGCCTTCCGCTTGTAGGATGCAATTCCTCCAGTACTCTGAGATTCAGCCAGAAAGCTAAGCCTGAACCCAAATATTATCTGCAAAGTAACTTAAATATCTTCCTCACAGAAGGCATTTGAATGAGCAATCAGGAAGTCAAAAACTCAGACACAACCAGGGTAGAAATTTCAACTGGGATTTTTCAACTGGTTCTTAGTGGTTTCAGCTAGCTACTAGGTTTTGCAACAGATCTACTCATTCACCAGTTTCGTGGGATTACTGGTTCTCCACTAATAAGCAATAGAGACCAGAGTAGCAGAAGCCAGGTAATGGGTTCTAATAGAATCCACCAGAATTTCTACAAGGGAAGAGAGAAAAACCCTAGCAAGACAGTTTTAGGAGTTGGTCATTCAGTAAAAGAGAATATGAGTTCCTCCTGGTATTATTTACCGTAGCCCTTGGTGAAAACATCTCTGGCAGATTTTCCTAGATCAGCGTAAGCAGGTGGAACAGCCATTTTCTGCAAAAACAAAAACAGAAATTACAATTTTAAAAATCAGTTTTCTACATGGTCACTTAAGAAGAACTCCTACAAGTAAAGCCATTCGCCTGTTTTTCCACCCATAGCTCTCTGCTAAAGAGCTAGATAAAGTATTTGCAGAAATGATATTTTCTTTACTGGCCATTATGAGTCACTGAGGCACATACGCCATGTTGAATCAGAAACAGTCTACAAAATAAATACAAAAAAATATAAAATAAAGAAACTTTCTGTGCCTGTAAAAAGTTAAACACTGTTGCTTCTAAAAGAACTGTACGATCTACTCCCTGGTTCTTGTTCTCACTAAATATCCTTTTTATGTTCATTACCTGGCATTAGTCAAGGTGAGCATCACAATCTATGAGGCACTGTGAGCAATCCAAGTGTGACATGCTGTACCCTATGTATGCCATTACAGTGTGATTTCTGCATCATTTATGTTCATGCTTGTAGTGTAACTGGGTATTGTCTAAAGCAGGGGTGGCCAAACTTGTGGAACTCAAGAGCCACACAAGTTGATTATTAAGCCTTCAAGAGCCACAATGAGGCATATAGCCATATACTTTTACCTACTAGATTGATTTGCTGACGTTCTTCCGCAAGCCACACTTTTTCATTCAAGGGCCACACGTGGCTCCCGAGCCACAGTTTGGCCACGTCTGGTCTAAAGCAATGTATGACTCTCATGGTGTTTTTGGAATGCTCATGACATACTGAACAGATGAGGAGGAGAAACATCACACCAAGTTTTATTCAGAAAATGCCCAACAAGGACCAACATCTATAGTCAATTGTAATAAAATCATTATAACTCAGAGGACCTGGTTTCACGCACAGAGTGAATAAGGCAAGTTCCTTCCTTACACAGTACAAGAGATTTGTAAACCTCCTTACACACTGTTTGCTCAGTTCTTTTCTGTTACCTGAGGGGAAGAAAACCTGAATTCACTGTGCAAAACTGGAACTGAGCAGATTGCAGAGGTGGCTATATACAATGCACCCAGCCAAGCCCATTGGCTGCCACCCCACACCTGCTTGTGCTCTGACTCTGTATCATCACAAAATCTGAGGCAAGGCCTGATGAGGAGATGAGAGAGAATGGAGCCTGAGAGAGGTGACACACCGTTTGGCAGGGGTCTCCTGACACCCACAGGGTTTGGCCCTGAATTACAAATAGCTCCTCAGGTTGCATGTGCTCAGCAGAACTAAAGCCCCTTGCTGGTTCAACACATACCCCCAGGAAGGAAGGATTCATTGCAATCCCCTACTCCATACCCACAGGGATGTGTATTGTTACTCATGGCAGATAGGATATGGTCCCCCTCCCAGGAAAAATAACCCTTCTCCCATATTTTTATTTAAACCAAGATATGAAGCTATGACTCAGACATGTTTCATTTTTTGAAGGGAACAGTCAAGGCCAGCAGATTGAAATTTTACCACCTCCTTTCCTCATGCAGAATATCCCTCTAATCCCCACACATTTTTTTTTTTAACAATAAAGGCACAAAACTTATGGTTTCTCTCTATCAATACCAGATGTTGCTGTGGGATTTCATATTCCTAAAACCCTTTTTGGTTTTGTCGCATTAATGACATAATTCCAGTCAAGGAGAATGCAAATAGGATACAGGGAATTTTCTACTTGGGTAATTAGGCCTGACTCAATACCACAAAAGTTGTGCAATGCCAGACAACTGTGCCTCTAAAACGTAAAGGCGCAAATAAAAAGACACCCCACCACACATTTATGAATGAGGGTGCTGCTTTTACTGTTTTTGGCTTCAGACTTGGATGTAATTTGTTTTCACATGATTTCCATCACCCCATACATGCCTGACAGGCACTTTTAAGCAGCCACTTAACGTTTCAAGCATTCACTTCAACAAGTTGTTGCCTGTCAAAGTAGGATCTTGCTGTTACTTAAGTGAAGAATTCCTATCCTACAGTGTATAAAACTGGCAGCTGACCAAAATGAACTGTCTTCTCTGAATGCACATTAAGTAGTTATAAGAGAGGACAACATACACATTAGGATCTAGATTCTGTTACTCGGCCTACACTGTATCTGGATGTTTCAAAAGACCCCTCCAGAGACAAGACAGGTGATATATCTTTTATTGGACCAACTTCTGTTAGTGACAAAACAAGCTCTCCCACCAACAGAAGCTGTTCCAATAAAAGATATTACCTCGTCCACCTTGTCTCTAATATTCTGGGACCAACACAGCCAGAACAACATAATGCACACATGAAAATTTCTCTCTCAGGTGCACCACAAAGCATCTGAGGAAAAAAAGGCTAATGTCAAGCAAATAAATTCTTAATCAAAAGGCAACTTCAGGCCATATTCCAATGAACTTGCAACTGCTTAGATTAGGGCTGAATTTTGCACTTCATTTTTTGTGTGCCAGCATGAAAGACAGGATTTAATTTTGTAAATGCCACTATAAGAAAAAATCATTTTTTGGTCAGATGTGGTTCTGCAAAGGACAGCCTACAAATCTGTTAAAGCTTCAACTTTAAAAAAAAAAAAGAGTAATAATAATTCCTCAGCTTAGTAGACCACAACATGTCAACAAATTGAAAAACAAAGCACAACTGTGGCCATCCATGCACAGATCAATTCACAAATAACAGAGCTGAGATGGCCAAAGCAACTTCATAACCCTAATCATATAGAGATGATTCAGAGAGCCATGGTCACTTGCAATTTTTAGATAAAGCTGCTTTCCAGTCACAGCAGCCAACTGTCACTAGAACTCAGTGAGGGGCATTTCCAAAAGACCAAGCCACAAATTACAGCATCAAATCTCCACATCTGAAAGCACCTACATGCTGCTGCGAAAAGCAACTCACTCTGCTGATTCTCTACATAAACCCTAATGGCTCTCAGCATAAGCAGTTTTCTTAAAATCCAACCATTGTGCTAACTTGTTTTCATGAAGACTGTGTACTATTATTATTAAATAATTTTCCTGTACCAAACTCGAAAGGGCCAAATTCTGTTCTCACTTACACTGGTGCTCCTCCACTAAAGACAATGCAGTTACTCTGGACTTACACAAGTGTAACAGAATGGAGACAGGCCCCAGGGTTTTTCTGTTACATTATCGCCAGCAAGCTCTCTGGAAAGCGAGCTAGCCATGCCTGTGTGATGAATCATCTGTGACACACTGTTCTAACGCAGCAGTTGTCTGTGGTTATAGGGCAGTGACAGATGTCTAGTCTCCTCTTACACAATTACCATAATTAAGAAATAATATAATAATGTTAAGTCCACTTTGAATCTATTTGTAAGAAATCATTTAATTTACACAGAAGAAGGTGTCTAAAATTGGAGAACAACAGGCTGTGTATAAAATGGTAGTTTACCTCATTGCTGTCCATGATAAAAATAATTATTTCTGTTTACATAAGTTTGTCAATACAGTAATCAGAGAGGCCAACTGTACCATGGATGAATAACAAATAGGTCACATCATATAGGACTGCAGGATGTTTAACCGCAATAAGTCGTCTGCAAGGGCCAGAGACTAAGGCCATAATCAAGTGCATGCCCTTGTCTTTCACCTCTGGAACCTCAGGAGGTGAACTCTGACTAGGTCATAAGTGAAACTGAATGTGCTTCTCTTCCTCTAATTCTCCTGTGCATATAGATCGTGAAACTACCACCACATGACTCAGCGCCTGCTCAAGGAAGGCCAACATTTAAACAGAAGAAAGTAATGGGAGTCACTGAAGCACAGACAGAGAGTTACACAGGGAAATTCTGAAGCGAGTGCTCGGCTCACAGTACAGGAGTGGTCCACAAACTTCTAGGGTCATGTTCCTTCTCACCTGGTCCATTCCATCCCTCCCCTCCTGCCAGGACTCGCAATCAAGAGCTGGGGCCAAGAACAGGACTAATGCAACAGTCAAAGGCCAGGAAAAAGGCCCAAGTTACAGCTGTGGCCGAGGGCAAAAGCTGAAGCTGTGGAGACAGCAGCGTCCCTTTACAACGCTGGCTCTCACACAAGTATGCATGTACCATTGAGAGCACACAGAGGTCTCTCAAGGGGTACTTAAAAAGCACTATCAAGGTCAGCACAAATTACAATTACACACAGACAGTGACTTCTAGATATTGCTTTATGAACCAAAAAACAAACCAGATTTCAGCATCTCAAAAAAACTACTCCTATTTATAAAAATAAGGAAACCTGATTAGGCGTTCTTTTAAATGCCTAATGCAAAGCTCATTCAAAGTCATGATTTCAGTCTGCTTTTGGTCAGGCCAGTGTCATACAGGTTTCACTTTAAATACAACTCCTGAAATCAAATGTTAAGCACCAGTTAATCTTCACAGGATCTCAGCCTACGTACACGTACGTATGAATAATCTGTGCTATGAATTAATAGAAAACCAAAGTCCACATTCTTCCACAACGTGTAATTCCACTGAAATTAAACAGTCAATATATCAGCCCTTGCGCAGTAAAAACTATCCAAGGCACTTGTTACACTGAACAATGTCCCCACAATACCCAAGTGAGGTAGAGAAGCACATTTAGCAGATTGGGAACTGTGGCGCTGAGAGTTTAGGTGAATTCTGCAACACAGCAAGAATTTGAATCTCGGTCCCACACTGAGTTCGTAGAACTGTTTGCAGAATAAGTCTTAATTTAATTTACTGAGCAAATATTATGCATTTTAAGCCCTCTCAAAACTAGTTACATTATCATCCAAATAAGTAAAGTTTTCGATTCTTAAATACTGTTATATTTAACATACTTTAGTGGCTCCTACAATGCATCAAGCAATAAGACATTTTAAAAACCCTTTAGCACATATTTTCCTAAACACAAAGATTGTAACTAAAGAGAAGGGATTCTGAGCTGAGTTACAGAGAAGTAAATATGGAGTAACAATTTCAATTAAGACTTTTTTTTGCATAGCTTAAGCTATTAATTAAATAAAAAGCATAAAATACAATTCTGCCCTCCTCACTGTTGTCAATAAAGTTACAAAGGCTGTGATAGCCAAACAAGACCCATGGATTAAAAAATAAAATGCCAAACCATGGATGAAGCAACTGTTTGTGCACCTACACATTTAGGAAGCAGTGAGCAATAATGTGATCAGTGACAGCAAGGATGGGAACTGAATTAACACAGTGAATTAACTGGCAAGTAAAATCTATGAGGTAGCATAGTGAGATCACCAGTAAAGTGCAAGGTAATCAGGCACGGATGGCACAGTGGACATGGGAAAAGCACTGAACAAAACACACAAACATTTGGGGCCATACTGTGCCCTCTATTATATCAATGTACCCTCAGCTCAATGGCTGTGACATGTTAAAATTCAAGGCAATATTTGGTCCACTTGTATATTTTTGCTTGCTAGCTCCTTTCGCACTGGAGAAAAGTATCTATTATATTTAATTTTGTATCAGTCATCTTCCTCTACATTTTTCCTCTGCCATAGGCACAAAATGGGAAAGTTTGGGTTTTGCTGCCTCACTGCTCAGCTTCTGCTGACAACATACAGTCACAATATTGAAATGGGGACATCACTCTTGTTGCCACATCATACCCAATTCAGAGTCCACTGCACAATCAGACAGAAGCAGAAGCTGGATGTGGAGGGAAGCTAGCAAGAGTACAGAAAATGATGGGCCAAATAAATGAGCAATTGTGTAAAGGTAGAGAAGATGTTAAATTCTGAAAAGTGTGAAAGTCCTTCTTCAAAGAGATTCAGACGAGATTCATAGTGGAGAAGCAATCCAAAACACCACACAGAAGGAAAAAACAGTTCTTATTGCTAAGACTGTAAGTATTCCTATGAAATGGCCTAACACAACAGCACGGTGCAATAGTTCTCAAACTTTTTACCCTTGTGGGCATATGCAGTCCTCAATATGTTATGTGGGTTGCAGTATATGTACAGAAGTATTCATATGACCCTGAGGATGTCACATGGGCCACAAACGGTCCACAGACCATAGCTTGAGAAGCACTGGCCCAGAGACATTCTGCTCCAAATTTCTTTTACTTTAACTAACAGCCAAAGACAGAAAGGACATGGAAATAGAGCTACTTTACACGACCAGAAACAGTTCTTCCAGGTCAAAGACATGACAGAGTGAAGTGGGGAAACTTTCATGGCTGCTGTGCTCTTCTGAGGATAAAGGCTGAAGCTTTTCTGAGGATAAAAGATTTCAGTCCCCAGCATTTTCAAACCCAGTATTAAAACACAGTTAAAATATAAAGACCTTAAAAAAAAACAGTATTTTGGGAGTTGGATTTTGTGTATGTGGTTTCTTTTTAAAATATCTCATTCTGAGTTCTCTAACTTCGGGGACTCCACTAAGTCCCATCATTTATTCACATTTTCCACAAGAGTAAGGAAGATACCAGGCTGAAATGGGCTGGTTAAAATAAGTTATCTGACCAGCCAACAACGATCCTGTGCTGAGTCATGCTATCATACCAGACAGCAACATAGAAGGAGATCCAGCCTTTGCTTTACCTGGAAATTAAAAATTATAAGAGGCAGCACATGCCTCTGGAGCTGAAGCTATTCAGAAAAATGAACACACTTCAAGGGTTGAAGGTCAATTCAGGTCAATTTCCAGACTGATTTTTAGCACATGGTACAACTCCATGAAAGATAATAGGATTGCACAGTGCTAACGCCAGAATTTGGTTCACTGAGTGGAAGTGTCCTATAGCTAACACTGTCTCATTATGGATCAAATTATCAACCACATGGCAAGTCATGCTTAGAAGCATCAAAAGCCATCTGGTATCAGAAGTTATAATCCAGACATTGTTTCAGAAAATTATATCATTGTATATCTACATTTGTTAGAAAAAAAATGTAATTCTTAGTTTGCCTCCATGCACATTTTAAAATGTGCAAAGCGTAGCTACTATGGAATTTCCTCATATCATTCCCAGGGGTTAAAGTAAGTGCTAGAACACCCTCGAGCTGCCCACAAATTTGAGGGGCCAGAGTTCAGATGCCCCGAAAAGTGGAAAAATTGGGTGGAACGCACGTTCTGCCCTGCCCTGGCTTGGGAGCTGCTGCCAGGCTGGGGGAGTTTTCAAATTTCCCACCCTGAACCTGCTCCAATGCATGCTCAGGGTGGGAGCGGCCTGGCCAGGTAAGTTGTGGGAAAGGGGAGGTCAGGGAGTTGGCATGGGGGCCCAGAGATTAGGAGGGTTCCAGGGCCCATCAAATTATACTTCAACCACTAATCATTCCTGAACCCAACTGAAACAGTTCACATGTCAGGCTCCCACAATTTTTACAGCCTAATCACCAAACAGCAAAGGTTACCCTGTATTACTGTTAAGGCCCCCCAAAAAAGGCATGAAAAAGCACTGCTGGGGAGAGATATTGGCAGCATTAGAAGCCAGAAGCCAGTGGGGAACAGGTATAAACCCAGCAGAGATGAACCACCAACAATAAAATCTTGCTTGTGGAGAAGTGATGAAAGGCAGCTCCGCTGTCTTTCCATTCCCATCATGCTGGCTGTGAAAATACCCACCTTTCATCCCTGCCCTGAGGCCTGACCAGCTGCAGCCTGGCTCTTCCTGGGGAGAAGCCATTCTCGCTGGGGCCTGCACCAGGCTACTGCAGTGAGGCAAGTCACAGAGAGGAGAGATTTCCCCAACACCCCCCCAGTGGTCAGCTAGCAACACTACTACACCAATTTAGTGAGCACCCCCAATACCCCCCCCCCCAATTTCAAGTCCTAAGGGGAACACTGGAGGAGAGTCTGCTTTGCTGTAGCCCACAGAAGGTCACCTACAGACCAGCTCCGCCAGGATGAGGAGGAAGGAAGCTGCAGACGCCACCCTGCTGCAAAGCCAGTCCTGCCCCCAGGGCAAGGCAGCATCAGACAGGTGCAGAGCAAAAGCAAAGCGCTGCAAGGGAAAGAGGCGCTGCAACCCCGGGCCAGGAGCGGCAGGGCCCATCAGCCGCCCGCAGCCAGCTGCAGCCTGCTACCGACGCCCAGGCCTCCGCACCGGCCTCCCCCGCAGCCCCGCGCCCAGGAGAGGGACCCGGCGGCTGCAGCGCGGCTCGCGGCCCGCGCGCTCACCTGCCTCCCCGGCTCTGCGCTGGCGGCGGCTGCGGCGCGCGGCTGACTGACAGCTGGCCGGGCGGGGCGGGGCCCAGAGACGTCACGGGGCGGGGCTCGCCTCGCCCCGCCTCCCGCGGGGTTAACCCTGCCCTGCCCGCAGCCCTGGCCCGGGCCCGGCGCCTCCTGCGCCTGCCAGCCTGCGTGCCGAGACAGGGCGGGGGGAAGGAGACCAAATCAAATAAAGGATCTGTGTTATAACATAGACACATCTATAGATACATATATATAAAAGGATCTGTGTTATAACATATATACATGAGTCTGCTTAATATGCAGAAGGTCCTGGGTTCAAGCCCAGGGGGGGTTGGACTCAATGATCTCATGAGGTCCCTTCCAACCCTATGATTTGATTGATTGATAAAGAAGGATCTATGTTATAACATATATACATCTATAGATACATATATTAAAAAAGGATCTGTGTTATAACATATATACATCTATATATACATATATAAAGAAGGATCTATGTTATAACATAGACACATCTATAGATACATATATTAAAAAAGGATCTGTGCTATAACATATATACATCTCT
>ML682007.1:11232561-11257707 GCA_007922195.1 Podocnemis expansa | reverse complement strand
ATATATTAAAAAAGGATCTATGTTATAACATAGACACATCTATATATACATATATTAATAAAGGATCTGTGTTATAACATATATACATCTATAGATACATATATTAAAAAAGGATCTATGTTCTAACATATATACATGAGTATAGATACATATATTAAAAAAGGATCTGTGTTATAACATATATACATCTCTATATATACATATATAAAAAAGGATCTGTGTTATAACATAGACATCTATATATACATATATAAAGAAGGATCTATGTTATAACAGACACATCTATACAGTATATACATATATTAAAAAAGGATCTATGTTATAACATATATACATCTATATATACATCTCTATATATACATATATAAAAAGGATCTATGTTATAACATATATACATGAGTATATATACATATATAAAAAAGGATCTGTGTTATAACATATATACATCATATATACATGTATATATATGCATATATACATCTATGCCATCACATGCCGGAAATGCCCCAACACCTTCTCCATTGGACAAACAGGACAAGCCCTGTGCAAAAGAATAAATGAACATAGAGCAAAACAAAAAAACCAGTTGCTGAGCACTTCCATCTTTTCAATCACTCAGTAAATGATTTGCTAATGACTGTCATCAGAGATGTGACTGGGACATCAAGACTTCAAAGAGAAACAGCGGAAATCGAATTAATATGCAAATTAAATTCTGTGACAGCAGGATTGAATCGACACTATGGGTAGAGCCCTGCAAGGATACAAATAAGTGGATCCATATCCGATCTGCATCTGCAAGAAATGGTCTGCAGATATCCGTATTGTATCCGCAGATGCATATATAATACGCATATCCACGGATATCCGCATATTTGCAGGGCTCTAGCTCTGTGCAGATAAAAATATGTGGATCCGTATCCAATCTGCATCCACAAAAAATGGTCCGCGGATATCCGTGTTGTATCCATTGATGCGAATACAAGGCAGATATCTGCAGTTATCCACGGATTTGCAGGGCTCTAACTATGGGTGCTTTTCCCATTACAAAAGGTAATTTGAGTTCAGGCTTCCCAGGGTTTGAACCTAAAAACTGCTCTGATTTGCTGTTATTGTATGACCTGATCCTATGTTTTACACCCCCTTGCATTTATTTTCATTCCATTCTTTAAGTTCACCCATCTTCGAAGCAGCTGACAAAGTGGGATTTTCTCCCACAAAAGCTCATGCAAAAAATAAATCTGTTAGTCTTTAAGCACCACACAACTCCTTGTGTTTTTTTACATAAAGACTAACAGATTTATTTATCGCATGAGCTTTAGTGGAAGCAAATCCCACTTGGTCAGAGGTTTTGAAGAGGGGGAACTTACAGAGTGGGATGCTAACAAAAGCAGGGGAATGTAAGACCTGGGATCAGGTCACCCTGCAGCAGCAAATCAGAGCATTTGTCAGGATTCAAACTCTAGCACAGTGGTTCCCAACATTTTCTCTGCCGTGGCACACCCTGCTTCCTTTAATTAATTTGAGGCACACCATTATATAGTTTCCAAATGAACTCATGAACATTCATGAGCCAAGGAACCAATCCACAGCTCTTTGAGTAGTTTTCCGAAAAATTTTGGGGCATACCCGCTCTGACCTGGTGGTATACTTGTGTGCTGTGGCACACGGGTTGGGAAAAACTGCTCTAGCAAACAGCGCATAGGGGAGGGTCAAATTACCTGTTATAATATGAAAAGAATCCCATGTCTTACGCTGCCCTGCATTTATTTTCATCCCATTCTGTAAGTTTCCCCTCTTCAAAATGCCTGACCAAGTGGTATTTTCTCCCACAAAAGCTCATGTGATAAATAAATCTGTTAGTCTTTAAGCGCCACAGGACTCTTTGCTTTTTTTGTTTTACTAGATTAACATGGCTGACCCTTTGAACTTGCCCAGCATGGTAGCCTAGGGCTGGGCAGGGAGAAGCAGACAAATAAAAAAAAAAAAAGAGCCCTGTGGCACTTAAACACTAACGGATCTATTTTTCACATGAGCTTTCGTGGGAGAAAACCCCACTTCGTCAGATGCTTCTAAGAAACTCATGTGAAAAATAAATCTGTGTTTAAGTGCCACAGGATTCCTTTTTTTTTTTTTTTTTTTTTGGCTGGACTAGACTAACATGCCTGCCTCTGTGGAGCTTGGCCTGAAGCAGACAGCCAAGCACGGATTACATGCTGAACCGTGCCCAGGGAGAGGAAAACAGGCTCCCTGCCAGGGCCGCCAGCCGGCTGCAAGTTTATAGTCAGTTAAACAAAAGTCCATAGTGTTAACAGTCTGGAAACCCGGAAAGAAATGAAAATGTCAGTGAAGTTGGGTAGCAATGAAGCAGGTTGTGTTTTCATGAGAGAAAATGCCACCACGTCTAAGGCTTTGAAGACGGCAGAACTTACAGAATGGGGGAAAAATAAATGCAGGGACCATTCTGTAATTTTCCTCATTTTCAAAGCATCTGACAAAGTGGGATTTTTCTCCCATGAAAGCTCATTCGATAAATTTGTTAGTCTTTAAGTGCCACAGAACTCCATGTTTGTTTTATTGAACTAGAGTAGCACAACTGCCCCTTTGGATGTTGTGTTTTGACGAGGGACATCACTGGCACTGGGCTTATGGGGCTCAAGCCCCGAATGTCGGCATCAGAGCCCCAGGTCTGCCACGGTGGCAGCTGTAGCAGCAGTGTGCTTAAAGTACACAAGTCCAAAATGGCCACACCTGAGCCCCAGGTCTTTTTCCAAGCCAGGGGCGCTCCTGGTTTTGACACTGATTGTGCCCAATTCAAATCACTTCTTGTGTCCTAAACCTATACTGGCCCTGACTTTTATCAATTTCCTGTTTTCTCTTCTTGTGCCAGGACCAAAGAACCTGACTGATCAATTAATTGTATTTAAAACAATTGCCTAATTCCAAATTCCTGTGTACAGAATACTGCAAGTGAGTACACGCTTTTCTAACTGTATTATATTCCTTATGGTATTTTTCTTGATGTCAGTAAAAAGTTTACCATGAGGCGTGTCTGTTAAAAAAAAAATCAACTTCAGATCTTTGTGTCAATGCACATTGCAAGACTGGCAATCCTAGTTCCTGCCCAAAGAACTTTACACTCAAAGGCCCTGATCCAGCAAACACAGACATATATAACTTCATTGCCATGAAGCTGGGGAACACTGCTCATGAAAACAATGCTTTTCACACACTCAAGCATATACAGCATGGCATTCAGTGGAGCACCTGACCATACGATTTTGCTGGATCAGATCTGGAAGATAATTGGAAGCTGCATTTTGTTTGGACTCAAGCAATGTGTTTGTCTGGGAGATTCTCTATGCTGAGGTTGCAGCAATCAGGTTGGGAGATAAAGGACTTGTAAAAGAGGAGACAGCTTACTGAGGAGAAAATAAAAAAAATCAGATCTTACAAATATTGTAGAAAGAAGTGGAAGGATTTGGACAGTTAATCTGTGGGGAAGGAAGGAGTTAACTGTGATCCCTGATGAGGTGGGGATGATGTCAATAGTGAAGAAGGTTTCAGAGACATCATAAATTTATTTTTGGCCATGTCAAATAAAAGATGATAGCCATCCATCCAAGAGTAGCTGTCAGGCTGAAATGCCAGATCGGATAGAGGGAGAAAAGCCATGTGCCACACAACCACTGGGAGAAGAGGAGGGAAAGCACAAAATCATAGAGACAACCAGGAAATCCATGAATGATGAATCCTGTGGTGATTAACAGAAATATTGGGCTGATTGAGCCATGGGTGACATTCACATGACTGAGGCCAATGTATCCTCTGTAAAATGTCCTTTTCAGGGACCAGCATCACCTAAGCCTTGCCACTTTCAGGGCAGGCTGTAAAGCCAATGCATTGGCTGTCCAATACCAATGACTGCAGAAGGCCCATCAACTTTACCTCTTCAAATACAAACAATGACAATCCCACCTAAGACAGGGCTGTTGAATTTGGTACTGTTCCTGCTTCTGGCCTGAGCAATGTACCAATACTTTGAACCTTCCATTAGGAAAAGATCCAAAGGGGCAGCCCTGTTAGTCTAGTTCAGAAAAACAAACAAGGAGTCCTGTGGCACTTAAAGACTAACATTTATTTTTTGCATGAGCTTTTGTGGGAGAAAATCCCACTTCCTCAGATGCTTTGAAGATGGGGGAACTTACAGAATGGTAGGAAATATATGCAGGGAAGTGTAAATCATGGGAACAAGTCACACAGGAGAAGAAACTGATGATACAGTCACGTTATTTCTTCCATGTAGTCTTGATTCTTTCACAAAAAATGTATACTAAGTGCCATTTCCCTGAACACAGTAGGAATAAACAGCAGGAGACAATTTCCTTGCTCACAGTCCAAAGGCTCCCTTTGCATCCAGCACTCTGCCCAAAAACTCTTGGCTTTCTTTCAGGGCCACAGTACAAGTCCTCTTGCTGTCACCCATTTTCCTGAGGCACTCTGTCTGCTTTATGGCTGCTTCTCATTTAAATGTACAGCATTGCGGCTGAGCTCCGGGAGCTCACTTTCACCTCTTTCTCCATGGCTGGTGGGTGTAATAGGCCTCCCCTGGTGCAGCTGATGCCAACCAATATATAGGACATAGTGGCCCCACCTCTTCCCATCCTTGCTCCACCCCTTTCCTGATGCCCACAGCGCTCTCCTGATCCTCTCCTCCACTCCAGCCTTTGTCTCTGTAGGTTCCAACCACTCACCTTTTTGTGTCCCTCCTCTCCTTCGCACCATACCCCTACAAGTCAGCCCTAACTCACTGTGTCTCTCCCCTCCTCCGTGAGATCCCTACCCACCTCATTCTTCCCCATCTCCATGCTTCATGCCTCCCCCATGAGATGCCCACTGCTTGCCATGTCCCTCCCTCACTCCCCTGTGAGAACACCTGCTCACCAAGTCCCTCCTTCCACATTCCACCATCCAGCCCCACAGAAGTGCCCAATGCCCATCATGTCCTTCCCTCTCCTCCCCTCACAAAGAACCATGAGTTGTTCCAAAAAAGATAAGCTACCTGGGGCTAGCTGGAAAGGCAGACTTAAAAAGGTGAGCAAGGAAACTGCCTCCCATCATTTCATCCTACTGCGTTCAGTATTTGTGCATATTCTTTGCAAATAAATAGGATTGTGTGAAAGAAATGCCTGATTCTATCACCAGTTTCTCCTCCTCATGGACCCTGAATATTGGCAAAACACTTACGTCAAAAGGGAAGAAGGGAAGAAGTTATGGACAACATGACCCTCTCAAATAGAAACATGCTGTTCTCATTCACCATCGTAGATGGTGCCTGAATATTAATGTGATGCATTATAAATATTAGATTAGGTTAAGTAAATCTACTTAAAATGTGGCCCAGCAAAGAGTCCTCAGACCTTGCCAAAAGCTTGGCTTACTCAGTGCACATTTTTGGTTTGTAACAGAGCACGAAACCAGCTGAAGCTGGTTTTGGATTTCATTATAAAATCTTTGGGCATGTCTAAAAATAAACTTCAGATAGGGAGGGTCAGGTAAAAGAGAGACTGGACAAATATCACTGTTAGTATTAGACTCCTTCTGTTCCCATGAGTGAGTGCAGGCTTCAAAGTAAGATTTGGGTTTTTTTAAAACACATGTGGATGGAAGTGGCAGTCTCTGATTTTTACTGATTATGGTTACCGTTGCCACAGCACTAGGTTTGCCTATTGCCAGGAGTGACTCTATTTGGAAGCTGTGCACAATATGAAATGCCAGAATAAAGCCTCAGCCCTAGTCCTGTAAACTGCATAGCATAGATGGACCCTAGCATAGCACCTATGTACAGCCCTGGGGCCTAAATTATTCTAAAAACAATCTTTGTGATAATGCTCCAAGATGGCAGTTATGTGACTGCCTTTAAGATCCAGGATTGTCTCTCTTGCTGTATCATTCACTGAAAAATACCTAATAATAAAGGGTTTAACCAGCAACATCAGGCTTTGAAGCTGCAGTGATGAGTGCTGTAAAAATATCAAAGACAAGACAAACAAGGAGTCCTGTGGCACTTTTAAAGACCAACAAATTTATTTATTGCATGAGCTTTCATGGGTAGAATCCCTTTTCATCAGATGCTGACATGAAGTGGGATTCTACCCATGACACCTCAAGCGATAAAGAGATTTATTAGTCTTTAAAAGTGCCACAAGACTCCTTGTTGTTTTGTTGAACTAGACTAATACAGCCACCCCTCTGGAACTTGTTAAGATAAGAAAGTTTACCTCAGATTGGCTCACAAGAGTTCATGCCATCTCAGTATCAAAAGTGATCGGAGGGCAATTTCTGGTGCCTATTTGGCCATAAGGGAGAGAATGACACCAGCCTAACTTTTGAGGAGTCCCAGTGGTTCTCTGGTGACAAAGGGGAAGCCAGTCCTGATGGGGCAAACAGCCAGACTCATCTGAAGTCCAATATAGGGACAGCATCAGTGCCAAAGAAGAATGGGGATCAGCACTGACAGTAACAAATTAGATAGACCCCCCATGGGACCAGGAAAGGTACCAATACTGGGGCTAAGGACTGCACCAAGCTTAATGAAAGGAATCTGTCACCAAGAAATGATGGTGCCAAAGGACACACCAACATCGAGGGAATCTTCAGGGCTGTGCCCAGCTATGACCCAGACCCAGGGCCATAACTAGGCCAGAGGCAAACAGGGCAAAGCACCAGGCGTGTAATGTTAGGGGGCACAGGGGATGGATCCAGCTTCCCGCAGCAGCTGGGGATGGATCCAGATCCATTCCCAGATGCCGCACGGAGCCAGATGCGTCCCCTCCGCCCCCTAACATTCCACGCCTGGGGCTTCCACTGGGGCTCGGTGCCACCGCCGGATCCAGATCCATGTCTCCACAGCCTGCCAGCAGCGGTGGGAAGTTTCCAGCGCCTCCAGCAGCAGTTGGGAATGGCTCCGTCCCCCCACAGCCTGCTGGTGACTGGGAGCTTTCCAGCGCCTCTGGCGGCAGCTGGGAACAGAGCTGGATCCTCCAGCTTGCTGGTGGCAGCAGAAAGTTCCTGCTGTCGCCAGCAGGCTGCCAGGATCTAGATCCATCGCCAGCCATGTGGCTGGGGACGGATCAGGCCCCAGGACGGATCGGGGCCCGGGAATGCGTCTGGGGCAGCTTGCCCCAGTTGCAAAAACTACTAGTTACGGCTCTGCCCTGGCCTCCTGGGATAACTACCTGAAAATGCCGGGATCAGGGCAGGCTGCAAAAAGGAGAGCAAATTCTCTCATTACCAAAGGGTGACGCTGAAGTCAGGCTTCATGATCTGTCACAAACAAGGCTCCTGATTTCCCACAATGGACATCAAGAAGCCACAATAAAATATAAGCAGCCCCCCTTTATTGCATTTCAGCCACCGGCTTCCAAACAGCCACCGGGTCTAGTAAAGAGATATGTTACTAAAAACTCCAACCTCTTGACCTAAAAAAGGTCTTCTGATCCCAATATATAAAATGACAAAATTCCGAAACTAAAAATCTAAGTCAGCCTGACTCATGAGAATAGTCCATTTGAAAGACTATGTACATGAGTAAGATTTACAGGACTGAGTCCTATGACTGTACTGGATCTGTGAATACAATGTGCAGTTAAATTTCAGATCAAGCCAGTGACCAGAGCTAGTTAAAACCCAGGAAAAATATTCATTTGTTTTCCAAAAATAACGACATGTAAATGTATACACTATATGGCGCACAGGAAAGTAAAGTACAAGCAGATCTAGCAGCTACAATTTTTTCTGTAGCAAATTATGCCTGGGGAAATGAGGTTCATACCTATTTATTATTATATATCAAAATCATAGCTCCATTACTTCCCAGACTTGGTGTTTGTTACATTTAGTTAATTTGGTAAATCAAGTTAGTACTTTAGAGATAGATCAAATTGGAACTTCCTATTTTCTGCCTTGGTTTCATGGCCTTGCAGAGGCTGCTGTAATGACACATCTGCCAGGAGGTTTCAGAGACCAGAGCTGGAGGATAGGCCAGCAATGCACAGATAGATGCTGAGACCCCCACCTGCAGAAAAGGCTAAAATGATAGCTGTGTGGGATGGTGCAGTAAGGGCTGATCCTCACTGCTGTTTGCTGGAGAGGAGGACGCTGAGAACTTTGCAAAGCACAGAAAGCAGATGTTTATGAAGTGTGGGCTGGGGGGAGAGCTACACTCTAAAACAGGGGTCTCAAACACGTGGCCCACAGGCTGCATGCAGCCCTTAAAGCCAGAGCCGTAACGCTCTGTTTCGCTGCCTGGGGTGTGCTGTGACTGGAACACACCCCTTGCCATTAGCAGCACTTGGATCTGGTGCCATGAAACCCATCCTTTAATACAGCAGCTCTATTGAGCCATTCTGCTGTGCGTGGGCCAAAGCCCCATTGGCCCTGCCGTAGTAACGGCTCTGCTTAAAGCGATCTCCTGTGGCCTGCAATGACATTATCATTACCAATATTTGCAATATTGTCGTATGAAAAGGTTTCAGTGGTGCGGCCCTCGGGCTAATGTACTAGTCCTCGTGTGCCCCTGTACCGTCTTCATGCAGCCCTCGTGGTGATTTGAGTTTGAGATCCCTGCTCTAAAATAACTTGATTCTCTGCATCCATAATATTCATCCACCAAAAGATGGCAGCAAATCTCTCACTACGTTAACTGGTTAATTGCATTATTCTTTTCTAATGTATGAAACTCCAGGTTCTCCTGCCAAATGTTGGCTGAACTGAAGGACTCTGCCATCTACTGTCACACAACAAAAATCTATACCTGCAGCTCTGGTTGAAATGACAGGGGCTCATAAAAATAACCAGTCATCTGTAAATTCATTTATTTAAACTGTCTGTAGTTGGGATAATGTTGCTTCTCAGTTTATTTTGTCACTGACACAGGCAAGGCTGGGGTGTCAGAGAATCCCCAGTTGTCAAAAATAATTCAGATACAAAGTCTATCTGCCTCATCATTGCTGTCAGATATTTCAGATCTTGATCTGAGAGAGGAGTTAATATTCCAGCTGTTAGTGGATGCTTCCCCAACCTCAGCAGCAAATCTGGAACTGATTTACTGTTTGTTATACAAGTTAGCATGCAGCTGATGAGCTTTTTTAAAATCTCTCATCATCGTGTTAGTGAGAACCACCTTTTCATTAATGAACCTGATCACCAGTCCTATTTACACTAGGATAAATCAAAAGTAACTCAACTGAAGTCCATGGAGCTACATCAGTGGCACAAGTGAAATCCGATTCTGGCCCTAGAAGGCTGACTCTTCTCTGCATTATATTTTGCATCTTTATGAAAATTTGGCAGCATTTTACACTTATTTTGCTAAGAACTCAGTAATGACACAAGGGGCAAGGTCCTACCTATTACAAATTCCGCCTCTGGTTCAAGTCCCTTTACAAAACAGGAAGAACTTATCACCATAAACCAAGTCTCTCCAGTAGTATATAGCTGGTCTATGCATAAAATGTTAACCTCCCATCTACCCCTGCATCCAGGGCCAGATTAACCAGCCTGGGGGCCCCCCTACCATGGGGCCACCCCGCATGCTGGGGTCCACAGCCCAGGCAGGCTGTCACTGTAGAGGAGGGTCTTGGGGCCAGAGGGCACTCCCACCCCAGTCAGTCTGGCCCCAGAGCAGGGCCAGCTGGTGCATAGCATGGCCCCTGGCTTGGTGCAGGCCCCCCAGGGCCATGGGAACTTGAAGGCCACTCCAGAGCAGAGGCCGTGCCCCAGGTTAGCTGACTCTGCCCCCCCCCATGGTAGAGCAAACGGGTGCTGGCCTGCTGCACCCCTCTCTGGGGGGGCAGACCAGCCAGCTCAGGGGTGGGGCAGGAGTGCAGAGCCCAGCCTTAGGCCCCAGGGACCCTCCCCAGCGCCAGCACAGCAGGCTCACTCTCAACACTCCCCCAAGCCCTGATGGCATTAAGCAGGGCAGGTGGAGCAGATCCGGTAGGGCTTTCAGGGGCTGAAGCCTGGGGCCCCCCTTTAGACCAGGGTCTAGGACTTCAGCTCCTATAGTCCCTGTGATAATCCGGCTCTGCCCCCATCCCTCCTGTGATCTTGCTCCTCCCACTCATTGCATCTGATCTTAAACCAATTGCAAGCTCTTTGCGACAGGGACTTGACTCTCACTATGTACCACAAGCACATGGAATCCCTGATCTAGTTGGGATCTCTAGCAACACTATGGTAATGGAAATAGTAACAACAATCTGCAGGCCTTAAACTAGGATGGGGTTTCTCGTTGTTATTCATTCTGTAATATCAATGGCAGTTACATGGATGCAGCTGAAGTTATCCTTGAGGAATCAGGCCCTTATCATTTAAATGCCTTCATGTCCTTTTAATTGTTGCCTACATTTCCCTGCTGGAAACCAACAGATGAGTTTCATAACAGACTGTGGTGTCATTACTGGGATCAAGAAGGATTTAAGTCCAGCTAGTATATCAGCCTTTGTCCAGTAAATCTGAGCATTAATCCTGTCTAGCACAGGATCTCTGTGAATTGTGTGGTGATAGCATATCAGGCAACAGTTCACCCAGCAGGTTCCTACCTCTAAAATGAGACCGTTTTCTGTTGAACGAAAGACAGTGTAGATAAGATCAATGGTCTTTCAGCAGAAACAGGTGTTATGACTGTGGGTTCTCTATCATGTCTGCATTTTTCTAGCATATAGATTGCAATCCTACGGCTTAGTCCTGGGAAGTGCAGACTCAGAGGATCTCCTACAAGCACTTAGTAAAAGCCTCTCAAGGGGAGACAACAGACATGACTGAATTCCCCTATGTCTTAAAAAAAGTCAACCATTCCATTATTTAAAAGGTTAGTTCAAAACCAGCACACATATAAGCATGAGAGCTGCAGTAATGAATTTTCAGTGGCTCAAACCTCCATATGAGTATTTGGCTTGTATCCAGTCAGTTGAACTTAAATGATCAAGTTAAGATAATCTCCAGCAAACATTTATGTACGTAAGTAAGCTCATAGACATCAGTGAGACTATTTCTGTAGGGAAAGTTGCTCAGGTACTTAAGTGTTGGCAGGATCAGGTCATTACATACCAACATTAAATTATCTGGGGACATAGTATAGGCTAGATTCTGCCTTCGATGACACATGAGCATCTTCACCTTGGGAATGCAATTGGCAAAACATACCTAATAATTTCCAAAAAAAATTAAGGGGAAAAGTTTTATAGAATCACCTATCTCAATTTACTGATTGATTGTGGATGGTGGGGGGGGGGGACAGAAGGCCAAAAAACAGAAACAAAAGGAACACAAATATGTAATAAAACAATCAAGCCGCTTTTCATCTAGAAAAATAAAGAAATTGACCTCACTGCCTTGAGTTATGTTTTGATTTCCTGTAACTAGCAACAATCAAAATCAAGCTTCTTTCTTCAGTGTATTTTCCTTTTTGCTCTGAACAAAAGCTGTAAAGGCTGCAACACTTTATCTCCCTTGTCTATCCTGGGCCAATAGTCTACTTCAGACAGAACTGATTAGAGGAGAGCAAACTCCTGTAGTGTCTGTAACCTCATTCTCACATTGCAAAAGCAAACACAAGTGGGAGAAAAACGTGGCAAAAGTGTCCTGTAGCCTTGAAGGCAAGGTGTCAAAAGGTATATACTGGCTTCTAGGGTTTTACTATGGAAGGGTCTAGATTTTAATACATCAGGCCAGAAAATGAATGCCTAGAGTTGCTATCTGTTTAATGATGGGTCAGTATTAGGATCCATGAAGAACTCAGTGAAGCAGTGATGACTGACATTAGAAGCAATGTGGAGTGGTAACACTATATTGCGATGCAATTGCAGGCACAAGAGAAAGCTGTAAAGCAGTGGTTCCCAACCTGGGGGTCTGGGGACCCCCAGGGGTCCACGGAGCCTCTTTCTACCAGGGCCGGAATCCAACTGCAGCCCCGATGCTCCCTGCCAGGGCTTTCTCTTCTCACCCACGGCTGGATCCCAGCAGAGGGATTGGGCTGTGGCAGCTCCCCAGGAGGGGCAAGGGCAGGGGGCCATAGCCACCAGGGCTCAGCTCCCCAGTGGCATGGGCCATGGTGGCAGTGGTGCAGCTTGCTGACCATCCCATCGGCACTGCCAGAGTTGCGTGGGCCAAATTACATAATCAGCCAGGGGGGGCAGCAAAGATTTATGTTAAAAAGGGGTCACCAGCCTGAAAAAGTTTGGGAACCACAGCTGTAAAGAATAAACCAAACGGAAGAAATAAAGATGAGACAGATGGGCTCCTGAATTCCAGGTTTGATTGCTCAATGAATATCTTCTGTTTATTCTAATAGGAAAGACTGGACGGGAGGTGTAGATGATCTGCATGCATGTGACCCATCTGACAGGTGGCTCCTGGTGACGTTATAGGGAATGACTAAAACAGTCCCCAGCAGGTGGGCTCTGCTACATCTCTGCACACCATACTCCCTCCTGAGTCTGTTTCTAGAATCCCTAGGCTGCTTTCCCCACAGCCTTCAGCCTTACATGGACTCTCGCCTCCAGGCTGTGCCTTAGTCTGCTCCTGGCCTGTTATCCTGGAGTTTCAGCCACCATCCTCTCCAGGCCCGTCACCTCAGGACCGCTGGTCCGTATCTCTGCTGCCTTCTACCTTCAGGACTCCCAGCTCCCGGTCAGCTCCCAGTGGGGCACTGTGAGCTCTCCAAGGTGCTGGCCACCATTGCCAGCCAACCAGCAAGACAACCTTCTCTCTAGGCTTCCAAAACCAACTACCTGAGCTCCTGCTGAAGCTCCCCTTATGTACAGGGCCCCTAGCCCCTGACTGAGCCAGCAGCCCTTCCTCCTGATTGTCTGCTCTTCGAGGCCTTTTCAACCCCTTCTAGGCCCGTGTGGGAGAAACCACCCCTCTACAGGAGGCTTAAGGGTTGAATCAAGAATCAACATGCCTGAAGTGATAAAAGCACCCTTCTCTTAGTCAAAGCATTACCACCAATAAATTAATAGCATTGCTTTCTTGGAGAACCCTTCATATAGTATGCCTCAATGCTGAGAGGTGGTCCTCAAGATATTGGCCTCACGTGACTCTTCAGCTCTGCTCACACTTAGATGTATAAGGAAAGAATATGTTTGAGTAGAGAAGAGCCTGTGTTCAGTTATTCTGGGGCAAACTGATAAGCCTGATGGGATCAAGGTACAAGGTGAGGCACGCAATGATGATGAATGAAGTGGGGATGCTATTTCACTTTCTTCAGACAACATATATATATGGTAGGTGACTGGATAGCGTAGTGGTTAAGAGCGCCGTAGTGGTTAATACCGACGCCCTTTGATATGGGAGACCGGGGTTTGATATGGGAGACCCGGTGGGTACCTGTCTACCTTCCCAGTAGGGGTCCTTGGGCAAAAGACCCCCTAACGCCTCACTTGCCTACCTCGAATATGAGAGTGACACGAACTAGGAGAGTCATGCCGGCTCGGACGTCGCCCGGATTAACAAGGTCCGCGCCAGATGTTGGGGAACCAGGACAATCTGACGATAAGTGGGCTACTGGAACAAACCATGCATGGACGAGACAAGAGAACCTGGAATTGATGGAATGCTACTACAACAGCAGACCTAATGAGAGGGGATATATGAAACGTATGAGGGAAATATGGATGGACAAAAGACCTACATCCACACTAACTGAGAAACAGCTAGTTACCCAACGCTTCAACATAGTAAAGAGGCAGCTGCTCTCACAACTGGAGATAGACCAACTGCACATTACCTCCCAGACTCAAGAAGAAGCCCCAAAAGAACAACTCGAGGTGCAGCCAACACCTGAAGCTGGAACTTCACTGCCACCCCCTCCATTACAGAACACAGCAGCTGATATCAGGCATAAGATCATGGATAAACTAGCTACAGTCAACCCTCGAGACCGATTACCAAAGCTCGTGGGAGAAGTACCATCAGATAGTGTGCTAGAAGATGCCAATAGAGCCCTAATGACAATTCCTACTACCACCATCACTGAAACCAATGAACTGGTATATGCTACAGCCTCTGTAATCCTGGAGATGCTTGGCTACACAATCAAGAAGAACAGCAGTACATACCCCCCCTGGAAAATGAGGTTGGAGGATAAGATCAAGGCAACCCGGAGAGAAGTTAGCCAGCTGGTGGAACTACAGAAGGGTGTAGAGATTAAGGATAAGACTCGGCTACTGAGAAAATACAAGGGCCTGACTCCATCTGAAGCCCTAGAGACTGCTAAGCAAAGGCTCACAGCACTGGCCACCAGGCTAAGGAGATACACTAGAGAAGCAGAGGCCAAAAAGATAAATGCTCTGTTCTCCAAAGAACCATCCAAGGTGTACTCCCAACTGCAGTGCAACAACACAATAACAGCAGAGCCACCAACAGCAGAAACTGAAGAGTACTGGAAGAACATCTGGGAGAAAGAGAAGACTCATAACACCAGTGCAAAGTGGCTGCAGGACCTGAGAACAGACCACAGCAATCTCCCAGAACAGGAACCAGTCACCATCACAATAGCCGACATCCAACAGCGGGTCAAGAACATGAAGAGCTGGACAGCACCTGGCGCGGACATGATCCACACCTACTGGCTAAAGAAACTAACAGCAGCGCATGAACGCCTAGCAGCACAGATGAACCAGCTGCTAGCAGCAGGCTCCCACCCAGACTGGCTAACACAAGGAAGGACAGTGCTGATCATGAAAGACCCCCACAAGGGAACAGCACCATCCAACTACTGGCCAATAACCTGCCTCCCCACAACATGGAAAGTCCTATCAGGCATCATAGCCGCCAAGCTACAGGACCACGTGGGCCAGTACATGAGCACAGCTCAGAAGGGCATTGGGAACAACACCAGAGGCTCAAAACACCAGCTGCTCATAGATAGAGCAGTCGCCCAAGACTCAAGGTCTAGACAGACCAATCTGAGCACAGCCTGGATTGACTACAGGAAAGCCTACGACTCAGTGCCACACACATGGATCTGTGAATGTCTGGCACTATACAAAGTAAACAGGGCACTAAGGACCTTCCTCAAGAACTCAATGGGACTGTGGAAGACAACACTGGAAGTCAACTCAAGACAGCTTGCACAAGTGGCCATCAAGTGCGGCATATACCAAGGTGATGCGCTGTCCCCGCTGCTGTTCTGCATTGGCTTGAACCCCCTCAGCCAGATAATCACAAGGACTGGCTATGGATACAAGTTCAAGAGTGGAACTACCATCAGCCACCTCCTCTACATGGATGACATCAAGCTGTATGCTAAGAATGAACGAGACATCGACTCGCTAATCCACCTGACACGGATCTACAGTGAGGATATTGGGATGTCATTCGGACTGGAGAAGTGTGGCCGGATGGTAGTAAAGAGAGGGAAGGTAGTCAAGACTGATGGGGTGGAAGTACCAGCAGGCCACATAGCAGACATACAGACCAGCTACAAGTACCTTGGCATCCCACAGTCACATGGGACTCATGATGAGGAGGCAAGGAAGACAGCAACATCCAAGTACCACCAAAGGATAAGACAGATCCTGAAGAGCCAGCTCAATGGGAAGAACAAGATCCACGCCATCAACAGGTATGCCCTGCCAGTCATCAGATACCCTGCCAGTATAGTGAGCTGGCCAAAGGAGGACATGGAGGCTGCCGATGTGAAGACCCGGAAGCTCCTCACAATGTACGGAGGTTTCCACCCCAAGTCCAACACTCAGAGACTGTACTCCAGCCGGAAAGAAGGCGGGCGGGGTTTGGTGAGTGTCAAAGCCACTGTCCTGGATGAAACCCAGAGCATCCAGCAGTACATCAGTAAGATGGCACCCAAAGATGAGCTGCTGAGAGAATGCCTGAGGCAGCAGCAGACATGGGAGGAAGATCAAGCAGAAGAAATGCCATGGCAAGACAAGACCCTGCATGGGATGTACCATCGACAGATAGCTGAGGTGGCTGACATTGGGAAATCCTACCAGTGGCTGGAAAAGGCTGGACTAAAAGACAGCACTGAGGCGCTGATCATAGCAGCACAAGAACAGGCACTGAGCACCAGATCCATTGAAGCAGGGGTCTACCACACTAGACAGGACCCAAGGTGCAGACTGTGCAGAGAGGCCTCAGAGACAGTCCAACACATAGTGGCAGGCTGTAAGATGCAGGCAGGAACAGCATACACTGAACGGCACAACCAAGTAGCTGGCATTGTGTACAGGAACATCTGCACAGTGTATGGGCTAGACCCTCCCAAGACCAGATGGGAGATCCCACAGAAGGTCGTGGAGAATAACAGGGCTAAGATCCTGTGGGACTTCCAGATCCAGACAGACAGGCAGGTACTGGCCAATCAACCAGACATCGTGGTAATAGACAAGGACCAGAAGACAGCGGTGGCGATAGATGTAGCAGTGCCAAGTGACAGCAACATCAGGAAGAAGGAGTATGAGAAGCTGGAGAAGTACCAGGGCCTGAAGGAGGAACTAGAGCGGATGTGGAAAGTGAAGGCCAAAGTGGTCCCGGTGGTGGTAGGAGCACTTGGGGCTGTGACTCCGAAGCTGGGAGAGTGGCTCCAACAGATCCCAGGAACAACATCAGAGCTCTCTGTCCAGAAGAGTGCAGTGCTAGGAACAGCTAAGATACTGCGCAGAACCCTCAAACTCCCAGGCCTCTGGTAGAGGACCCGAGGTTGAGGATGACACATACCACCCATAGGGGGTGAGAGAGGAATTTATTTATATAGATATATAGATATATATATATATATAGATATATAGATATATATATAATATTTTGTATTTCTATCAAATTTACTTATTGTATAAGCTTTCAGGGGAGAAAATCCCACTTGGTCAGATGCTTCAGTTGTTTTTAAGCAAGACATTATCCTCTGAAAGACTGGATACCTCTGAATTAAAAATTGGTTTGAAAGAAAGAGAATCCCCTCAGAGGAGTAGCCATATAAAGCCTACCATAAGCAATGTGTAATTGTTCCCCATTTTGAGCTGGCCTCATATTCCACAAAAGCAGATGTAGTATGTGCCAATGAACTATAGTTACCAGGGTTAAGTGGTGGGAGAATGCTGAACACAGTTTCATCTCTGATAGCGAAGGAAGAATTACATGACAAAGAGCATTATTTCATACCACTTGGCTCCCTCCTGAAACTCAGGTCTGTATATATTAGACTAGCAGCTCTCAGCTTTTTCAGGCTACTGTACCCCTTTCAAGATTCTGGCTCATCTTGCAGACCCCAAGTTTCACCTCACTTAAATCTACTTGCTTACAAAATCAGACATAAATTACAATGTCACAGCACATTAGTTGTTGTTGTTGTTGTTGGTGTTGTTGAAAAATAGCTTACTGTCTCATTTTTATAACATTATAAAATAAAATCAATTGGGATATTTCATTTCAGTGTATAGAGCAGTAAAAACAAGTCATTGTCTGTATGAAATCATATTTTATACTGTCTTTCCTAGTGGTTTTTATGGAGACTGTTGTAAAACTAAGGATCTAGAGGAGTTGATGTACTCCTTGGAACACCTCCGTATACCCCCAGTGGTACATGTACACCTGCTTGACAACCACTGTATTAAAGCTAGCTATCAGCTGCAGCAAAACTTTTGGGCACAGTCTGATGATGGGTAAAAAGTGCCACTTCTGTTACATGAAGTTCAATAAGATTTACACATGTTTTCAGTGGACATTCTGATTCATCCACTACCTGCTAACCAGACAAATCCCAATTTATCACACTTTGCAAGTTCCCAGTCCTTATTTACATTTCTATTATTCTTGTTGCAAGTAGTATGTACTATCATTGTTTCATCTATAATGACACAAGCAATGCAGGAAGTTACTGGAAACACATCAAAAGTGCTGTCCATATTAGCCTCGTCTGTGCCTTAGCCTACAGATTTGTATGATTAGTCATTTCCATTAAAAATAAAACAACACAGTATTCTACAGTAGGGACCATTAGATCTAATCTGCCCTCTATAGAATTATATCCTGTTACCCAGTCCTGAGCACAACAACCTTTTTTTTACTTATAAAACGTTAAACATATTTTGCAGAAGGCCACCATTTAGTTTTGATCTGAAGACTTCAAGAGACAAAGAATCCACCACTTTCCTGGACAGTTTGTTCCAAGTGTTACTCTCCAGCACTGTTCAAAATTTCTGGCTTTAATGGCATGGCTTTAACTTTAAGCCACCAGCATTTGTCATGATTTCCCTTTTGTCTGTGGTCACTTAATCTGACTGGTTACAATTAAAGATAAATTAATAATAAATAATTTGACAAATTTTACTCTTTTGTCTATATTCTTAAATCTGTTCTAAGCACATGGTCACAATTAACATTTTTAGTGAAGACTGTGAAACAAATGGGCTATTAAACATTCCTCAGCCTCCAGGAAGTCATCAATTATTAGTCTTCCTCTCCCACTAAGTAAAAGAATAGTGCAGGTCCTCATCTTTCTTTTGCTCCTGGTGTATTTATAAAACCTCTGCTTATTGCCTTTTATGTCCCTTACAAGACATAACTTATTTTCTGTCTCAGACCTTCTGATTTTGTCCCTATATGTTTGTGCTTTTTGTGGTAATAACCGTTAGAAATTTGTCCATGTTTCTACTTTTTGTAGGATTCCTTTTCAATTTTTAGGTAATTGAAGACTTCTGCTGCAGTAAGATTGGCTTCTCCCTATTCTTCCTATCTTTCCTTTGCATCACAATGGTTTGCTATTATGCCTCCAATATTGTCTCATTCAGAAACTGACAGCTCTGCTGAATTCCTTTTTCCTTAGATTTTTTTTCCCACGGGACCTTACCTACCAGTTAACCAAGTTTGTTAAATGTGCTTTTTGAAGTCCATTATCCTTAATCAGTAGCTTCAGTGTGTCATCAGTGTCACAAAGAATTTTAAGTCAAATTTGTTAAAATTCAATCAAGTATTTTGTTTTTCAAAAAACCCACTATTGGTTCAAATCTAGTACAATATGTACTGTAATGTAATCTAGTCATCTTAAACCAGCTTGACTAAATAATCCTGTATATGAAATAAAAATGTAATGTTGGCAAAACAGCTTATTTGTTCATCAGCTGCACTGTTTTATTCTGTGCATTTTAAAACTGAACAGACTACTTGAGATTTAATTTAAATATAACTGAATTATGTGAACCCCAGCTTCATCTTTAAACATGGTAATGCAATTTTAACATGTAATGAAACAGGACACAGTTTAAGCTGTGATTCTTTCCGTATGTGGTAAATTGTCCCAGTCACTAGCATGGCTTCGTGGTGAATGGGAAAGTGATGAATTCAGGTCCCTTTTCAATTGTAAAAAGAACCTCCAACATAACATTATTCATCTATAAAGGCACACATTCAGAGTCTGGCTTTGAGATACACTTGCTAAGTTTAGCATTTGCAAGGGTGAACTTGCTAGAGTGAAAAAAAACACATTCAATTGCTTTCTATGGCAATTTCTTTCCAGTTTCAGGACTAGGTGGGAGTTTCTTTGCAGTTTGATCAGCTTAACCTCTGCACTACATGAGCTTTTTTGTTCCTGTTCAGCCTGCTTTATGAGTTCAGGTTCTGGTCTAAATGCTAAAACCTCTACAGTTAGCTCCAGGTCCTTTTTTCTGATCACCTGACACACACAAAAACCTGGTAGAAAGAGTCAAAGGGTTAGCCATTTGGACACTTGTTTCTTTTGGCCAATACGGTCAGTCTTCTTAAATCCTGCTTGTAGTCTTTTTGTTCTGCCTGTACAATGCCTAGCACAACAGGGTCTTGATCTGTAACTGGGGCTCACACATGCTATGGTAACACAAAGAAATGACCCATTGGGATTGCCCAAAAAAATGAAATGATCACTGCATATCAACAGAGCAGCCTCATCCCAAAGTATTGCACACAATGCATTGGAGCGCAGCCGTCTCAGTGATGAAGAGTGGCAGCCAACTGGTGCCGAGCAATAAGGACATTGTAGCCCTTGACTCTTATAAGCAGCACCTAATGCCCTCAGCCGGCAAGATCTCATTAGGTAAGACAAAGATATTCTTTAAATCTGGCCTCCCCCCCTTTCCTGGCCTGCCTCTTACTGAGAATAAAGGAGGTGATTTCCTAGCTTGCCCAGCTATGCAACCTCCCCTCGCAAACAGCACTTCACGGAATTCCAGGATTTGGAGCTCAAACACGAGCTGCAGCATAGAGGTACAAAGCAGGTTGCCAAGGGGTGGTGAGGAGGGAGATGGACTGAGCAGGAAGAAATGTAGGCAAGAGAGAAACTGGGTGGGGCCTTGTAGGGGAGGCAGCACAAGAAGGGCAATGCAGGGGTCAGAAGGAGTGAGCTACATCTGGGCAGAGAGGAAGACAATCGTATCAGCAGTATTGTGGCTGGGCCAAGGGGGATCATGGGTGGAAGCAGCAAGACCAGAGTGGAGGCAGCCACAGGAATGATGGGGAGAGATAACCAAGGCAGAAAGCAAGGGATTGTGGGAGATGGAGGGAAAGAGACTTGGGAATAGAGAATTGAAAGACAGCCTGGCAGAAGGGGATGTGGGAGAGTAACATGAAGATTGCAAGCCTGGGTGGCCATGAGTTCAGAGACAGATGGAGCAGGAGGTGATCAAAGCAACAAGAACTGACTTTTAGTTATGGTAGTCTTTAAAAGTGCCACAAGACTCCTTTTTTGTTTAGCTCACCTAGACCAGCATGATCTTACCTGGTCCCATGACTTACACTTCTCTGCATTTATTTCCTCCCATTCTGTAAGTTCCGCCATCTTCATAGCGTCTGATGAAGTGGGATTTTCTCCCACGAAAGCTCATGCAATAAATAAATCCGTAAGTCTTTAAATGCCATACGACTCCTTCCTTCTTATATTACGCAGCCACTGCTCATGCATGCCATCTGGTGGTTCACAATAGATATCAGTGTACATTCCAAAAATCATTCTGTAAGTTCCCGATCTTTGAAGCACCCAGCGAAGTGGAATTTTCTCCCACAAAAGCATGCAATAAATAAATTTGTTAGTCTTTAAGTGCCACAGGACTCCTTGCTTCTTTCCTTCAAAACTAATTTTCCACTGTCTATTTACATTATTTGCTCTTTCAGAAACTCTCTTGAGGTGTTTAAGGGTAATCAGAATCAATATCTTTTAGCCACACAGCTGAAATTCAGTGTAACATATTCAGAAAGTTGTTTTAAAAAGATAGAAAATACTGGATGATCATAAATCCTTTTTGCCACCTTTCTAAACTGTTGCATATCTAGAAGAAGCTTTGTTGTAAAGATTGAAAGTAAACACATAGCAAGAAAATTGATACACATGGGCAACTTTGATCTCCAGTATCTTAGAAAGGTTTAAATTCTGCAAAGGCATAAGTCAGTCAATAGATTAAGGATAATATTTTCAAAAATTCTAGAGTCATTGCAAGGAGGGCTTGTCTACTTCTTGTTAAACATGCCAATTAATAGCTTTGGACTGATGACCATTTTCCCTTGAATAGTTACTGCCTGAGTGAAATCAGCTTTTCCATTCTGTTCTGAAAGAGCTTGTCTTAACTAGAAAGTTAATTTGTGTTAGAACTCGACTTTCAGGCAACATGTTACTAACAAACAAGGAGTCTTGTGGCATTTTTAAAGACTAACGAATTTATTTATCGCATGAGCTTTCATGGGAGAAAATCCCACTTTATAAGACTTGCCATCTTCAAGCATCTGACAAAGCGGGATTTTCTCCCACAAAAGTTCATGTGATAGGTAAATTTGTTGGTTTTTAAAAGTGCCCCCAGACTCCTTGTTTGTTTTGCTGAACTAAACTAACACAGCTACCCCTTTGGAACTAACTAACAGGATGTTAAACAAGACGATGTTGGAATGGAGACAGGGACAAGCGGGATTTAGCATGTCAGATGGCATCATTAAATCTATAGTTCAATATAATTACTGACCAGACAGAAGCAGCTAAATGACTATTACAAAGTTTACAAGTCACTTGTGAGTGGGAAGAAACCCTAGAATTTAACCATGTGTTAATATTCAGGTAATAGTCCCCGTTTGCCATCTAGTGGCAGCAACATTTAAAGCATTTTGTATCTATATAGAGTGGGGCTAGCAAAAAAATAGATGCCTTTGTGACAGCAAAAAAATAGATGCCTTTAACTTGGTGGAGTGCTACACAGTTATGACAGAAAGCCCCTCTGTACTGTGTTATTCCCTGTTCACTCCAATCCATCCGCAAGTAGGCCTTTCAGTCAATGCTAGAGATGGAGAAAGACCCTGCATGAGTGTCAGAAGAAAAGGAGAGGGCTGTCTCTGGTCTGGACTGCCCCTGGACAAGCTAAACAACTGGGGGTGAATTCCCTGCAAATGTTGTCATAGGAAACCCTTTTGCTCCTTTGCCCAAGATCAGTTAATGGGGCCAGGCTTTGTTTCACCTTGCGAGGAAGTTCCCTTCCCTATCACCCAGGAAATAGGTTACTCTTCAGGCTGTATGGCTGTCCTTTTCTCCTCCACGGGTGACTGCTCCATTTGAAAGCAATCAGCCTGCCACTTTATAATCCTGCTACTTCAAAATTCTTGCTTGCCTGACTGATGTTCAGCCACCCAAGGGAGACTTGAATCCCTTGCACCAGGACAGTGGCAGATTCCCAGAGTGACAACAAACATACTTCTGAGAGATGGCTTGCCTATGGCCATCCAGCTCATACAAAGCACTGCAAAATGACTACTCCAGAAGCCTGCAACTCCATTGCCCTCTTACAACTGAGTGTGACTCACAGGAAGCCTCTAGAACTTTAAAGCTATTTATTATTAGTGTCTACGAATGTGAATCATAGCCTAACGGGGACAGAGTATTCAGAAGAGGGGACGCTGGGTTCTCTGACTCACTTCTTTGTTGCGGCTTGGTAAGGAGAGATGGTGATTGTCTGCAGTTCTCATTGTGGTCAACAAGACAACAAAGTAGCACTTTTGAGAAGGGTTGGTCTGTACACTGTACAACATACAAGAGACAAGGCCTTCTCCAATGAGTTTATAATCTGAGGAAGTGGAAGTGTTCGGTAGCAACCAGGCTACACCACCAGCCTTTGGTAAGGCAGTGAACTCACGCATAAAGCAATTACGATAACTCATCTACCACACAGTGTGGTGAATTTAGGTTTCTTTTTGAGCTCCCATCAAAATACTATCTAGGCATCTCACATACTTTGTGCTCACAGTCCCCTTTGATACAGCAAGATATTGTTACCCCCTTCTACAAACTGAAAACTGAATTGAGAAAAGGGTAAGTGACTTGCCCCACCACAGTCACACAGGAAAGCTGTGGCAGACCCAGATCACCAGAGCTCCACTCCTGTGCCTTACCCACAAACCGATGCTAGAGGCTAAATGTGTAGAATAAAGTGTTCCTGAGACCTGTGGGTTCTAGCTGTTTTGTGCGTGCATATATAAACCCCAGTGAGACTTTTCCCAGATGCCAAAAAACAAAGGATGAATAACACAACTTCTTAAACTGAAGAATGAAAGTTAATTTTATTCTGGGGCCATTATCCAGGGAATGAGCATGTAAACAGATCAAAGGCTTGAGCATGTATGCGGAGGTTTTCAACTAGAGCAGGGGTTGGCAACCCAAACGATAAGAAGAGCCATTCTAAAAACTTCCTCCAATAATCAAGTTCCAAAGGGACAGCCATGTTAGTTAGTAAAGCAAAAAAAGCAAGGAATCTTGTGGCACATAAAAACTAACAGATTTATTTATTGCATGAGCTTTCGTGGGAGAAAATCCCACTTCGTCAGAGTTCCCCCTCTTCAAAGTTTCTGATGAAGTGAGATTTTCTCCCACAAAAGCTCATGCGATAAATAAACCTGTCAGTCTTTAAGTGCCACAAGACTCCTTGCTTTTTTTCCTTCAATAATCAAGTGTTTTGAGAGCCGCAGTAGGTGTAGCCTTTTGGTGCAGGAGAGGGGGAGCTGGGCCAGAGGGCCTGCCTCAGGGTCCCCCAGTGGCAGGGCTGTCCTTGCGGGGGGAAGGGGGAGATGGTGAAAAGGGCAATCACCCCAGGCCACGCAGTTCTGTGGACCCTGCACTGTCCTGCTGTGAACAGGGCAGTGCAGGACCGAAAAAGCTGCTCCCCCCCACGGCAACAGTGTCACCCGCCCCCTCCCTGCTGCCTTCAGTGCAGAGCCAAAGGCAGCACCAGGGGGGAGGGAGAGCCAGGAGTGCTAAACCCGGCCTCTGCTCTGGCCGGTTCACCCACCCCAAACCCCAGGACAGGGAACAGGGTCTGCTCTCTTGCCCCTCCCTTGGGCCGACTGTTTCACCCTGGGGGCATGGAGGACAAGCATAGCCCAACCCTGGCCCCACACTGCCCTAGGGACAGCCCTACCCAGTGGCGGGGGTGGACAAGCCATGAGCTGCAAGGGGGAAGCCAAACAGCCGCATGCAGCTGTGGAGCCACAGGTTGCAGACCCCTGAACTAGAGGTACACATACCCTTGGGGGTATGCACAGATCTTCTAGAGGGTTTATCAACATATCTGTATTTGCCTAACTTTACAACAAGTTCCATAAAACAACTAACAAAGTCAGTACAAACTAAAATGCTATACAGACAATGACTTGTTTATATTGGTCTACATACAATATTAAATAACATAACATGCATATGTGTACTATACGACACATGCATTTTAAGTTATTTTCTGATACATGCAGGCACATTAATGAGGTAGAAGTTGTCATGGTGTGTATGCAGTTGTGATAGAAAAATGAATAGATTTTTAAAACAAGAGCTGGAAACGGCAATAGTGGAACTGTGAAAATTATAGGAAATTGAAAATGACTAAATAAAACCCATCATCAGTTCTGTAAGAAATATATTTTGTCAGTTTCCAAAGGGATAGCCGTGTTAGTCTAGTCCAGTAAAAAAACAACAAGCAGTTGTGTGGCACCTTAAGAATAACAGATTTATTTTTTGCATGAGCTTTCGTGGGAGAAGATCCCACTTCCTCAGATGCTTCGAAGATGGGTGAACTTACAGAAAGGAATGAAACTAAATGCAAGGGGGTGTAAAACATAGGATCAGGTCATAAAGTA
>ML682007.1:11137184-11227561 GCA_007922195.1 Podocnemis expansa | reverse complement strand
TTCCTAGCCCGCCCCGCCTGGGGGCCGGGGGCTCGGCACGTTGTGTTTCTAGCCCGCCCCGCCTGGGGGCCGGGGGCTCGGCACGTTGTGTTTCTAGCCCGCCCCGCCTGGGGGCCGGGGGCTCGGCACGTTGTGTTTCTAGCCCGCCCCGCCTGGGGGCCGGGGGCTCGGCACGTTGTGTTCCTAGCCCGCCCCGCCTGGGGGCCGGGGGCTCGGCACGTTGTAACAGACTTGCATAGCGAGGTCTCAAGCCAGGATCCAGTCCACACCCAGGAGGGCCGCCTTCCTGGCTAACTTCCCCCTGCATTACCGACAGGAGGTGCCCTCTCGCCTGGCCAGCGGCACCGAAGGCCTACACTTCCCATCAAACCCTATGACAGATGGACTCTTCATCTGCACTGAATGTGAAAATGTGCTGATCAAATAATTCCTCATTAGATCAGCTTACAACAAAAGGCTTCATGAAATAATTGCTGTTGACAAAGATTTTCTTCCGTGTAAGTATGAGACCCCATTTCCCTTTTAACAAATAAGAAACTGGTAAATTTACATGTTAGTCAAACGTCCAAATGCACTATAGCTATATCAGATTCATCAAACCAGCTGATTCTGCTGAGATGGTGGAACACAAGTTTCTTAATGCATATCAGTGCATGGAGTTGAGGTCAATTCCTACCAGACCCCAGCAACTACCAGTCAATGTCAAAACTTCAATTGACTTCAGCTGAGGAGGATTTGGTCCTCACACTGTAAAACTGAAACTACATCATAAAATTGGCCATAATTATCCAGGCCTTTAAAAACTTGTGTTCTCCCATGACCATGAATCCCATAGATTAACAACTCTGTACACCCTGAGGAAAAAGTCTTCTCATTGTTTTCAGTTACACCCACCCCATTGAATGCCACCTTCTCTTATCATGGGACAGAATGAAAAGAAAGGACCCCAGAAGCAAGGCATATTGAAGCTCCAGGATGGTTATTGAGAAATGTCTGTGGACAGTAAAACAGTCCTGAGTGCAGGGATGGTCTTGCGAACAACCCAGATACAAGGAGGATGAGTCATTGGAGGACCGTAGGATAAAATGCAATGTTGACGTTTCATGAACTAAAGCCTGTTGCATTTGATTTTCCACATGCTTCAGCACAATCTCAGCAGGTCACAATGGCTTCCTACATGGTCCTTCATCCCTAATCCCTTGACTTTCAAGGCCCCATCGTTTGTGTCCTTACCTCTGTTGTTAATGCAATATCATAAGATCTAGTATACTCTGAAGCTCCACATAAACACATCCAGCTCATCTCTTGGTTCAAGCCCATGAAAAGTTTCTTCTCAGCTGCTGCCTTCTTCAGACAGATGAAGAGGCATGACAGACACCAGAGACCACAAATGGTCACAGAGTAGGGATGTATAAAGCAGGTGGGAAGCAGCTGCAAGAAGGGGTTGTGAGTACGCACAGGTAGGGCAAGCTTGGTCATGGGAGGGATAGAAATTGGTAGGATAGCGCACGTCAATTTTTGTTCTGCTTGCCACAGTCCTCTTCTTGTGCTGTTATTTCTTACCACATTCAGACCCTCTTACATTTCGAGTCTTCTGGCTCCAACTACAAGAACACTCCCCTTTCTAGCTAACATATTTAAAACAGAGAACGAATCCTGTGGCACTTAGGCTATGTCTACACATACAATTTAGTTTGAATTAATGAGGATTAATTCAAACTATTAATACATGGCTACAATGACTTTCATGACTTCAAACTAAGGAAGCCCTTAGTTCGAAGTAATGAACTCCTTCTTCTAAGTTACAAAACCTCCCTTAATTTCAAAGTAACAGTTAGTTTGAACTAATAACTTTGAACTAATCCAATATAGGCACATTAATTTGAACTAAATATTAGCTCAGATGAATGAGGTTTGACCTTCATCCCAGGGTGCCCCCCCTTTCTGTAGACTGGGTGGGGGACATGGCCCTTCTTGGGTGCCATGTTGCCACACTTCCCGTGGTGCCCCCCTCTTAAATTGAGCTAGCAAGTCCTGTCCATGGATATGCTAGTTTGATTTGGGTTTCTAGTGGGGCCATGTTAGTTCAAATTAATTAACTCAAACTAAGTTAATTTGAACTAACTTAAGTGTAGACAGTCTTAAAGACTAACAAATTTATTTATTGCATGAGCTTTCATGGGAGAAAATCCCACTTTGTTAGATGCTTAGATGGGAGAAACTTACAGAATGGGAGGAAAAAGTCAATTTGTAAATATGTGGAGGATAAGAGGGTAATAAGTAATAGCCAACATTGATTCAGCATGATTTGTTCTTAATAAATCCATCTAATTTCTTTCTTGGACAGGGTAACCAGCTTAATGAATAGAAGAAAACAGTAGACATGCTATATCTTTTTAACATGATGCAGTCTCACATGGTATTTTCAAAAGCAAACTAAGGAAATATGGTCTAGAAGAAATTTATAGTGGGTGCACAACCATTTGAAAGAAACATACTCAAAAAGTAGTTAATGGTTTGATCTCAAAATTTGAGGACATATCAAAACCCACAGAGGTCTGCTCTGGACCTTGTACTAGTCAATATTTCCTTTAATGACTTAGATAATGGAGTAGGGTACATTTACTAAATTTGTATATGATACTAAGCTGATACCGAGGGAGGGAGGTGCAAGCACTTTGAAGGACAGAATAAGAATTCAAAATGATGTTGATAAAGTCAAGAATTTGTGTGAAACAAGAAATTCAATAAAGTCAAGGGCAGAGTATTGTACTTGGGAAGGAAGGATCAAGTCCACAAACACAAAATGGGAAATAACTGGGTAGGCAGCAGTATTGCAGAAAAGAATTTGACTCACTAAAAAAAATTATTTGACTGCCAAATGAACATGAGTCAGTGTGCTGCTGTTGTAAGTAAGACAAATGTCAGGCTAGGGATGTATTAACAGGAATGTTATATATAAGATACGGTAGGTAAGCTTTCTACTCTACTTTGCACAAGTGATGCCTCAGCTGGAGTACTGTGTCCAGATTGGAGCATTGAACTTTAAGAAAGATATGGACAAAATGGAAGAAGTTCAGAAGGAAGCAACAAAAAAGCAGAGGTTTAGGAAACCTGATATGAGGAAAGATTGGAGGAACTGGTCATGTTTAAACTGGAGAAGAGAAGACTGACAGTGAACATGGGAAATTTTCAAAAATATAAAAGGTTATTATGAAGAGCAGTGACCAATTGGTCTCCATCAATCAGTTTAGTTTGTAGCAAGGGAGATTTAAGTTAGAAATGAAGAAAAACTTTCTAATTAAAAGGGTACTGAAGCACTGAAACAGATTGCCTATGAAGGCTGTGAAATCCTGTTACAGATAAGTTCTGTCACACTTTTCAAGACTAACAAATTTATTTATCACATAAGCTTTTGTGGGTGTAATCCCACTTCATCAGATGCACAAAATCTTTGTCATATTACACCCATGAAAGTCAGTGAGATTAATAAATTTGTTAGTCAATAAGAGTGCCACAGAACTCCTTCTTTGTTTAGGTGTTGCTGGAATAGACTAACACAACTAACCCTCTGGAACCTGTTACAGGTGATTTTTAAAAACAGGTTAGATAGACAAACACCTGTTAGACATGGACTAGGTAAACTTATTCTCACCTAAGCCTAGGGGGATGACCTCCTGAAGTGGCCTCTTCCAACCCTATATTGCTATGATTTCTGGAAGGGAGCTCTTTGAAAGATGTTTCATTCCCCTTTCTACTACAGTACATATAGTGGATGGCATCATTTAGAATCTACCACTAAGTTTATGGGAGCCTTGAGTTCAGTAGCCTTTGGATTGGCCATCAGGACTCCCTTTTCATTTCAAAATCTAAACTGAAACAGTGAATAAAGCTGTACATTTCCCATAAAGGAGGCATTTGGAAATTTGACTCTAATGATAATTCAAGAACTTAGATTGTTGAACTCTTTGGATCCATTACTGAGAACAATACTTGACCATACTTTTCCTTTTTCCACGTTTCTTCTTCTATCATCTCTACATGTATTTTAAGACTTTTGACTCTTTTTTTTCAGACCTTTGTTTTACTGCACTAACATTGTGATGTCACGTGCGAAGTATCAGAATTCCACTGACCTACTCTGTCCGTCAGAAGCCTTTTACACTGCTGGCATCTTGCATGCTAAGGAGTCAGCCACTGGGTTCGGAGCTGTGTCTGGGCTTTGACATTCCTGAATTTCAACCACACTGTAAGTTTTTGATTTTAAACTTCTTTTTGTGTACAGCTAATTAAAGACTATGACCCCAAACCTGCAATAAACTTCAGGTGGATGGGCCCTGGGGTGCCAGGATGGTGGGCCTTCCAGGTCATGGCAGAAAGTTACACTGCCAGTTCCCACACTGCATCTATTGGTATCTAAAGAGCTATCTTCAGGCTCCAGGAGTGTTGAGACAGCAATTTTCCAAATCACTACAACTCACATACACCATTTTAAAAGGCCAATGAGGTTGCTGAGTATGACATTTCCAAGTTAGGCAGGCCCCTGATGGCTTCAGTCTGCAGCATCTGTGTAGGAGTGGTGGTGAAAAGAGTGGTTAACCCCAGTTTGAATTAAAAGCCCATTTTTTTAGCTTAGTGCAAAGTACAAAAGCTCTTGTTTCCTACCTCTTTGAAATTTCCAACTTCCCCACCTGTGACTCTTTCTGGAAGGCATCTTTCAGAACACATCCACTGTGCTCCAGCATCTCATCAGAAACACCCACTGAATAACTCACCCAGGTGTAACAAACAAGAAGTACTGTGGCACTTAAAGACTAACACATTTATTTATTACACTTATTGCATTTTGTCAGACACTTTCTATGCTTCAAAGCATCTGACACCCACGAAAGCTCATGCAATAAATAAATTTGTCAGTCTTTAAGTGCCACAGGACTCCTTGTTTTACTGAACTAGATTAACACGGCTGCCCCTTGGAACTCAGCCAGGTGTGTGTTCTACTCACAGGTTACTGTACTAGCACCCAGATGGAAGAGGGGATAAACTTTCCCTGCATTGACCCCAGACAGGGCATTAGGATTAGTCGTCTTTGCAGGAACAGAGCAGACCAATTTGTCTTCCAGTTTTGTGCTCCGTGCACTCCTTAGTCCCAACACTAAACTAGCACCTTTGGAAAAGCTCAGAGATCAAAAGATTGCTAAATCCCTACCCCCATCCCATGCTGCAGTCACTTCTTTTCCCAAAGCTGTCTTTCCTTGGCTGGTTCTAAAGCTCTTCTCTCCAGTTAAACTGTTGGTCCAGCCCCCCATATAGCTCTTTTCCTCTCCTCTCTGAGCCCAGCTAGCACACAGATCCAGTTGGCCTGCAGAAGCAGATGCAAAACATTAGCAGTTCCCTAAGATATCCCTTCCTACTGAGCCCTTCTCCCTGCTGTTGGTCTCTGACCTGTTTGGATGCTTTTCCAAAATAACCATGTAATCAGTGCTTCACAGGCTCAAATCTCAAGATAAGAGTCTCAAACTCAAATCACCATGAGGGCCTCATAAGGACTAGTGCAGGGCTGCATGAGGACTAGTACTTTAGCCCAAGTGCAGACCACTGAAACCTGTTTGTACAACAATATTGCAAATATTGGTAACAGTGTTGTGGGCTGCAGGCAACAGCTTTAGCAGCTGCATGCAGCCCACATGTTTGAGACCACTGCCTTAGGAACATAAGGTATGTCCACACATCTCTTTTATTTCAATATAACACTTCTTGTTTTGAAATAAGAGATTAGGTCCACACGACATATTCTTATTTCAAAATGATGGGCTCTGTCATTTCAAAATAAGAGCCATCATTTTGAAATAGCTTAAACCTCCTTTTAAATCAAAACAGTTATTTCAAAATTATTTTGAAATAATGCTGTTTGGACGTTATTGCAAAATAAACATTATTTTGAAATAACTTTTGCTCTTCTCCTTTCCAGGGTGCCTTCCTTTTAGCCTATATTGAGTGGGGCCATGGCCCAGGGAGGGGGCCATGTTGCCACACCTCTCATGGTGCCCCTCTCCTAAAGCAAAATAGCAAGTCCTATGTTTGGACATGCTATTTCGCTTTGAGCTTTTCCCTTAATTTGAATTTCCTTATTTTGAAATAAGGACTTTATTTCAAAATAACTCACTTTGAAATAACTTATTTCAAAATAATGATGTACATGTGGGCATAGCCTTATTGTTTGATAGCCTTGTTTAGGGCACCAGAAATGCCCCTGAAGCTTTTCAGATCACAGCACTTCTGTAAATTCTGAGAAAATATACAGAACATTGCTGTTAAATGAAGCCTTTAAAGCTGAAGTGTGTCACAAGAAAGAGAACATAGTGTATTCCCCCTGCCCATTAGGGAAAAAGTGCTTTTTATGTGGGGAAGGAACACATGGTTAATTAGCAGCTACAAGAGTCATGTGACAAGCATGCTCTTCTGGAATGTTCATGCCGAACAACATGGATGATTTACTGCCAAGTTAGCAGAAAGCAAGAGAGAGACTGAATGCCACTTGTTTTGCAGCAAAGAGTTGAAAAAATTGGAAAGTAGTTCACTTGACAAAACAGCTGCTCAACAAGTCTTGTCATCAAGAAAACAATTAACAAAATTATGGAAATGGCTCATTACAGTTTCTTTGTAAATATCAGGTAATTCCAGCAACTGAGTAAAGTAATTGACTAGAAAGCCAGTCTCATTTCAGCCCAGAGTTGTTGCATTATTTGACTTTCAGCTACACTGAGTTGTTAGATTTTCAGCTGAATGTGGGCAAATCCAAAATTCAGGCCTGAGCAAGCTGACTCTTGGGCCAGAGACCCACACTGATGTTGATGGAACTTGCCCATGTGACTGCTTGCACAATCATGGCTCATGTGTGATTAAATTGGGTCCACTTTTATGTAAGGCAGGTCTAGAGGCTGGGCATGTCTCATGCTTAACAGCTAAAAGAGGGGCAGCTGATCTGCATGGGCTTTGTATTTGCATGAGTACAATTAGGTATTAGCATAATCTCACTATGTAGGTACAGGACATGATGGTAAATTACATATGGACTGATTTGATCACAAATCTGTCAATACTTATATTTTAACTGAAGAGGGAAATGAAATATCTTTTTGTGGTATGCTACCCTTTGATTGTATAAACTGTTTAGCCTATTGGTGGAAAAGTCAGCATCAGCCACACTGAACTTGGAAGAGTGAGCAACTCTACTTCTTCAGTCTTGTAAGGTGAGAGAGAAGGGGTGCGGGTAGCATTAGCTCTGGCTGAAGGCACCATCGGCTGGTCACTCACACCCTTTGCTGGCTACTCATACCATCTGCAGGCTTACCTGCTCACACTGTCTGCTGGCTGCTCACCCCATATGCTGCCACTAGCACCACCTACTGGTCTCTCTTCTGTGATTTCAGCTCTTATAGAAGACTTCAGCCTTCAGTGATTTCTGCTCCAGACTCCAGGACACCAGGGACTACACCTCTGATGATGATGGCTCCTTGTGGAGTTAAGTCTATCTTTTAACAATGGATAGGGGGTGAGGCATTGTCTCAAGCATTGCTCACTAATTGTACTCATGCAAATACAAAGTCCATGTACATCAGTTGCCCCCCTTTTAGCTTTTTAGCTGTTAAGCATGAGAAGTGCCCAGCCTCTAGACCTGCCTTACATCTATTTCCTTGATAACTTATTTATTTAAAGGTATATTTTTAATTGGCACAATTGCAATATTTCCTTGCGCTTGTCCCTTACCTCTTGGTCAAAATGGGTTGTTCTCTGGATCTTCTCCAATATTCAAAGGTGTTTGAGTCCAAGGGTTTTGTTCAGCCTGTTGAAGGGGGAGATGAATCTGCTGCAAATTTCAGTTACTGAGCAAAACGCCTACAAAGGTATCCTACAGTCTTGCAAAGACTCACATGTATGTTTAACTTTGTACAACCAAGATCAATGATGTTAGCCTCAAAAAATACTGCTTCCCTGAGGAACTGATTAGACCAGTGACTTTCTCCAACTTCTAGTTTGTCTCATCTATTGAAATTGTCTGTTCTTTGGCACAGGGACTGTCTCTTACCAGCTATCTAGACTATGTCTGGCACAGGCAGGCCATGGTTGTAATCAGTCTCTCTACTGCAATACAAATAATAATACTCATATGCTTAAAGATAAGTACTCGTGTGAGATGATGAGATGCTGTTTGCATCCATACTCTTGGCCTGCATCCCTTTCTGTTTGACTATTCACAGAAATCACTCTTTTTAAGTTACCACCATTGAAAACCCACAGTAGGGTAGCTTTATTCAGACACTACAGAGGGCATCTACAGGTCACATTATATGGCTCCATAGCCTCCTTTAGGGAAGCCTATATATTAGAGAGACCAGCTAGTATGCAACAATGAGGGCTAAATTCTATGCACAACCTTGAACCTTCAGAATTTGATCCTGTGTTTGTACTGATAAACATACAGATTAATTGAGTTAAATTATGAAAGAGGAAATCTTGACTCCATTGAAGTGAATAGCAAAACTCCTATTGACTGTAATGGAACCAGGATTTCACACAGCATTTATTTATCTTGTCTTCTCTTGCTTTTTGAATTACAGGATTAATCTACCTTTTTGGATTAATTGCCATGGTATCTGGAAGCAGATGTTCCAGCCTTTTAGAAGGACAGTTAAGCAATGGTGATGTACAGTATGATTGTCATGTGTTATGTATGGTTAAAATTACAACTGCAGGCACTGGCTAAAACAAAATAGTTGAAAAGCCACAACTGCCAGATTTCCCTGTCAAGAACTGGCTTGTTGCTGAGAGACTGGGGTGGTTGGTCCCTGTACTCATAGATTTTTAGGATCAGAAGAAATTGTTAAGCTCATCCAATCTGACATGCTGCATAACACAAGCCAGGGGCTTGACCCTATTGATTACTAAATTGAGCTCCATAAATTGTGATTGAACTAGAGTATGGGCTTGCTCCCAATTCCATTCAGGAAAATGTCCATTCAACTGAACTGTAATAGACCAAGCCCATACCTTTTTAGGACAATATTTGGTCCCATTAGCTACGGTACAACAGACATTTACCGCCTCAGACTATGCCCAATTCCACCCTGCTCCCTCCTATCAGCATTCTCAGCTAGCTAATTAGACAGTACTGTGCTGAACAAATAGTGAAGCAGGGAAGGAGGGAGGCAGGAAAAAACTGGCAATAGGAACAGCTTGGGAGCACTGGGAAGTCATACTATTGATCAGTACACCCCGCAAGTAGTGAGGGGAAAAAAACAAGTTCCTGGCAGGAGAGGAAAAAAAAAAAAATTAAAACACAAAGGGAGTCTAACACAGTTAATCCTATGGGTCATACCAGGTTTGTAGAAACACACTTGTCTTCAATATTTTCCCATCGTATTGAACTCAGTGGCGGTCTACATAAGGTGGTTTAAGTGTCAGTGGAAGTTTCACCAAGGTTTGTAGGTGGAATGTGACCCATAGTATGCTCTACAGAAAAGGATGGTTAACATCTATGCCATAGTACGCATTAGGAACATTATTCCAATATTTCAGACTTTGCAGGGCAACCAGGCTAATGTTCACCATCAGCATTTTATAAGGCTTCTTCCTGTGGCAGGGGTAAAATAAGTTCCATGACAATAGTTGAAATGCATTAAGTTATTTCTTACGTTAACAGAAACACATCTGCGGTTGTTCAAACATTCTGCTTGACATCTTCGTGAAGCACTTGACCTATATCATCCTCCCACTCTTCCTTCAGTGTGTGTATATTCAAGATGATTTGCTAAGGGAGCAATCCGTTTTCATGTGTTGAGCTGCAGCAGTGACGCTCTCACAGGGTGGTGGGAGGAAAACTTACTGGCTGAGCCCATTTTCAGTTTGTGAAATCTACTATATACCTTACTTAGGCAGCAAATTTAATTATGCTCATTAAGCCTGATTCTTGGGGGGGCAGAAATCAGTATACGTCCATCGAAGATGATGAGTTCTCCCAATCTGCACCTGCTGAGGATCTAGCCTTTTCATTTTAGCAACATTTTTGCCACCCATTCATCTTGTGTAAAGCTGTGACTGCTTTGTCCCTATCATTACAATCGGAAAAGGAGCAAAACCTAGAATCCCAGGTTGGGGAATAGCCTAGCAACTTATAGGCCTCTTTCTGTGTATCAGATGGTGTTCAGGAGCCTGACTGTGGTGCTTGTGTAGCCAAAGCTCCTTGTGGTTCAGAGGCCCTAAGTTGCTGATTTTAAATGTAGAGATGAGAATACTTGCTGGTCTAAGGGCTGATTCTGAAATACTTGGACCCCCCCCCCAAAAAAACATTCTTTCCCATCTGTCTGATGAACCAAGTAACTCATAATTTTCAGTCCTTTTTACAGAGAATTTTGAGAAAGAAATGTCACTCTATAGATTTAGTAGTAACACCTGAAAAATAACTTTAATTGAATAATTCCACTAAATAGAAACTTGGGGGGGGGGGGGAATAGGGGATAAAACATTTACATTCCTCTGAAAACTTAGTATTCCTTAGTTCGAGATTGTAAAAATTTCACATAACCTCTGGCTTTCTTCCCTCTTACCCCCAATTTATTCCCCATTGACAAAAGCTGTATCACAGTTCTGTAAACAGGAAACAAGGTGAAATTCACCCTTGTGCTGAAGTTTATGCGACATTTAAATCCTATTCTGAGTGCTTAAATGGAACTTAAGTGGTGTGGGCACTGTTCAGATAAGTGAGTTTCACTTATTGTGCCCAAGAAATGAAATGCAGGGTGGATTGTCCATAAAGCATATTACAAGAACAAAATCTATAAAAGATTATGGCCAGATCCTCAACTGGAGTGAACTGGTCTAGCTGCATTAACTCTAACAGAGTTATGATGCTTTACACCACCTGATGTTCTCTGATATAATCTGAGGAGCCTGGACCAAATATTATCCCTTTCCCTATCCCGGCAGTCAGATCCATGTAATAAGGAAGCACTTCAAGGATGAAGAGTGATGTGCATCTGAGTCACGCCTCCCAAGAAGTCACTCCATTGCTCTTCTCTGGTTTGTCACCAGTCCAGCCAATAACAGTCAGGATTGAAAGTCAGGAGATCTGGGTTGTATTCCTGTCCCCGCTACTCACCTGCTGTGTGACCTCTGGTAAGCCACTCAGCCTCCCTGTGCTTCAGGCTCCCTGTTTGTAAAATGCAAATTTTATTGGCTGGGCTTCACAAGAGTGCTGTGAGGCTTACTTCATTAATGTGAAAGGCTTTAAAGTCTTAGACAGAGGAGTTATAGTAGTACCAAGAAATACTAGTCTGATGAATGTACATACTGTGTTTTTAATCTTTGCAGTGTTCATCTGAGTGGGGCAAAAGCTATATTTGATTGGCTTCTTTCCCATGGACCATAACCAAGATTCCACCATCCAAATAGACAGCTGTGTGCCTCCTCAATCTCCTGATCTTCCAGCTTCCACTTGCTTGTCACCTATTGCCAAGAGTTCAGAGTTGGAGAGTCAGAAAAGACACAAGAGTGTTCACATACGAGTAATAGATGTGGGTATCAGATACCCAACCGAATGGCACAAGACTTTTGCTATGCTCCTCTATGCTGGATGCTCTTTGTTGTTTTCATCTTCTGTCATCGTTCTTGTCAGCAGCTGGTGCTCAGCACAACACATGCTCTCACCATTCCCAGATCTAATTTCCACATACGTCGGAGATGCTGACTGGACACTTAAAGCCTCTGAAGTCAGCAGCCTCATTTTGTTAATACTGTGGTCCATCCAGTGGTTCTTACTCCGATACAGGTAGGCATTTCATTGATATCAATAGTAGATGAGCTTTTCTATGGCACTTACATTATAAAAGTGCCACCTCAATTAATGTATTAAACCTCCCAATTGCCTGCCTGCCAGGTAGATAAAGAAACATCAATCCCCAAATTTTTACATATGAGCCCAGGGATGGAAATAGAGTAATTACATGACTTGTGCAAGACCAGATGGTCTGTCTGTGGCAAAGCCAAGATTAGCTTCTTCCAGAGTTGGGCAGAGAATGGGTGTAGCTAGGGCACCAGACAGGCACACTGTCTGAGCAAAGCCCCTACAGATCCTCCAGCAGCATGGTGCCTGTGGAGACACAGCTACAATTTAAAGTTAGTCTTGCAAGAAAAAACTCTGAGAGCTCTGATGCCAATACCACCTACCTCTCCTGCACAGCATCCCTTGCTGCTACAGGCCAGCATACTACACTCCCTTTCACCAGCAAGCAGCAAATTAAGCTTGTTATGTCCAAGGAAAACCTGTTTTGATTGTAGTAGATTTGATAAATACCCCTGATATTCTATTTCCAACCAGCTTCTGTAAGAGCCCCAAACTCAGTCTAGCCGCTTCTAAATGAGCGTGTTGATAACACTGGGGATTGGATCATATTATAGTTTTCCTTCCAGCTGCCTCCAGAATCTGTCACTGAGCAATCCCAAAGAAAGATGTCATGGAAATGACATGGCCAGAACTAACACCATGAAGTGTCAATGTTATATAACAAAAGGACAGCTTTCACAGGAACACAGGAAGCAACATAGTTTTTCTTAGCCTCTGCCATGTCTTCTAGGTCAATCGTTGGGAGACGTTTCCTGTTCATTACTGGAACCCTACATTTATACCGAACTTTGATCATATATGTCACAGTACTGCCCATCCCATCATCTGACAAGACTTGTCAAGAAGAGGTAAAGCTTTAAACAGCACAGGTTGTAAAAGTCAGTCCAGTCACCAGATCAACAGCACAGTGTGACAAGATGTCGGGTTCTTCATTCTCGGTTAATGTGCTTCTTTGTGAGACAGGAAAATGGGGGATTGGGGCAGAACATAACATAACACACAGTATTACCAATCTAAGCTGCAGGCTTCATCTTCCCATCCTGGCAGGCATGCTGAGTCAGTGAAGAAGAAAATGAACAATATGGCTTGTAACTGTAGAGCATGAAATAACAGAATTCCAGATTTAACCCACTGGCACATGAGCCATGCTCAGTAAAAGATGAATCAGCATTTCTATTCAAAATTGGCCATTTTAATTTAGCTCAAAATAGACGCTAAGTGGTGCCCGATGCTGATTTGTGTGCAGCTCTTCTGGTGGCCTCAGAGCCATACTGCAGGCCCTTCATATAATTCTGAATTTAAAAAACATATTGTTCTCTATTAAATTCTATGTGATACTCTAGATACGCAACCACAGAATGGATGAGCTTACACACCTATCTCAGCAGTCTGATACTGTCAACAATTCCATACCATTGCTGAATATAAAATGACTTCAATTAGCCATATCTTACCAGTAACTTCACTGGAAGCAGGAACAGGCCCAGAACATTGACATCTTCCCAGCAATAGGAGAATACTATTTTGTTCTGTGTTAGTACAGCATCCAGCACAGTAGTCCTGGTCCGTGACTGGGACACCTAGGCAGCCGGTAATACAAATAATGTTATCGGTATTTTATGAAGAATTGAAATGTCAAAAGCACTTAAGTCACTCAGGAGCATTAAGTCAGTTACTGTCAGTGTCTAGTCAAGTCAGTGGGACTTTGGCACTTCTGCAAATGTTACTCAGAGTGAATAAGTGAATTGACCAAGGGAATACAGCAAATGTGTTACAGCTGGGATTGGAATTTAGACTTTCCTGGCTCCCTGGCCAATGTTCTTTCCACTAATGTACACTGTCTCTATTCTACATACCGTAGACCCTATAAATCCAACATGCATCTCATCTCTCATCCTGCCTGGCTGAAAAGAGCACAATGAAAACACTGCAAAAGGAATGATTTCATCTGTTATGATATTAATAGGTTATGTTGTTGAAATATAGATTCGTGCAGGCTTTTTTTAATCAATTGATCAATGTTCCAAATTTGTCAAGGAATCTAGAACGTGATATTCAACAAATTACAAGACAGCTTTTTTCTGTTTTGTTTTCCCTATCAGCTTACTGGAGATTGGAAACTTCTGCTAAAACACACACTGAAATTAGTATCCACTGGTGGATTTTTTCAGAGATCCCTATGGTTCTGTGAAAACTATGTGCATAGTAGCCATGCAGCTGGTCTGATTCTCACCTATATGTTCATTAAAACATGTAAGTACTGCTAAGTCCTGTATAAAACATGAGCAGGTTTTACTTGTAGCTACAAACCACTAAACCAAATGAGCGGTCTTCACAGATATCCTTAAAATAATGACTGTTGGGCATCCCATCAGGGTATGCAAAGCATGTACGATGTGCCCCAGGGACCAGCTGTACCTGGAGGATGATTTAATGTGACCCATGAACATACCAACAAAATGGTGTCCTCCATGCAATCTAGCCTTGCATGCACTATATGAGCAAAGTCCAACTGCATGGAGAGCATCATTTTGCATGCAAGTGTACAACTACACTCCTGATAAAAATACCATAGCGTGCCACTTCACTTGGGAAGGTTTTTGTTTTGTTTTTCAGTAAGGCACTTACTAAACTCCTTGATACCTCTTCTTTGCTTTCTTAGTATCACTGCTTACTGCAGCATGTGTGCATGTATAAATGGAAACTTTATTTTTTTCTAATTCAAATTCCTTTGTGGTTATTGCATAAATGCTTTTATTTCACAAAACCTGGTACGTATCTCGAGCAATTGCACAGACTGGGCCAAACGCATACTTGAAGTAAGCTCTTTAATGCCCAAGGATCAAAAAAATGATAGCAGTTATAAAGATAAAAGGCTTATTGGGTCAACTAGTTACTCTATCTCATTGTCAATGTACAGTTGATCTGTCATGCATTTTCTAGTTTTAAAAAGATCCCCTTCTCTCAGGCCACTATTCCATGGGCTATATTTCATGGTCAAGAAGATTTCCTGATATTCAGCTAAGTTTTCAATTTCTTAATTTCATTCCATTCCTGATGCTAGACCTCTTCAAATATCTTTCAGCTGTATCCCACCTTAATTGTTACTTAACCGTGCTAGCAATATCTAGCTGTTTTTTAATCTGTCCTCAGTTAGTACTTCTGAATATTTGTTGCTCTTCTCTGATAGCCACAAATTAGTCAATATTTTTCTGATCATACTGGAACAGAATATTGATAATGAATCTACTGCTTTATGTAATGGTATGCAATGTTAAAATATTCTTTCCATTTGCCTTGATAACCAGTATTGCCTACTAATGAATATACCTCTCACAGGCAGTGTTTTGGTTCCAAAATCATGGGCAAAATCTTTGCCACACACATCAATGCAAATGATAAAATAGAAGACAGTAGGCAGACACAGTAGACAGATATTTTATATTGATTCCTATATTATAGCAAACTCTGAAGATTTACTTGTCATTTCAGATTCACCTGGAAAGTTTTGGGTCTATCATTTATTTTGTTGGTTCTTATGTGTCATGGGAGCAGCATCAGTTATGTTCACGCACACTTCTTTGCTGCTGGATGTTATTGCTGCCTACTTTGTAACTACCAGGGTGTTCTGGTGGTACCATACTTTGGCTGCTAATCAAGTAAGTCAGCGCTGTGCATTCTAACAAAAATTGTTACTTGCAAGAAGATTAGGAACGAATTAATGGAAAACTCCATTCATTGTAAAGTATGATCTCTTGCTAAAACTGCAATGAATTCCCCACACAGATGCTATACTAGAATGCTTATTAAAGATATTTTAAATGATTTGACAAGTAGAATATTTGTAATAGTAAAGTGGTTTTAAATAGCTTACTCAGCAGTTATGAATATTTTCAAGATTTCTTGTAATTCAGTGCCTCCTTAAGGTATTTTATTTCTCAATAAGTTAATGTTTTAGTGGCTCTTCTTTAGTGTTAACTGGTTTATTTTAAAGAGTAATACGTTTACAATATGTGCTTGTTGCATGATTTAAAACATCAGCTAACACATCTGGGACCAAAACCCATTAAAGTCAACAAAATCTTCTATTAATTTCAATGTGCTTTGGATCAGGGCTTACTGAACAACAAGCAATAATTTTACTTAGTTTTAGGAACTAACAAATGTTTCTTCTCATTAGTGTCTGAAGATCCCATCTCCTCACAACTATCTTTCCAAGGTCTGGTGGTTCAGGATCTTTGTGTTCTGTGAGGAAAATGTCATGGGAACCATCCCATTATCCTACTCATGGCCAGTTTCCTGTTCAGTGTGTCAAGACTAAAGGCAGCAGTAAAAGGACCAGCTAGACTGTATGGAGTCTTCTGCTAAAACTGATTCTGTAGAAACCTAAGGAATGGATATAGCATTGTAAAAAGAGACTATTTCCATACCACCTATTGTTTTTAGTTGCAGAAAACAAACATTCCACTTCATTGAACAATTTTCTGTGTGATTTCCAAGATTTCTGACCAATTCCTTTACAAAGAGGGTAAGCTCTTCTTTCAGAGTTATTTCACAATTCTCCTTGCGTGTCATGTTCTGCCCATCACACCTTTGTTTGCTCCTAGCAAAAAGCAAATGGCCATATCTGCTTAGGAACAAGATGAGAACTCCGCCAGAGTCATATTCAAAGCTGCTCTTCCTACACATTTCCTACTTGTGGCTGAACTCAGCCCTGGTGTAATTATTCCCTCTAATTGTACCATTTATGATATGTCTGAACTTGTGCTCAGCGTCAAAGGAGGTGCTCCAATAATCACACCTGCAAGAGATTGTAAAGAGAGCAATAGCTCAGAACAGTGGTGGAGACTCACTGAAGGAAGATAGCATAATGAATGGTGTACTGACTGTGTAGGCAAATGCAGTAGCCTGCAATGATAGCTCACGCATACACCTTGTCTATACTGACAGTGGTAATCTCACTGCCATCAGCATGAACCTCCCAGTTCAACTGAGAGGTCTATGAAGAACTGTTCAATAGATTGGGAAGTTGATTAAGTAGCTCCAGCCCCTCAACTGGCATAGCACTGAGTCAAAGGGAGGGACTTAGTGCTGGGGAGGTAGGTGGCCAATAGAAAGTTGAAGGGAGCTATGCAAGTTATTTTAAGTAACTTGTGTATCTCCTTTCGACTGCCGCTGAAAACGACAGCAAGCGTATACCAGGACAAAGTCTTGAATTTAGAATCTGAGTTTACTGAGGGCCGGGACACACCTAATGACACAGTCCTATGTAATAACCCAGTGGAGTACTATAGAAGTGTAATAAGGATTTAATGACACCCTATTCTGAACTATCCTACAGAAAATTCATAATAGGGACATAATTTTCTATTCAATTCTAAGTGAGTTGAAAAACTTAACAGATGACAATTTTCTATTTAATTCTATAGTCCCCTCATGCTGGGATCACAAAAATGAAGGTTGTACCTTTGAACTGTTTATTAGCACTTGGCCAAAGCCTGTGGATGCTTTTCTTTATTGGACATAAACATTTAATCTTAAAGACTCAGCAAAAACCCTCCCTGCTCATTCTGAGTTATATTGAGTAATGCAGTGATTCTCAGCCACTGTTTCAGGACACATTACTGTGTCACCATATAGCAGTAAGTATGTCACAGACAGCTGGGGAGATGGCTGGATTTGGCCTGGGGACCTGGGTTAGTGTGTGCTGTAGGGTTGCAATATGCCACCAAGTGTGTCATGACCCACAAAAGGTTGAGAACCACTGGACTAATATGCAGAGCATCAGGACATCTGGGCATCACTTAAGTCTCACTTAAACCCTCCGAAAAAGGGTTGTGCTCTGGGCTTCTGCGCAGGGGTGAATTTCACTCTGACAAATTAACACAAATTGCTAAAGGGAAACATTCAAGTGATCACATTGATCAATAACAGGGCTTCAGGACTTCTGCAAAAAATCAAGACCATTCATTTGCATGGTTAAATAAATTTTGCTTTGGCAGGGAATGGCAACCTTTAGTATCTGCTTCCCAGAAATATTGAGTAGGTACCCAAATTCCCTTGAACTCTCAAAAGGAATTGGCTGTATTAGGTCCCTTTGAAATTCTCTCTCTTAATGAACAAATTTGCTAGCAGGAATATTGGCTGAAGGAGCAAATTTTAAACATTTCACAGTATTAGCAACAAGCAAATTTTGGGTTAATCCTCCTGCATATTAACACTGGAATTTTGCTCTTGGAAGTCAGGGTCATCCAATTAGGAAACAGAAATATATCATGATACCCTGTATGTTCAATTCAGACACATCAAATATTTGATTTGCACTGAGCTATTGGCAGATGAGCTAATGACTAGGAATTAGCCACAGAAAAGATTTTCTGAATAATTAATACATTCAAGAAAATCAGTAGGGGCCAAACTGTGGTCATGACTACCCAATGACACGGGGACATAGAGGCATGCAAGGCAGCTGTTATGCTCCTGAAACAGCTATTCACACAATGAGTGAGGTTCTGGACCTCTAAGTCTTCTCTCCACACACACACACACACACACACACACACAAAAGACTCTACTGCTGTGTCACAATAATTGTACACAGCAACAGGATTAGACCCTGCACATGTACCTTCTTTGGAGCAGTAGGTTAAATGGGAAGACAGCGATTCCCCAAGTCTCCCTCCTGAGCTGTTCTGGAGGCAGCACTGCAAGCTTCCCCCACGAAAGCTCGTGCAAAAACTAAATCTGTTAGTCTTAAAGTGCCACACAACTCCTTGTTGTTTTTTTAGCATTGCAATGACTCATGGCAAAGCCATGATGGATTGCTGTGAGTGAAAAACTTGGGACCAGCAAAAAGGATGAAAATTCACTGCAGAAAGGATTCACTGCAAACTGTCAGCCTGTCTAATCAAAGCCTTGACCAAAATGAACTCAGTCAAGATCACCTTAAATCTGATAGGAAGAAAATAAAAGGAGCTATACCTACTCTCAGAAAAGATTAATTTGTTCAGCAAATCAGCAAATAACTGACCAACATTTTTTTTAATTACAGGTTTATTTTCCCTCCATCATGTCCCCCATATTACAGGAAGAGCCTTCTTAAAATAGGATAACTTTTTAAAATATGGACCTTTGAAAAACACTGTTAAAATAAGCTCTGGTTTGATTTTTTTTTTTCAGTCTCCATCCTAATAGTTCTATAGGATACCCTAATGCACAAAATTTTGCTACAACACAATAATGATAGGTTAGACTTTGCAACCTCTGCTTATGTAAGTAGTACTTTAACTCCACGAGTTGCCTGTGGAAATCAGTGACAGCATTTACTAAAGTATAAGATGGAAGAACACGGCTTTATATTAGAAATCATTATTATGTTCTGAAACTCTCTGGGAAACACAGTCTATTATAGATCTATATCTACTCTCTAAATTGTTGCCTATGTATATTTTTCCCTTATTCATCAGATGATTTTGCTTCCATAACAGATTTACTGCCTGACTTGAATTTAATTTACAAACCAAATAGCTCAAAAGCTTGCAGGCATAAAGATTTGAATCAAGTATTTCTGTGTAAAAAGGGGGGCATGTCTTCTTTTGGAAGATATTATTTGCCTTTAAGGCTATAGCAGTGATATTGAAGGATGATTAATTATAGGGTGGTAAAATGTGTTTCATAGGGTAATAAAATGTTTACTCAGCAAACATATTTCTTTGATATTAACAATGACTTATCAATTGTATATTAGCCATTGGCCTAACATAGTTTAATAATCTTAAAATAGGCCTTAGGTGTGAAGAAAAGAAGAACTTGTTTGGCTGATAAAGGTTCCAGCTGTATTAGACACTACCATAACAGCATGCTGCAAGTTGGTTATCAGTCAGCTGCTACCAAAGCAATCCCTGAGTACAAGTAAATCAAGTTTAATGTGCTTCCCAATGTAAAGTCAGATAAGATGTCCTCACTTCCCAAGTGACTGAAGGTTTTTGGCTTCCAACCACACCACCCACTTATTTGCTTGTCTACTGATTGTTCGTAATACATGTCTTCCCATAAAATTAGGATAGCAGGAACAGCTGGTTAATATTAAACTGAACCTTCATAGTACAGCATAGTGTTTTGGACATAAAGGTTTTTTTAAACAAAAGCAAACTGTGAGATACATAAAGTGTTTTGTACTTATGGATCTCAACTGGGGAAGTCAGTTTTATCAATAACCACTGATTTCTTTTTGCTTTCATGCTGTAAAAATCTTCCCAGAATTATTTTTTACACAAAGATGATGAGCAAAATTAGATGAATAAAAAAGGCTGCTAGAAGACTGACATTTACATTCTATTAATTTAATATTTATCTCTCTATAAACAAGCATGAGTTTTCACTGTGCAGTTTGTGTTTCTAGCTTCCAGAGAAGTGTGCCATGATTCTGTGGTAATAAGTCAACTGAAACCAAGCCAAACCCCGTGAACTTCCTTTCATAAATGATATAAAAACAGATTCTAGAGAGCACCTGTGTAAAATATTATACTTCTCTGGAACATTTGTGTTTTTATTTTCTCATTGGGGGGATTTAAATAATTTAAATTACATTGATGAAAACAGCACACTGGTTCTCACCTCAGTCAGAAGATTCATAAACTTGGAGGCAGATGCCCAAGTAGATCTGCAATCAATCTTTCAGATACACCAACAGTAATGGTAAGTGGCTTTCCCTCCCAAGAAATACATGCTACTTTTTATGTCACAGCTGGAAGACTGTCCATTGCAGATCAAAGCCTAGACAATATTGTTAGGGGACATCAGGCTGCTGGTTAGGGAAAATGTGCTGCTAGAGGTGCAGTGTGGTGGAGGAGCTATAAAAACAAGGCCTTTCTGGTCAGTAAAATTCTCAAGAACCTTTTCACAGGAGTTTACCCAGTATCCTGGCCATTGGGGTAATAACAGTCTGGCTTTAAATTCCCTGTCCAGAGCAAACAGAATAAAGTAATCTTCACTTCTGGTTCTCAAATGCCGCATACTCCTGCTGTGTGCTGTTAAACAGCTGTCCTGCTTTATTCTGCACTTCAGTGATGATCGAAATACTTGTGTGTAGACTGTGCATTTTGGCTGGATACATTTGGGAGCTCTTTAAAGTTCCATGGGGTGAAAAGCCCGATATACAGGTAATAACACTAGCAGTTAATGAGGAGCTGCTTAATGTATTTCGTGTTGTTTCATATAAAGACCATGCTCCAAACTCAACCCTTACTTTCACCCAGACAATTCTTAGATTAGAATTTGAGCTCTGAGTGCAGATTTATACTTCCTAGCGCTCTGTGCATATGTGCTTTTTTCCTTCAATCCTTTTAGCATTAAGGACTCTCAGTATGTGGTTAAGTTTCCACTTCTTAATAATCAGAACTTAACATGCTAAATATTTTAATCCCTGATGCACAGAATGTAGGTCTGTTAAATATAGTCATGTTCCTTTTCCTTAAAGCACATCAGTAAAAGGAAAATGAAAGGTAAGTTCTTCTGAAGCTGAGATTTCTGAACCATCAATGTTGTCAAGAAACACTTTCCTCTAAAACACCATGGCAACGTAGTGAAAATGCCCTCCTTATTTCATAAGGACTATGTGCTTGCTCTCGTTCTGTCTCCAGCTGATTGGTTGCACATTACATATTTTCCCAGCACTACATGGTCTATTCTGTCCTTCCTCCGCTATGAGAAGTAAATATATAGGATGAAATCCTGACCTGGTCAATGGAAGTTTTGCCAAGCTTTCAGCCATATACTCCAGAACATATGCATTTCTAGAAGGATGAAAAGTTAATTAAATTAAGGCTAATTAGATTTGTGCACATGTGCATGTGCACACAGTTGAAGTTAAATGGGAACCCCATGCATGAATCTGAGGAAAGGTTTTGGCATCAAGTATTTTGAAAAGTTCTTAGGACCAGCTTACATTTACTGAGCCAAGTCTTGACCCCATGGAAATCACTTGCAAAACTCATAACCAAGTTTTACTACAGAATTACAGAATTCTTTATTTTTCTTCAGTGGAATCTTAGTAAGATTTTCAGAATGTTAATATTAACATGTGCAAAACATTACTCAAGAGGTCACCACCCACAGCTGAGGTCAAATTTTCAGTAGAGCTCAGCTCCCACGTGAGGCTCCAAAATCACTGATCTAAACCTGGAGCTGAGCAGCATCTTCTGATTAAAAACCTCAGCGAGCAAACAGCAGTAAAGAGGGCTGCATCTGAACAGGCAACCTCATCTCAGAAGTGAAGAGAAACACAGCTTAACAGCCACTGGATGTAAAAAAGCTCAGCACCCACCGTTCTCTGTCAAAAATTGAGCTAGGAGCGTAACAATAAAAGCTGATAGTTGTTTTAAAAATCTGATCTTTTTTTCCCTAAACTCTTTTGAAAGACTGGTCCTGAACCCTTTAGGAAACATAGCTCTAAATATCCACCAGCTGTCTCTGCCCTGGCCTTCACATCAGCACATCTTTAGTGGCTCAGGTAAATAGATGGACCTTTCACTGTGCCCTGAAGATTAACTAACCAGGGGCATGCTGGACAGATACAAGTTCCAAACACCCAGGGGAATATCGGTACTTCCCAGGCTAGAAATAGAAATAAAATAATAAATAGAAAACAAGGGATAGCAATAAACAAACAAAACATCCCCCCAAAAAGTCTCAGGAATATTAATGTTGTTGAATGTCTGCGTCTCAAGGACATGACTAGAGCATGTGTGTGTGTGACCGGGGGGTGGGGGGGAGTGAGGGGTTGGAGGGCACAGTTTTCAAATGGAATTAAGTCTGCCATGGCACTAATTAGTGGGTGCCAGCAAAACAATCTGGAGAGAACATAGCAGATATGTTATGACTGATTTCTCATTTGATAAACCTCCAGTCTGTCCACTGAAAATCATAACAGTAAATGCCCTACTTGTTCTAGCCCTATTTCTCTGGTGATCTTTCACACACTGCAATGCAGAAAAATGGTCTAAAAGAAGCAATTTGTTTTCCATTTCGCTGTGCTTTATTACTTATGAGCTCCAGGCAGAACTAATACAAAAAAAAATCAGTTAGCTTAATGAGTCCGAAAGTGGTTTTCTTTTTCCCTTCTTTGTGAGAGTTGCACTCTAGTTTTTCAGATGTGGTTACCTTTGCTTTTCTGAGAATGATCCATTGTTTGCTTTCTCTCGCCTGTTTGCAGAGCATTAGGTTACCGGGGAAACAGATTGATACAGTACAATATATGTGTTAAAAAGAGAGAGAGAGAGAGAACTGAGGAACTACAGAAAGTGATCCTTGATAGGGATTGGGTGGGTGCACTCATACCAAAGCTCTCAACACGTGGCTTAGGTGGGACATAAGTGGCACATATTCCTCAAGTTGTCCCTCTCTGCAAGAATCAATTTCATTCTGGCTGAGGTATCAGAGGCCCCAATCCTGTAAATGACTAGCAGAAAGATCCCCCATTGTAGGCGAGGAGGGAGGGGGTTCCTGCACCAGTCTAGGAGGCTCTGCAGCAGCAGATCCTGAATTTGTGTCCCAGACAGTCACCTGACAAAGAGAAAATCTGCTTTTTGCTTCAAGATGATGAGCCACTCCTCAGTAGATTGAATATTTCCATTCCCATTATGACGTTCAAGGATGTTGGTGATGGGAACTATATAAGCATCTTAACAGGCTGAGAGGCCAGAAGTTGTATTATGTCTTCTGCGTAGCCCATTCTAGGATGAAAACTCACATGTGCACAAGTGACTACACACACACACACACACACACACACACACAAACCGTTGTGAAGCTCAGAGGAAGAGGTGGGAGTGAAAACAGAAGAGGGAGCAGAAGCTTCACTAGAAAGAACCTGCAGAAGATCCTCTATAGGACTTCCACTGGCAGAGGACTTCATGTGTCAGCAGAAGGCATATCAGGGCAGAAGGATGTGGAGCCAAGATCCTTTTGAGAGTAACTCTTTCAGAGAGCAGCTCAGGAATTGATGCTGCACCAAGCATAATTAACCTTTCCTCAGAGCAGTGGTTCCCACCCTTTTCTCTGCTGTGGCACACCTTGATACCTTTAATTATTTTGAGGCACACTGCCATATAAACTTCAAATGAACTCACAAATATTCATGAGCCAATCCAGAACTCTTCAAGTAGTTTTCCAAAAAAATTTCATGGCACACCTGCTCAGGCGTGAGGGTGCTCCTTTGTGCACGGCCCCGGTTGGGAAACACTGACTCAGAGACCCCAGCATACCCTTTCTGCCTTAATGCTTTTATGACTCCTCATTACTGTAGCACCAGAGCACCTTGAAAAGAACTTATTAGCTAGTTGTTTATGTGTGTGTGTGTGTGTGTGTGTGTGTGGAAAGGAAAGCTAAATGGAAGAAATTAAGGTTTGTATTTGCAACGTAACTGGTGTTCACACTGGTTCTGGAAATGCACAGGTAAAGATCTACTACTGACTAGCAATCAAAGAAAACTCAAACCAACACTGCAAATAAGGAGAAAACATCTAAAAGTTGCTATTATGTTAAGTGAGTGCAATTCTGTATTGCTGAAAATCGTTACTGGGAAGTCCACAGTACCCAGTCAGATGGTCACAAACCTTTGACTGCTCGTTATCCCTTCATTGCTTTGGAGTGCAAAAATGATTGCTTTGAATAATAGATCAATTACTCATTTTCCTGTATGGGAAACAAACCCTTTAAAGATGAGGCATCTCCACACCTTGCCCCATTTTTTGTGTGGGAAGTGTGAGAACAGATCAATGGCCCCACTGGGAAATCACCTTACAAGCTGCTGAAGGATGTCAAGGGACTGAGAGAAGCACAGGAAGTGGAGGGGTTGGATCCAATATGAAAACTGCTTGTGGCGGGGGGTGGGGGGGTAATACTAAACAGGAAAATAAAAGCCTCTCATTGGGCAGGAAGAGCAAACGTTTCCTGCCAGACGGAATGACTTAGTGATCTAATCACCAGTTCGAGAGAACCTACATTCCTGGAGTCCTGGAGTTTATTCAGTCTTTCATCCTTTCAAAAAATATAATTCAGGTCTGGAGTCTTTTTACTCACATCAGTCTATGCTATCTTTGCATTGCTTCTTCCTAATTGCAGCAAAGGGAACCCCTACTGGGTGAAGCTCCAGGTGCAACCACATTTTTTAGCACTTTTACCAAATAACTGTCCAGCACTGACAGGTGAAGAAATAGAACAGTCACTAGATGAATTCTGTAGGAAAATAATACACCAGTTGTCCCTGAAACGAGTTGTAAAATGCCACTAGATGGTGGCAGTGCCCGTAGATATACATTTATCCACCACTCCTTGAAGACTCATAAAACAAAAAACAGACCGTGAAGGGAAATACAATCACAAAACTAAAATGTTGCTTAGAAAATGTTTTGCACGTCTTCTTTGTTTTATAAGGCAAGATTGTTAGATTAATAGATTTTAAGGCTATAATGGACTCTTACATTCATTCTAGACTAACATATTGTGTAACACCAACCCTAGAACATCATCTAGTAATTCCTGCATGGAACCCACTATCTCAGATTAAAGTACCTTTGTTTTCTTATCCAAGGACAATAGATTTTAAAAACCAGAGTATCCTATGTAACAGGCACACCAGAGGTGCATGCATAAAAACCATTATTGTGGAGTTGTTCCAATGTGAATATTTTTCCCTGAACTGTTTCCATAATTTACAGCCCTTTAAGGCTCAGACGTCTTATAATATCTATGTTTCAAGTTACCACTCTTCATCTTTGGCATCACTCTAACTGTCTACTAAATAACACACTAAGTTACAGTGGGATTCTCTTGGGAAAAGAGATTTACTGAAAAATCAATAGACTTTATTAGCATATGTGCTAGTCACTCGGCGATTGGACACACAGTGGTTACATTGGTTTGCTTGCTGCGCAAATATTTCTAATATATGTTTTTCCATAATTATTTTATTTGAGCTGTGTGAGAAATAGACAAGTCAGGCTATCTACTTACTTTCCTGAACTCCAAGAGTTGTATTAGAATGGAATTTTAAGACTATACTTCCTGGCTGGCATCTGGAAATGTTGTGACTGAAAAAGTAATAGATCTTATTATAAAGCAAAAATGTTGCACTACAGAAAATTCAAGTTTTTCAACAAATTGGCAACAGAGATGGGATTATCCTTTGGCATCTAGTAGGTTTCCACACGAAAAGACTAAATAATGATAGATAAAAATAAAAGTTGATTTACATTTGGCTGGCTGGCTTGTTACTCTAGTTCTCTTATCTAAACACAAGAGAGTTTAACAAGAAAGAGAACTACAATATCCAGATTCCTAAATAATCCATATATATATGATGTGACCTGCTGTCTGTACCCTTTTGAAGCTGCAGATTAGTTGTTCTAACTCTCAGCTTGCCATGGTGAAACACTGAGCATCACTGAAATGATGAATAACAACTATACGGCAGGCAGCAAATCCACATTTCTGGTGAGCTCCATTCTTCTGAACAAACCTGTAGCACTGAGGAAAGGAACGGAGCTATCAAGAGGACAGAATGCCTACAGGATCAGTTAAAAGATAAACAAAAGTGGGCATCAGACATGCCTTCTCCAAGAGAGGAAAGTAAAAAAGTTATGGCAATACGGATAAACAAGTGTAAGAATTAATGCAGAACAAATATCTGCAATTGGGTCTCAATTCAACTCCCACGTCAGTCAATGGAAAGACTCCCACTGACTTCAGTGCAATAGAAAGCATGATTCTGCAGCACCACTTATCAGTGCAAAACGGAGAAAATCTTAGGAAATTCTGATGATTGGTGCAAAGTTAGGGCCATTGAAATACTGGTAAAACTCTTATTAAATTCCCCTAGGACAAGGCAGGGACACTAATATAATTGCCAAAAAAAATCACATTTTATCGCTAGAATTATGACAAATATTCATAGGGAATAGAATATGTGTGCATTCCAGTAAGAGACTTAGAGTGTAAAAGAAATGGCAAATGATGCAGATATAAAGCCTTCAGGGAAAACAACAAAACAGACCTCATCTATGGCCAGGTAGAGGAGGTTGAGGGGAATGGTGGAATCTGCACAACACACACATTATTTTAAATTTCCAGATGATTTTGTAACCAGAAAACTGTACTTTGGGAATTTGTTTGCTTATTTATTTTGGCCAATTTGCTAACCATCACAAAATGAAGTTTTTATATCAAACAATTCAAACATATACAAATTTTGGTATTTTCACTGCAAATATCTTTGCTTAAAAATTGACCAGATTTCATTCAACATCAGGTGAAAGCTCACCTTTTTTCATTTGAAAATACCACATTTGTGAACGAAAAAATCTGAATTTGTCACAGGAAAAGAATTTTCAATTTCACAATGAGATGTAAAAGTTTGTTAATTTTGAGGGATTTCAATTTCATTTTATTTTATTTATTTATTTGCATAAATCTAATCTTACCCAAGCCAATTAGATCTCTAACACAGAATTAGACATTTCCTCTTCACTGCCATCATATACCCAAGGAAAAAAAATAAAAACTGTTTCAAATGTAGGCCAAAAAAGAGAAGTGCCAACATTCCTGTTGAACAGCTTTTACCGTAGATATTTTGAGGCTGGCGAAACCAGGTGTTGCTGAAAAATTTGTGAGAGTTGATCTTCGAAGATTTGCAGCGTGGCTTTTTAGACCAAAGACGTCTGAGTCTTTGGAAGCAGGTTTACCTTTAGATAGTGGATAGACTATTTTGAAATGCTTTGGATCTATAAATTAGGGGCAACAAATATTCCACTTAATCATAGATGCTCCTTTTAGAAGGGAAAGACAGAGACCAAAAGGAAAAAAAAAATATTTTTGGAAATGAAACCAAGCTAGAGACAAGAGAGTCCACACCAAAAATATCCACTCAGTTGATTTTGTGGATCTCTCTTCACTGCACTAGAATTTTTTTTCACACATTAGCTGGATCCCAAAGATGCTAACTTGCATATGCAGCCACCACACAGTTGTAAAAAAAAATGAACAGAGAGGAAATTCTATTGAGAAATGAGCCTACATCACTTTGAATGTTAAAGGTGTTTTTTTTTTTTACTAGAGTATTTCTATTGTGTTCTTTTTTTAAGAAAACCAAAGCTACACCACAACTTTGTTAAAGTCTGAGAACTAAAATGCAACCTAATACATATGGACACCAAAGAAGTGAGTTTCTTGGCAATATAAGACTTCTGAGAATTCCTTCCCCTGCTCATGTAAGAGTTTTTCAGCAGTTTTGAGGCAGCAAACGGTTAAGCTGACGGCTCTGAGAAACACCTGACTATGGACTATCCGCACTTCTTCATCATCCATCACCTGAGGACCTCAAAGCAGATTTTAAAAATGAGTTAATTCAACCTTCTCTCATTCCTCAGAAAAATATTATACCCATTTACGGACAGGTAAACTGAAGGCCAAATTCTGTTCATACACACTGCTATAAATCCAAAGTGACTCCACCAAAAGTTAATGGGATAACTGATTTTACACCAGTGTAACTACAATCAGCACCAGATCTGCAGCACTCAGGTGACTTACCCAAGGTCACATCAAGAATCAGTGTCAGGCAAAGAAGCCTTGTCACCCAGCTCCATACCCTAATGAGGGGGAAACTCTTAACTGTTGGCTATCTGGGTACCAGTTCACTGTCCGAAATAAAACACCTTTAAATTACCATCATGACATAAAAAATATTTCAGTAAACTTGTATTTTGTTAATTTATAAATAATGCACACCACCATAGTATGAGTCTCTATCTTCCTCTAGAGGCTGTTCACAAAAGAGGGCAAGTGCCTAGTTTTGCCAGCCGTTAGAAGAGTTGCTCCTTTGGCTCAAGTTTTAAAGACTCATTTTTTCAACGCTGAGGCTCCTGGTTTCAATCCCTACTAATAATCCGTCACGGGAGGCGGTTACCCACACACCCCCTGTAGTTTACAAACAAAAATATGGTGTGCCTGCCCAGTTCTCCACCGAAATGCAACAACAAAGGTCTCTTGATAACTACTAAGACCTAATGTGCCAAATTCATCCCTGTTGTAGCTGTGCATTCCTCACTAACAAAGCGCAACCAAATCCCTGCAGTCAAAATGACCTCTGTTTAACATTAAAACCACAACATCAAAGAAAGACTAAAAGTATTTTCTCCAGGAGAGACCACACACTGTGTAAGTGGGTTCTTTGTAACAGTTTGCACTGAACAAAACAATGCAGCAATGATTGCCAGTCTCCTGCAAACCAGTGATGGACAGAGATGTCAAGGCTACTGTACAGAAACATGGTTATAAGTGATCTATACCACCGCGTATTATCAGGACTAATTAAAACATCATTGCAACAGTCAGACAAAAGAGCAAAGTACAGTTTAGGGTACTTACTCTATACCAGTAGTTTGCTTACATAGACACTGACCCCACAACCCTAACCCTAACCCTAGGTCCACAAAGGTATTAACTTCAGTGGGCCATGAGAGCACTCAGTACCATGCAGGATCAAGCCCCCTTTGTAATTCACAACATCTAACCATTCACTATAGCTCTGCCAGTCATTAATATGATTAACAGTTTGTGATTGTTATTTGCCATTGGCTTTCTGGCAGGGCCCACAGTTCTAAGCAGAATTTGGCCCCGCTTGCACCAGAGGCCATACAAACACTTAGGGCTTGTCTTCACTGACGGCAGCAAATTCACCACCATCAGTTCAAACCTCTTGACTGACTGAGTGGGTCTGTGAAGACCCACTCAGCCAGTCCCTGAATACCACCCCAGCATCTGGGTAGCGCTAGTAGTGCTGAGTTGAAGGGAGGCCCCTTCCTTCAACTCAGCATAGTGGATGAGCCTGGAGCAGGGAAGCAGAATGCAACTACGCAAGTTGTTTTAGGTAACTTGCATATCTCTGTTGAACTGTGGCTGAAAAGAGCAGGCACTGTAGATTTGCCCTTAGGAAGACGTAGAGTCCCCGCCTGAAGAGATGAAGTGCAAAGGTGCCTTTGTGATCTGAGAGCACCACGATCCACAGTGATTGATGCTGGTTTGGAATAACTTGGGCACTTAATTCCTGTAATTTTCTCTACACAGATCATCAGTCTTTTTCAGGGCTATAGCTTTCATTTATGGAAAACAAAAATCATTTAAATATTGCATCATGGAAACAACTTGGTTCTCAACCATGACTGCAATTATTCCACTCCAAAACAGATGTGCAATGTGAGATGACAAAGCAGAGACAAGGGACCACCAAACACATGTTCCTACAAATACAGCATGTTTTTTTGTTTCATTAAAATAATCTGCTGAACCCCAGCAGTGACTTCTACAAACTGGTGCTGTTTTCCATGTTTTTCCAGCTTTCTGGCATGCGAGATTGTTATTGTAAAACGTGCAGAAATTTCAGACTAACTAAAAGAATTGAATCTGATTGAAATAATATTTTAGAAGGCATTTCCTAGCCAATATGTTCTAAATAGTAGCTTAGGTTATTAAAACTGACAGAAATGTTTAAAATCTTATTTATATTTCACTGTTTACGCTTTTTGTTTATTTTTGCATTTCTCACAGTAGAGTCAATTTCCTATTTGTCTACAGTCAGTTTCTAGCCAAGTTCACTTTCAAGTTCTCAAGCATTTGTGCATGCGGCGGGATGGTCTAGTAATAGGGCAGTAGCCTGGAACTGGGGGTATGTCTACATAGGATAAAAGCCCTACAGCCCCACGGCTGGCCTAGATCAGCTGACTCAGGCTCATTAATATTACTGCATACATGACAGGTTTTCCAACTGTGGGGTGAGCCTCCTGGCTGGCAGGCCTGCCAGTCCACAGAGCTTGTGTGCCTGAGCATCACCAGACAACACTGCTCCACACCCCTAAACTAGCTGCCACCATGGTGTGGGAGTCCTGGGGCCCCAGGGACCACCCATGAAAGTTGGCAGCCTGGGGCCCTCCAGGTGCTTTAGTCTCGTCCTGGGCCCAGTGAGGGAGGGACTATGGAGGAACATTTGGGGGGCAAGTGGTGAGGCCAGGTGACACACCAGTCCTGCATGGCAGGGCCCAAGCCTGTTCCCAGGGGATGGGGAAACGGCATGGGGAGAGAACACCACCTCCACTCCCCAACCCACTGAAATGGGCTACTTAGCCTATGAGTCAGCATCAAGATCCACCATGGAAGCAACAATTTCCATTGCCGGCAGCCTCCATGCCCAGCGCTGGCCCTACCGACCCTGAAAACTTGACAGGGGACAGCCAGAGCAGCAGATGCTAGCCCTGCCCTAGAACTGCACCCTGACTGCAAGGCAGAAGCAGCTGACTGAGTCATGGAAAGTAGCTGGGTATTTGAAAGCTAAAGGGGTAGGTGAAGCAACTGAAAGGTCTCTGTTTGGTTTTGGTTTGGAAACAGGCTATCAAGCATATTAGCATGTGTCTAGTTTTGTTGAGGCAGAGGAGCGCCTCAACCAAAAATTGTAACTCAAGAGGGCTGAGACCAAAAGGTTTGCAGCCCACTGGGCCAGATGTTCAGGCGCAGGCTGGAGTCTGATCTCAGGGACCCTCCACCCTCACAGGACCCCAGAAGTGAGGCTCCAGCCCCAGCCTGAATGTCTACACAGCAGTTTTTCAGCCCTGGAGCCAAAAGCTCACAAGTCCGTATCAGCTGACCCAGGACAGCTGTAGAGTTTTTTTTTTATGCCCATCTGGACATATCCCAAAAGATCTAGATTCAAGTCCCTGCTCAGCCATGGACTTCATTTGTGACAAAGAAAGTTTGGCACCCAAGCACCTTTGAAGATCTGGGCCATAGCCTCTCCATGAATCACTTCTCCAGCTGTTCAAAGAGGACAATAGTACTTTCCTACCTAACAGGGTGCTGTGAGCAATAAATTCATTCAAAGTGGTGGTGCTTTTAGAGACCATCCTGCAGAAGCTAGATAAGTATAAGTATGAGGTGTTGTCACTGTATTGTTCTGTCAGTAGGATTTCAGATCACTCTCAAGATTGAGGAATGAGAGCTGCCTAATTTCAAACAACTTTTCCTCCACAGATGGCAAAGCACTTGTCAAACAATGGTGCGTATCTATCATTATCCATTTTACCGAGGCAGAAACATAGGCCTGGAGACATTAAATGACTAGCCAGGGCAGTGGTTCTCAACTTTGTGCAGGTCATGACACACTTGGTGGCATATCACAACCCTACACGACACACCAGGCCACCTCCACCACCCAGCCAAATCCAGCCATCTCCTTAGCTCTCCATGACACACCACTGTGTGGTGACACAGTATTGTGTCCTGACCCAGTGGTTGTGAATCATTGAGCCAGGGCCCACGCTGAGTCAACAGGAGAGTCAAAAATAGAACTCTGATCTCCTGAGTTGCAGCAGTTCCATGTCTTACCTACTGCTGAAAAGTAAAAACATATGTTACGATGCTAATTCATTCTGTGCAGAACACACTAATGGTTTGCACACAGAAGGTTGGCACCTCTCTCCCAAGTCCATTCCAGCCAGACCTAACCATATGCTGCAGCTTATGATACGTAGGACTTGTTTGCACAGGGAAATAGATGCAGTGTGAATAGTCCACCTCCCTGAATGACTTAGGTTACACACTGACATAAGTGCTATGTCAGCAGAAAAGCATCTCCCACTGACATAGCTTCTGCCACTCATGGAGGGGGTTTTTTATGCTGAGATCTCCTGTCAGGAGACAGCATCTTCACTGTCAGTAAAGCTACACCCACTGCTGCACTGTACATGTAGACGTGGCCTAAAAGTGACTTTATTCTGCTGTAACAACTCTGTATAGGAATAACACAACAGTATTATTCTTCTGATCTTGGCTATTAAGGATCCCTTTGTTTTATCCCCAGCACAAATGATAATGGGGCAGCACAATACTACTGAGTTTGATATTAGACTGGGGTATGCGCAAGGGGACAGCATGCATTTCTACCACCCCTGGGATCCTAGAGAGGCCACAGAATGTGCTCCTCCAAAAGCACAGGAATTTCACACCCCTGAATTAGGTGAAATCATGTTGGACCTTGAAACAAAACGTGCTCATGTTCTCCAAGTGAAGCCTTTGACCGTTCTGCACAGATACAGTGAGCTAGTCTTTGACTGATGCTGCACAGCTGTGTTGACAGGATATAAAAGGGACCAAGGATTGCCCTTAAACTATGTGTGGCCTACCCACATAGCAGCTCCAGGTGCATAGGAACAAACAGCTGGGTACATCAGCTACTCCCCACACTATGCACCCCGGAGCAGCTCTGTAACCCTCCCAAATGCCATTTACAGCCCATCTGAGTTGATACAGGGGATATCAATGTGCTGGAATCAAACTAAAACATCTTTAAAGATAATTTTGGAGCAGAGTCTCAAAAACACCTGATTTAATGCAGCTGATTGTTCTCTTTTCCTTACTACATTAAAACACATTGCTGTAGGGGACTAAAGAGACTGTGCTCGAGAAACAGAAGCTTTCAGTTTTACAGTGCTGGATAAAATCCAGCCAGGCCACTAGTGACCATAAGCTCTTACCATCTGAAGGTTGCTCACTGGTTGATGTGAAATGAGTTGGGGGAACCTCAGTTCAGCTCCTTGTCAGCAGTCACAACAGAGAGGTAAAGGACCATGTTGGCTGTGAGGAGCTACCATTCCTTCTCACCATAGTAGTCAGGACTGAAGTGCAGTGTACAGAAATACAGGTGGGGAAAATCGCACTGCTCTATCTACTCTGACACATTATACATGGCAGGGAACACATTTTTTTATGTGCTCCAACTCTAATAATTACATTCCTGTCATGGTCTCCTGAAGGCTGGCAAACTGCTCTGTTCTTCGAAAAGCATCTGACATTTGCCATGGTGCTGTGCAATAAATTTAAAAAGCCCTCCATAAATCAAAATGCATACGCTCATCGGAAATAGCCGAGAACATCCAGGATCCACAAAGCTCCCAGGGCATGTCTCTAATTCACCTGAATGTGAACCTATTTACCTCAGGAGATGAATTTTCCCAACAGTATAGAGAAATCAAAACTGTTATTTACAGCTCTAAAAGGCCATGAAAAACAAACACACTTTATCCATTTGATGGCTGAAATAAGGAACAACCACAATAATCCACTTTCCATGAGCTGGTGAGTCTACATGTAACTATAAAAATACATGATTCAACTGCATACAGCTACTAGTACAGTGCCTAGTCACAGCAGATACCTTTACTATGAAAAACAAGCAAGGAGTCCTGTGGCACTTAAAGACTAACAAGTTTTGCTGAACTAAACCAACACAGCTACCCCTTTGGAACTGGGCAACATGCAATTTACTATGAAAAGACAGTTTAGTATCCATATGCTTTTAAGTAGTAGTTGAATGTAGCTTTTATATACATGTACATATGTGCATACATAAACAGAGAGAGAGGGAGAGAGAGAGAAATACCCCAAATGAGCTCATCACACTACTACAATTTCAGTGATGCTGTAATGATACTCACATGACAATACTACTCAAAGCAGGAGACATCCAGTGGGTTAGTGGATGCTCTTGGTATAAGAGTGCCTGACCACACTACAAAACATATCAGCTGCTTGGGTTAATACTATGTCTGTTAATTCACAGGGTCCATGTCTGATCACACTTTGTAATGGAACTCCCTAAGGAAGGCAATCCAGACAGCCAGATTTGGTGGATCAGGGATAGCATCAGAGATTCATATTGGCTGCCTCCAGAATATTTCCTGTATGTGCTGCTCTCTGCAGACTGACCTTCCGGTGAAAAGGTGCATTTCTAGTCAGTGAACATACATGGATATGTAAAGCACAATGCAGAGAGCAAATTCAGTCTCATGGACAGACGCGGCTTGTCAGCACTTTAATATTCATTTCTGCTCTGAGTTGCTATCAAAGCAGAACTTAAAAGTGGCCCATCTTCTAGGACCTGATTTAGTAGGGCACTTAAGCACATACTCAATTTAAGCCTGTGACCTACGCATGCTGTTTAAGTGCTTTATTGATTCACGGCCATAACAACTGGCTCATAGCTGGAATTATGTTCCAGTGATATTTCATTGACAGTAAGGACCTATAAGGAAAATGCACCTTAGAAATGAAACCATTCCTTTTACTGAATTTCAAAACATAGTGGAGCCTGTTTATAAGTGTTTGCTACAGTAACTGATCACTTTCTTCTTTCATCATCCTCTTTTTTATGGGTGTGTAGGATAGAAGTGGCTTGACAGATTCAGGGTTGAAGATTCCTGTAATTTTGTAGTTGGGAGCATTGAAGCATGGTGGGTTAGTTTCACATTTCAGATGGGGCAGTCTGATCATCAAATAAATTGTAATATAGGTTGTACCTACTGATTTGCATGCTGTATTTTAAATAATGAGAAATAGTCAGATCCTGGGAATAGCTAAATTCCTTCCACAAGTGTAGAAACCTGGTTTTAAGGTTGGAAGTAAAGAGTAGCAAACAAGATGTTACCGGAAAAGAACAAGGATTTGGTAAGACAAGGTACCTATCAGTCCATTAGGTTCAGTATGTGAGATGCTTCATAGAATGTCTTTAAAAAATCCTAGTGCAGTCAGTCTTTCATGCAATTATGTTCACAGAGAAACAAAATTCTTCCTGACTCTCATAAAGATCAGCTTATGCCACGAACCAGGTTACTTCATTACCACTTTTTTAGCATGTATCACTCACTATAAGTACTATTAATAGTCATAACATTATCCATCTGTTTTTAAAGTCCAGCTACAGAACATAACCTTATGGACATTTTAAGGGTAACAAGTCTTTACCATATGTTCTGTCCCTTAATTATGCATGCCATGAAAACATATTTTATAATGACATAAATAGATGAAAGTAATGGAAATGTCTGTGTGTTCTGTTCACAATGCAGCTGTATTTGTGATGTTTTTCTCATCTGTCAAGCACCCATCATAAGGAAAAAATTAATCTTGGGATAGAACTGCAACATTTGCTATGTTATTAATAATTATCATCATTATTAGAGACTAAGAATGCTATATAATATTTTGAGGAGGCGGCAGTTAGATAGGATTCCAAAATTCTGTCCCCAGGTATGATGATGACTGTGTGACACCAGGCAAGTCCCTTAATCCTGCCATAAAGAGTGTTGCAAAATTTTCCCATAGCTTTCTGATATGCTATGAGACGTAATTAATGGTTTAGATCCTCCAAAGAAAGGTATTAAATAATTAACAAATAGTATCACTTATTGTATTTAACTTTTTAGTCTTGCATGACAGGCCAGGTATCAGACAAACTATACATACGTTTGAAGTGATGGAAAGTGGTGTCATACGTACAAGTTTGGGTGTATTAAGTGTAGATGCATGAAAGGAAAGAAACCAGGTTTTTCCCTGTCCTTTCCCAATGCAAGTGCTATTTAAAGTGAGCCTCTGCTATATATTATCTATTTCCTGTATGAATGAATGGGTCTTCTCTGTGTGTGGTGGTTCTAAGCCAATGTGTCCGTTTCTACTGAAACACCCAGAGGTTCACTTAAAACCACACATTCAGCTCTTGTTAATGTCACAAATGACGTACTAGAGAAAGTATAAGTTTGTCCTGAAGAAATGCAGGACTTCCACTGCTCGAGATTCTGAGCCTGCCTCTGAAGACTTGCTTTAAAAAAAAAAAAAAAAAAAAAGTTGTTGACATTAGAGGAAAAACCAGGTTTCCTGTTTGAACTTTGACAGGTACTGGAAGATATGAGTAACGTCAAATCTTGGTCTGCTCTAAAGGCAGCCTGTGGTCAGGGGGTTCTCACATTTGTTGTGTAGAAGAGCTTTGAATTGTTTGCAGGTACCTCATAGAAGAAACTCAGAGATTCTTATCAAGATGTAGGGCTTGTTATGAAATATATGCATTTGTGAACAGGCTTGAAGAGATCAAAACGGCTCCAGATGACATGCCTCTCCTGCTGTAAAATGTGGTAGATGCTCCCGAGATAACTCTGAAAACATCACATGTCACGGTGTTGTTAAGTATACACAGTGGCTACCTTTATTTCCATTTCATGCTGCCTGGCAGTGAAAGGACCTTTGCACTTTCCCAGATATGGCTTTTCTGGGGGGAGGCGAGTTTAATAGTTTGAATCAAAACTTTATATCTTGCCATCTTCACCAACAAAGCTACCCAGCATGTCATTATGAAGTAAACTGAACACTGGAGAAGATTTAACATAAATGCTCACTTTTATCTGAGCTGAATGTAAATGGTTGGAAAGAGCCTGGCAGACTGCAAATCTGGGGAAGTCTATATATTCAGACAGCTCTGTCAATGCCATTTAATCAAACCCTTTCAACACATTCTTCCATCCAAGTCCTGGCTTCCCATGAGTGCCAATCCTGCCAAGTGGTGATAGTGTTCAACTACTTGTCCATAGGTTGACACCTTCAAGCTGCCTGGCCCCTAGGACCTGATACAAAGGCCACTGGAATCAATGGGAGTCTTTGGAGCAGTCCCTTGTTGTTTAACCAAGGTGTCCAAAAGTGAAAGGCAGAAGCATTGATCCAAGGTACAGCCTAGAAATTCTTCCTCTGTCAAAGAAGGATCCCCAACCTCCATTGTTTACTTCTATTAACTAGTTTGAATTCTCATTCTATTTGACTACTCCTAATGCAAAATTATGTTACCTTTGTATATACAAGAGCCCTGTGCTTCAATTTGCTATGTACTCCACTGCAAACCATATTTTCAAATATTCTACTAAGGAAAAGGCCTCCCAGAATGCTGCTAAATCTAAGTTGCATTGAGGGATATGTTTAGGTCACATTTGCTCATTACACCTTAATCTCTGACCATTTTAAAGAATTTTTTCTTTAATAATTGAGGCAAAAGCCAGCACTGAAGATCACTTAACCACATTCTGGACTCTGTCACACTCTGTGCTCATTCCACATATAGAAATTTCACTGACACCAAAGGCAGTTCTGCACAAAGAATCAATGAAGAGTAAGCATGTATCCATGAAGGAGAATTTTCCCTTGGACTAGATTCACAAATAATTATTTCTGTGAATATATTTATGCAAAACAGAGTTTGTAAATTTTGTTACTATTTTATGGCTCCTACCTGTTCAATTAATAATTATGTAGATGCTCTCATTTTCAATGGAACTGAAGGAGCTCAGCATCTCATAGGGTTATGTCCTGCAAGAACTCACTGACAGACACCAATGCATCTGTATGGGATTATGCAGATGACTAAACACAGTATTTACCTGAAAGGTACTGGACTGTACAACAGCTGCTAGTTTGGAACTGTGTCCCCTTCTGCACTAAACATTTACCAAGTTTCAAGTTGCAGAATGAAACACAGAAGCATCCCAGGTGTAGTACAGTTAAAGAGAATAATGCAAAATAACAATAAATAAAAATAAAAAAGGTAATCTGATCAAATAGGTAAATGCATTGCTTTGCCTGTTCACATGCCATTTTGTATTTGTTTTCCATGAATATTTGATAATACAGTTATACTAGCATGAATGATTACAGAAAACTGCTTTTAATCTCAAATGCTGGAATAGACATAGAAAACACAAGTTAAAGTTACACCCCTTCAGTCTCAGGATAGAAACAATACCATGTGGTTTGGGTGGCAATCATATCTAAACAAAGCAGTCTAACTTTTGGATTTGGAATAGCAAACCACAAATAAAAATTACATTTGAGATTATATTAAAGTGATTCCAAGTAACTAGTAAATCTGAGAATAAGCGTCTGGTAAAGTGGTATTTTCTACCACAAAAGCTCATGCAATAAATAAATTTGTCAGTCTTTACAGGTGCCACAGGACTGCTGGTTTGTTTTGCTGAACTAGACTAACTTGGCTACCACTTTTGAACTCCACAACCTGAGAGTTTGTGAACAGAAAAAAAAAAAGGAAATTCACTGGATTACGAATTATGCCTTACGAATTAGTTATGCACCACTAATTATAATACAGTGTAGATGGTGTAAGAGCACATTAAAATAATCATATTCTTTTAAGATATGAAATGGAAAACAAAAATGTATTTAATTCTAATGTGACCCTCAAAAATAATTCAGTGATTTTCAAAATTTATTCTTGTAAATAAAGTGAACAAAATTACTGATTACCTTTTTAAAAAATTGAATAGGTTTTGTCAACTGGATTCTAATCAGATATTTTGGCATGGTTGACTAACAAACATCTAATCCTTCTCCCAGTAAAGTAATTTGGATATATTCCATTTCAATGATGGAAGGATCAGGTCCAAAAAAACTTTTTTATAAGGATTTATTCTAACTTTAGTAAGGTTTTTTCCCCCCTACTAAATATAGCATAGAATGAGAATTCTTGACACAGAGATCAAGAAAACACAATAGAATTATAGGCAGAAAACATAACAAGCACTTATGTGATATTGTGGTAAGGAATAATTCTTGCTCAGTTCACATACAGCGCTATAACATAAAATCTTTGGGTCTTGGGAACACAATTTTTGAATAAATCTTTATTGTTTTTTAAAAAATATCTTCTCAGGCAACACAGTTTAAAACAACTTATTAACATTCACTGCTCCTTTGATTACTTAATTATTAATGTGTAACTGTCCATTAAATTCAAAGCATCGTGCTTTGCTGATACAATCATATTGATTTTGTTCTCCTAGCCAAAATGTGTTAAACATAAATATGGCTGGGTGTTTTCTCTGTATAGAGTTTGAATATTAATGGACAATCAAACTGAGGATTAAAAACCAGGAGATGTGAACAAATCTGATAAACACTGGGGTTCATCCACTTTAAACGTACCACTAAAGAGGACTCTGTCATCAAGCATTTTTTGTGTTGTCTTATGTTCACAAATGACAATATAAAACAGACAGACTTTCATTAATGAGAAAAATGTATTTTTTTATTATCTGCATATTTAAAATATTTTTCTTCTTACTTAAATTTTAAAAAGGTAAAGGGATATTCCTGCCAAAGATTTACTTCAATTTTCTCTACAAGGAGTTTTCATTTTAACTTGCATTGCACTCTGGTATGGAAAAAGCTCAGAAGAGGCAAGAAAACTTTATGTGTACCCAAGAAAATCTTAATATATTACATCTATAGTCTCTGATAATATACATGTGGTGCAAATCTACTTCTGTAAAACCCAACACAATAATTCTAGCAATCACATGTCACTGTGGGTAATTTCAGTACAGTGAACTCTACATAAATTTCATTGATAACAGCCATATTGCCTTCATTTCAAAGTCTATATATTATCAAATAACACTGTGAACACAGATGGAGATTCATAATAATGTGTTTTCTTATTTAATTAAATGTTTTTAAAACAACCTATTTTCAAACTGTTTAATATTTTTTTAATTCTGTATAATGAGAATCTCTATCCAAAACATGTAAGCAAGCTACAGAAAAGAAACTCTTAGCAATTTTCTGTAAGTTTCAAAAGATAGCAGGATATACAAGCTGTTTTATGTTTCTATGTATAGCTATCTACTGGCAAGCGTACAGTGGAACAAAGATAGACATCTAGATATATTTGTACCTGCAATAGACGTGTTTGCATGGAGATAGATTCATTATTAGATAAGTAGACAATGGAAACTTCTAAAATTTGTAGCTTTGGTGTGCATCAAGTCTATATGTAGCACCTTTACTTCTTTAGTAAGAAATTCTCACACACAGTACTAGATATAGATGAGCATACTAGATTTCTTAACTAATTGCATCTAATTATTGCTACAGCAAATTCATTTTTTGATGTACCGGGTTATATTTCTTTGCAGTTTGCTTTGTTAGAGTCATTGCAATATAACAGAACTTATAAAAAGGAAAGTGAAATATTTTAAATTAAAATTTCCATTAGCAACAAATGCTGGATTATTTAACAAATGAATCACTTCTAAATTGCCAATGAGAAGTTTGCAAAAAAGTATAAAAAGCAAATCTTAAGAACAGTTTAAAGTAGCAAATTTTCCAAAGTAGCAAGCCTTAAAAAATGCCACTGTAAAGTCTCTTTTTTAAATAGTCAATCCTTTAAAATAATATTTTCCTAATTTGCCATGGCACTTTTTCATACTAAGCGATAAAAGCTGAAATCATAGAATGGGTTATTCATGTGCCCACCTGCTTCCCAATGTTGATTATTTTTTCATTAATAATATCGAGAGCACAGATGTATTAAACAACATCAACAGGAATGTTTTCAAATGTATCTAGGTCATACAAAGGGAAACAGAATGAAACCTCTTTCAACTCAGAGAAATTGAACACACACACAAACTTTTATTTAGTTTTTGTATCCGTATTTTTCACTTGATGTTGTATATGATTCTCAGGATACTTCACTTTGTCTAGAACTGTACTAATTGTCACTGTGCACTACTCCATGTTCATATAGCGTGAAGGCTTAGCTCCAGAAAAATTATCAAGAACTTGGGGTGGCAGATCCTCAGCTATTATAAATTGTACCAGCTCCACTGGGACAATTGTCCCAGCTCCATTGAGTTCAGCTGAGCTCTGACAATTCACACAGTTGAAGATCTCATCTAGAGGACCTGATCCAAAGAAAAATGAAACGAAATCAATAAGAGACCTTCCATTAGCTTCTATGGGTTTATATCAGGCCCCTGTCTTTAAAAAGCCATCCAAATTTCTCCTGAAATCAGTCTTCTTTTCTACCAACCCGAATACAGTTTGGGGTTTTTTGCTTGGTTTTTCGGTTTGTTTTTGTTTTATTAAACTTTCTTTTTCCCTACTTTAGTGGAACTTGAAGGCAGCAAAGATATAAAACAGAAATATTTAAGGGAACGTTTGTTAATTTGTAATAGCTATCACACCAGGTGTTTCAAAAATCAAGCTCTCTTTAGGAATCACAAGTGTTAAATTATTCATTCTGCTGGCTATACAATGCCAAAGAGAAAATGTATCTGCAATAAAACAAAAACTTAATAAAGTGAAATAAAAAAGTCCAATAAAGTCCACATGATGCCTGACTCATTTCAAAGATAGCACCTTTTTAAAGGGGTCTGTCAGCTCAAAGTCTTTTTCCATTCCCCACTGTCAATGTGGTTTCTGTTTTGACTATGCTTAACAATTTTTTGAGTACCATAAAGCAAAGATCTGAAAATAAAAGTTATTTGTCAACATGCCATTGACTAGAACCTCAGTGACTGCTCCCCACACACAAGTGGGCTCAGTGATAATGGACAAAATCGCTCTCTAGCAACCCCCTCTGGCAGACACAGACAGTCACATCCAGACCTCTACCAGAAGAGCCAGCATGACAAATGGATCTGTTAGAAAGAAGGAGGGAAAACTGGAGATTCCTTGGAGGTTCAAAATCACCCTGAAAGTAAATGGGACCCCAAATATGGAAACCTTGCAAATTATCTATTGGCTGGTACAAAGATAGTCATGAGGACAGTCCAAAAGTAGCCTGTATTACAAAGATCCTACAGCATCATGACATCTTCCAGATGGTATGGAGGGGCAATTCCAGCACATAAAGTGGAGCAACAACAGCTCTGAGCGACAAGTAGTGGGTGGGTTTGTTTTGCCAGTGTCTCCAGATCCAACTCGTCTCCTGACCAGGGTTTTAGTTTAACAATCAGTAAAGTGGGATGATACCATTTCCCTGCAGCCCCACAAGGGTGTTGTGGAGCCTAATTAATGACAGTGTGAACTATCTTAAGATCCTCATATGAATTACACTGAAATTGTTATTCTTTCACAGTGGTATTTCATAAAATTAATGGCCATTTATTGATTATTGTCTATGTCCATAGGAGACACAAATAAATACATTGTGCACCAAATCTTGAAACCCTAGTTTCTGATTTCTTCATCCAGGCTCTTGTTAAACATACTGATGTCAGAAAAAGAAAAGTGAGACATCCCAGAGCCTATAATTGAAACTTTGTAGAAAGATTTAGTGGGATAAAAATGTATTAGATTTATTAAGATGAGTGCCCAAACACACAAATTCTTCTGATTAAAACATCCAGACAACAAGGATTCAATAGCATAAGGTGCAAGAGGCAAATGTTATTAACACCACATGCAATGCAAACTCCCACTGGCTAAGTGGCTGAATGCTTTAAATGGGTTCCACTTATTAGGATTTCAATACATTGAGACCAGGACTCCCCCTATAATTTAATATAGATTTCAACTCCTCTTGGACTGCAAATTTACTTGTATTTATTCTCTTTCAAAATCCCCTTCAAAAATTCTGTTCACTCCCTAGGTTGAAGTTGTTTGTTTGCTTGGATGTGATGGAAATAAAATAGCATTTTTCTTTTTACTACCATAATCATATTCTTCATTGTGGAAAAAAGGAGAGAGGGTACTGTGCCTGGGCTACAAAATTTCTGTGACAATTTTGAAAGCCTACTTTGAAGCTCTATTAGTCTAGTTCAGGAAAACAGACAAAGAGTCCTGTGGCACTTTCAAAGACTAACAAATTTATTTATCCTATGAACTTTTGTTGGGAGAAATCTCACTTCATCAGTTGCTTTGAAGAAGTCTGTATCTGTGCGAGTTGTTTCATGAAGCTCATGGATTTCCACTTCAAAGTGCCTTGCACGCTGCCTAGTTCCAAAGGGTTAGCCGTGTTAGTCTAGTTCAGCAAAACAAACAAGGAGTCCTGTGGCATTTTTAAAGACTAACAAATTTATTTATTGCATAAGCTTTTGTGCGAGAAAAATCCCACCTCTTCTAGGCATCTGACAAAGTGGGATTTTCTCCTATGAAAGCTCATGTGATAAATAAAGTTGTTAGCCTTTAAAAGTACCACAAGACTCCTTGTTTGTTTTGAAGCTCTAGTATTTCTTGAACAGTTAAGATACTTTCCTGACTTAGGACAAAATCCTCTATTTTGGGGACCACAGAAAGACCTACTCTCTCTCAGTGAAAGATCTGGTAGCACAATGAATACTGATTCAGATCCTCTGTTTGATCATAAAGCTCTTGCTGTATTTTACCATGCTCTGGTTCATTTATTGTAAAATTTGGTCTACTAATGGGATGTGAAATTCACCCCAAGAAGCAGCCAGCCCACAACCTTCCGTTTAAATCCGACTGAAGCCTTTATGTGGGCTTTAAGTAGTGCATTTGCCTTGTGATGTCTCCTTGCTTCACTTTACTGTTAAACTGAAATTTGTGATGTGAAGTGGATTAGTAAGCATCTGTCCCACTTCTAAGTAAGGGGGCTTCTCCTTGGTTGCAATGTTTCTTTTCACTTCAGTCATGAATTTGTTCATGTTGCTCATCTTTAGAGTCTGTGTTATATCAATATTTCATTTTTGTGCACACTAATGGCTGTTCAAATCCTTTCAACACACATGGCCTCCCACAGATTCCATTTCTGAGCCCTCTATGGCTGTTCATTTCTTACAAATTTTAATGTTGATATTATCTGTTTCATACAGCCTATCATGTGTCTGGTAAACTGAAAAGCAACTCATAAAATCACAAACGCAGTGTCAAACCACCATGGAACTTCACATCCATAGTCTAACACTAACTCTTGAGTAGCCAGTACAAAAGCAACAAAGCTATCAGGTTCTCCAAAGCAATCAAAAGCATTTGAGTGTTTCTAAATGCCAGCAATTTTTGCCCCAATCAAAGTTTGCATTTTCTCAAAGTTTGACCTTCTTCACTGACAATTAAACATAGGCTGAGATGAATGTGAATTTTAACAGCACGGTCACATCAGAAAGCATGGATTCCTGCAGCTTTGCCTGGGTTTCCAATCTAAGTGCAGAATGCTTCCAATTCTGTTTGTCAGAGTCAAATTCAGGCTGGAATAAAAGGATGCAAGTCCCTTGGAAATGTCAGGGCCAAACTTAGAAGGGCAAGGAGTATACATGACACATAGGATCTAACTTGCTTCAAGAACATTGGAAAGTGAGGCAAATTGAATGCCGCTGGCATTCAGCGAGTACAAAATTTCACCGCTAAGCTAATCAAGCACAACTGATGCCAGGAGTGTATTTGGTCCTGTATTTGGTTGCACATGACCACATTTCTAGAACAGACACACAAGGCTTGTGCAAAGAAAAAGTGCAGACACAGAAGTACACTCACACTTTTGCACACAGTTGTGATTGTATGTGCAAAGCTGAATAATGTGAGCACAAGGGGCTGAGCAGCCATTTAACTTGCCTACTTCACATGCATTCTTTAGCACACTCATGCCTCTGGCTTTGAAACTAACTGTGTATCTTTCTGATACAAGCAGAAACTTCACGGTTACAGGGTCCCACATATACTTCCTGCAATTATCTAAACTCTGCTGCACAACTGAGATGCATGTCTGTACATCTCCAGTCACCTAGGAACTTCACAGTTGCCATTCTACTGCATCAGTGGTCACTTGAAATTTCACAGACATCAAGACCTGCTCTCTGTGCTCAAGGAGAATCTCTGTTGATGTTCACCCCTTGTAACACACAACTGTGCAGTTCTAAATCCGTCCAGTAGAGGGCAGTGTACTAATTGGTGTATAGAGGGGTGGCCAAACTTACGGAACTCAAGGGCCACACAAGTTGATTATTAAACTTTCAAGAGCCGCACTGAGGCATATAACTGTATACTTTTACCTACTAAATTGATCTGCTGACGTTCTTCCACGAGCCACACTTTTTCATTCAAGAGCCACATGTTGCTCCCGAGCCACAGTTTGGCCACGCCTGGTGTATAATAACTACACACTGCCTGGCAGTATTTTACATGTATGTGTGTCTTTTGTAACAACATCTAGGAATGCAAATTCTCCTAAACATTTTGATATCAGTAATGGAAAGTGGATTTGCCAGCATTGTGGAGTTCTAAGTTACTTAACACTCCTTGCTATTGAACAATCAATCAACATACATCTCTTAGATGCTAAATAATAGCCCAGGACGCTGACACAAAAGATGCTGTCCTCATATAATTTGTCAGTTTCCAAAGGGATAGCCGTGTTAGTGTAGTCCAGCAAAAAAACAAGGAGTCATGAAGCACTTTAAGACTAACAGATTTATTTTTCGCATGAGCTTTCGTGGGAGAAAATCCCACTTCATCAGATGCTTCGAAGATGGGTGAACTTATCTGACTACTGATATAATGCCATGTGAAAACATGTGAACAAATTGCTTGCAACCAGGGTTTGGGTTCCCATATCCTTCCCTTGGAAAGTCATGTACACAAATAGCATGCCATTATTTAACCAGAGCAAAACGGCAGCCTATATTCAGCAACTCTCAAGACAGATCAACAGGAGGCTCATCATTTCTCTGCCCATCTGAAGGACACATAGGGTATGTCCACACATCTCTTTTATTTCAAAATAACACTGGTTATTTCGAAATAAAAAAGATTAGGACCAAATTATGTTTTCTTATTTCGAAATGATGGGCTCTGTCATTTCAAAATAAGAACCGCCATTTCGAAACAGCTTAAACCCCATTCATTTCGAAATGGCTGTTATTTCGAAATGGTTATTTCGAAATAAGGCCGTTTGGACATGTTGTTTTGAAACAACACCATTGTATCGAAACAACTGCTTCGAAACCACATGTCCAAATGGCCTTATTTCGAAATAACCATTTTGAAATAACAGCTGTTTCGAAAGCAGGCTTTCCCTTAATTTGAATTAACATTTTCTTAATTTGAATTAACTTATTTTGAAATAAGAACTTTATTTCAAAATAACTTATTTCGAAATAATGATGTTTGTGCGGACAAAGCCATAGAGGAAACTATCTACTCCCATCACAATCACCAGTGGTCCAAATAATGGGTGCCTTTATTTGCTAAGAGCAAACGGGCAACTTCAGAGCAACGACTTAGCAAGACAGATAAAGGAGGTAGAGGATAAGCGTTTTTTGCCTTGAGGAAGAAACACACCAACAAACAGGTGCCAAAGCTCATTTGTGGTCTCCCATACACAAAAGTCATTGTACACTTTGCAAAAACATTCACAATCACAATCACATGTGGGTGCTTCACGACTTCCTATTGGCATTTCACAGCAATTACTCCTGTAGCACTGAAGATGACTGGCAAACCAGTGATACAGAGAACATCACCCTTACTCAGAGAAGGAAAAAAAGGTGTCAACAAAAAGCTTATAGTTTCAGAAAGGGTAGCCCTATGAAACACTGGATTTTCGAAAGGCTTTAATTTATTATTATTCTGTAGTGCCCTTCCTTGCCTGTGTTCTCATAGCCCTTGTACATTTGTTTAATTGGAGAAGGATTTTTCTAACAGACTCATCTACATGGACCTGAGCCACAGCACTTTCCAGGCACTGGAAGATTTTCCATTGCCTTCAAGGGCTTTTGAACACACACTCAGTTCAAAAGTTTGCTGCCCATTGTCACATCCAGATCCCTTCCCCACAATGGTTACCTTACCACCCACACACAGAAGCCAGTTTCTATGGGCTGGAAATTACATGAGACAGCAAATTTCAGGTTATTTCCAGTCCATGAAGGAGCAAGCGTCCTTAGCCCCAGGGGTTATAGTAACTCCCATTCTGAACGGGGAGTATGCACATGTAATTTTTCAGTTAGAAAATAACCTCCCATTTGGTCAGACCAAGGGAGAACACAGGCCTGGAGTCCACAGTCTAGTTTTTAACCTCAGAAGATTTGTAACGCTTTAAAATTAGGTGTGATACGTTCAGCTGCTCCTAGTATGCAAACTGGTATAGTCTTTGAGCATGTCATGGTGAGCACTAAACCAAATTCAAGGCAGACTCGTTGTTTTTAAATGGTTTAATGGTACAGTTTTCTGCATATTTGTATATGCCTTTTATTTGAATTAAATTAATTTATCTGCTAATCTTGATCCTATACCTTATGGCTAAGAAAGATCCTCCAGCAGTGAAACTGGTGCAATGCCACTGTGCAGGGGTAGATTCAGAAGGCGAGAATGCAAGCAAGGTGCATTAGAGCCTTGATGTGTGGATCCTCAGACTCATGGAGCACCTTCCACTTGGCTTGGCAATAAGAAGGGGACTGGGGATGAAAGAGGAGAAATATCTATTGACAAAGAGTCTGCCCTTTGGCCTACATCTTTCTACTCAGTCTTTATTCAAGCAGCTGAAGTCAGTGATATTTCTGCCCCTTCTTCCCTCTGGATATTTTAGGGCCTTTCCAGCAGTTTAGTATCTGGTCATTTCACTAAAGACTAAACAAGAACTTCAAGATCTGGGCTATTGTTAATGCACAGGAGACGCTAATTTGTAGCATCCATTTGACAGGATCTGAAACATCCTGTGTTGAGGTCAGCCACCTCTACATCTAGGTACAGCACAACTGGGACAATAAAATAGATCACATTATTCTTTGACGCAGCTTCTAAAGAAGCTGCAAGATTAAACCAGTGGTGCCAGAAGAACTTCATAAATGGTGGGGCCAAGCAACTATAATGGGTCATATTTGAGAGGCATTGTGAACCCATGACAACTCAAAATGCCACTCACTCAGATTTGGTCCAGTGCCCTCTCTATTTGATCAGCAAAGAAAGAACTCTGCCACTAAGCCACCCAGTTTCAGTCCAGAACGAAGGGGGCCCTGCTGTGTTCAAGTTCTTCAAACTGAAGTAGTAATGTCCCTTTGCCCCAAACCCATATCTCACAACTAGGCACTAAATCCTCTCTGGGCTACTCTGTAACATTAGCTTCTTTTTTCAAGTGAACATATTTTCAATTGTCCCTCCTTTAGGCATATATCCATCTGATTCTTCTCACAATTAATCTTCAGGAGGGAAAAAGCCCAAACTTCTTCCTACAACGCAGTGCACCCAAAAGCAAAAGCAGGAAATTACATGCCCTGAACCAAATCCTCAGCTGGTGTAAACTGACATTGAAGTCAACAAGCTATGCTTATTCATACCAGCCAATGACTTGGTCATCCATTCCAGTCATTAACCTATTGTTCTTGTTAAAATTTTGCTGTGTGCATCAGGAGTGAGCAGTTTTCCCTCCTCAACTACACGTTGTTTACTTACAGATCATTTTGCATAAGGATTTATTGTTCAAGTCTTTTTTCTTTCAAAGTCTGCTAACATTTAGAAGTGTGTTCAGCCTGCAAAACATTTTAAATGTAGTTCTATGGTGGTCTATTTTCAGAAATGTAATACTCAGTGGTCACTATATTTTATTGCTAGTACTTAGTGGTTTTACAAGCTGTTTTCTGTTCTATGTATTAGCATAATTTGTTTGCTATAAAAAGACTCCTAAACATATATTTCTGCAATCTTCCTGGCTCATCACAGAATGAAACCTACAAGATATATTAAACACAGACACTGGGCAAAGTTTTAGGGCTAAAATTTACTTAGTCTAAAAGCGCTTTGTTTGCAGCCTCTCCCTAAATACTGATTTTTCCACCCAACACTGCAAGGTGTGCACATATCAAATTCAAAATTTGACCTAAGAAACATCTAGACTCATACATCATAAAAGTGGAAGGCTCCAAATGGACAGGGTGGACATTCTGAAAGGGGAGTAGCTAGCCTTAAATTAGCAAACAATATTGACTTCTAAAATAAAATATATGATTTTGAAAGTCAGCTCCATCAGTTATAGTTGTTCATGGGCAACTTTGGCTCCTGCTATCGGCTTCTATAAAGCAGAGTTCTCACTGGCAATGAAAGCTTTTTTAATATTAAATCTCCAAAATGGTAGGCAAACACTGCGTCTTTTCCTGCATTAATCATGCATGCATTCCTTCCTGAAATATTTCATTTGGGCAAACATTTAATTATGGCCCATAGCCATGGGACAAACTCTATATCTTGTCTGTGGTGCAAAACATCATTATAAGTTAGAGAACATGATAGTCTTTTTTTGTTCATCCCTGGCACTTCCATAGATATCAACAGACAGGGCTATATGCCAACTTGATCCACGTGCATGATTCCTAGCAATACTAATGTGACTTGTACATGTGTACTGAGGACAGAATGAGGCCCAGGGAATTACACATGCTGTTTGGAGGTGTGCCAGGCTGCTCCCCAAATCCAGTCCAGTGTGCCACTGTGACCCCCCCCCCAATCTCCACTCTTGAACCCTGATTCACCCCACCTTGCCAGGTAACCACTCACTCCTGAATCAGTCCACACAAGCCTTTTGCATGTGGTCAGTCCCAGGCACCAAGTGCATGCCCTCTGGCCGCTCAGACAGTCGTACCCCAGCGAGCACCCCTAGCCCCAGATACCATAGTGGAAACTTGTGTTTTACAGGGAGTTGGTTCCTCCTCCAATCACCATGTCTGTCCATTTAACAAAGAAATAGATCATGCCCAGCCTCTCTTACTCACACCCTCTGAAATCCACACAGCTTTAGATAAAACAACTACTAGTTTATTGATCATAATATGATTTTAACTGAGTATATAGTAAATCGTTGTATAATCATTTAATAAATGTCAGGAATTACCATGACCAAATAAAAGATAAAACACACGCACCACTGATAACACTACTAGAAATATACTCATCTCACCCCTCAAAGTCCAGCTGTGATGGGTTGCAGCTGCCTCTGCCGCTTCCAAGGCAGAGCCTAATTCTTCTTGTACATTTTTCAAGATGGAGTTTCCCAGGCAAAAAGCCCCAAGCCATTCAAAGTGTCTCTCTTTGTTTCCAAAAACTCCCTCAGCCTCTCTTCTTCTATAGTGCTGTGTGACTCCCTTTACTTCTACCTGAGCTGGGCAGCTAAATTTGCATTTCCTTTGTCATGTAATTTTCCAGCCTCAGGGAGGGAGTCCTCAGGATCTGAGCAATGAAATATGCTTCACATCTCTACACATACATGATGCTGCAGGAAACATGATACCACATTAATACTGTAGAATATGTTATGAGCATTCATAAAGGAACCTTGCATGGCATATTGGACATCAAACCACACAATTACACTGCAAAAGCCAACTGAAAAGATACATAGATCATAGCCTAGACTTGCACAGATGCGCATCCCATGACAGGGAGATCTTATTAAAAACGCTAGTGATAAATAAGAAGCTGTTCGAAGCAGGACTATCAAGATAATGAAGAACACCAACAGATGGAAGAGGGAAGATGGGAAGAATTGAATGTGTGTGTCTTTGACAAAAGAATACAGCCCACGAATATTTGAAAGGTATCAACATCACAGAAGGGAATAAACTGTTCAGTGTGGGACTGGGCAGATAACTAGGAGCAATTATATGAAGTTCCACAAAGAGAAATTTAGACTCACCATGAAGAAGAGAATTAAAGCAGAAAATTAGAATATGGAATAAACCAGGGATGAGAAGGTAATTGATGAAACTCCTTCAGTGGAGATGTTTAAAAGCAAGCAAGATAAAGTACGTACTTATAAATATTTGGTGAGGAGGCTCCTTTGTGGTGCCATTGGATGGTTTAGGTGACCTACTAAGTCTTTTCCAGTTCCAATGTCCCTAATTCTATTTACATCTTAACTACAGAATGGAAAAAAATGCAACATAGAATCACATTCTCGAAGTAAAGCTTTTGGAAGACTTCTGTTAAGAACACCAGTGCAATATGACAAAACGGCTCCCTGGTGAGACTCCATTGACTCCAGTGGAGTTTTGGCAGGGATCAACTAAGAACCATGGGTCAAATTCATCTTCTACCACAAGATGGTTTGGATGTTGAAAATTATTTTCCTTATCTTTGCTTATGCAGATCCAGAGTGGGCCTTGTGGCATTTACCCAGCACAGGTAGTAACATCAGCAGCAAAGTAAATTTGGGCAGCACCATTCAGAGAATCAAAAGCTGCCACATCAAAGATAACAAAAAGAACAGACTATATTTCTGAGATACTTGCCAGATTCTATGCTAAACTATAGCATCACCTCTTTGAGATGAACAACAGAATGGTCTTGACTTGACGGCTACACTATGGTAAAGATCAGAATTCTCAGGACATCCCTAAACCAACGACAGACAGTTTAGAGAACTGAAGCTACTGAACTATATAATACCATCGTTGTTTGTCCATGGCCTGGTTACTATAGTTAGTACTGGACAACAGCAAAACATTGAAGAAGCCTCTTTGCACATAGATTCATCTTCATTTCTCAGATGCTTGCATTCAGTCCATTTCCATTCAACTGAACAGCCGGCATTACTGGCATACCCTTGAGCATGTGTTATGGCGCACACAGGGTTAAGCAGGCATTCTCTCAAAACTAAACACATCTGGTATGTAAACTTTGCTTTTTACATCTATAATTTAGCACAGAGTCTTGGCTAGGCTGGTGGCCTTAGCTGTCTCATTAAACCACAGTTTTCTACACTTTCTTAGTACTTCTCATAATAGCTTTTTATGTAGATGGTCCATAACTGTGCAGAACAGGATTATGCAGTGAAGCAGACCTCAATAACCAGTCTTTGAATTTCCTGAAAAATTACATTTCATACTGTTGCAAATGATCTTGAAGAAAAATCAAATTTGTGTGAAGAAATTTGTTATGTTTTACCTGTCATCCTTTAAGTGACAGAGGGAGCCTCCATTAACGTCCCTTTGTGTGCAAAACCCAACATGGGCAAACATAAGCAGAGTCATTCAGTATGCAATTTCACTGTGTGTACAGCCAGAAGTCTGTGAGCACATGCAAAGGCAGGCACTAGGTAAACAACAGAACAACTTAAAAATATGGCCTAGTGTGTCTGCTTAGAAGTCTTTATGCTGATGAGATTTGTATGAGGCTGTGCTCTATGAAATTATAATCAGGGGAACCAGAGTCTTTGGCTTTGCAAATTTATAGATGTGTCGTTCCCATGATCTCTGTGTACAGCTCCTCAAACTGTCTATAAGAGTTCCACATGTAGTGAACCACAGGGTATTATCACCACAGTCATCAGCAGAATTTGAACCCGGGATCATCACACCAAAAAACATATTCCTATCTCTTAAGCAAAAGCTAATATTACCCACTGTTAAAAGAAGGCCGTGACAGGTGCTATAACCATCACTAGAGGAAGTCACAGTCTCACACACTTGAGTACGTATTCCTGCCATTAGTCAAGTTCATCCCAAACATCTGAGGTTCAATGAACTTCAAGTCCCATATAGGTGCTATCTTGTAAGAAACCATGAGCACATTCATCTAAATACCATGATAATCAGTGCAGATCAAATCCACTATATTAAGCATCAGCTCCTAGCACTTGAAAAGCTGTAAATTATTACCAGCATGTTATAATTCCAGGAGTTGAACATTAGGGGGTATCCTGGTCAGGCACACAAAGCTACTCATTGCACCTGTAAAGACAGATGAATCTTTACTTTAAACATCAAGTGAATGACCCGCACAAAACTAGACTGGCCTTTAAATGCTTCAGAGGAGAAGTTTGACCTGAAGTTTGCCTTCTGTAGTGTGGTGTGATGGTTTATAGAAAAGTTGTCAAACATCTTTAATTTGATAGCCTGATTTTGGCATGAGGTCACAGATGTAATGACAGTTCTGGTCTAGAATCTGCCAAATGGAATTAACATAATCTTCATGATCTAAAGATACCGTGGATCTATGTATAAAAAGTTGAAAAGCAATTAATGGGAAAGTACGGGCGGAAAATCTGGCTGAGTGATCAGTTCGAATACTAGGGCACCAAGTTCATTGAGGCTCATTTCTATTCTCCCTAATTTGATGTTCTACTGGGACTTAGGCAGGCAAGTACCCATTTTAGGTACCAATGGCCAAAATTTTCAAACTTAGGTGTCTAAAGTTATATCAATGAAATTTAGTCAGTCAGTGGGATTTAGGCCCTTAAGTGCCTACATCCCTTTTGAAAATGAACCTCAGACTCCCAAATCAGGCATTACAACACTGAGGATGGCAATACCTAATACCTTTAAAAATTTGGGGCCTTAAGTGCCTAAATTCATGCACACACATCACAGCCTGAGTAATCTTAATTTAGGTGCCCATGTCTAAATGCAAGCTGAAATTTCAAATGTACTCAACTCCCATTGACAAGGTTTTTCAAATTTAAGTCCTTACGAAAATCTCAGCCACAATCTTTATGCACTATACTCTTGTTTAGAACTATCACATATAACCATTACAGATTCTTGTTAATTTCTGCATTTAAGTTAAATTCTCATCTGAAAATTATGAGCCAAACACTGGCCATTTGAAATTTTTTTGTACATAGGAATGGGCATACAGCCTCAGACCAATGCCTTAGCTCACCCACTATTCTATCTCCCAATAGTTGTCAATGTCAGGTGCTTCAGAGGGAATAAACAGAACAGATAATCATCAAGCAAGCAATCCCATCGCCCATTCCTAGCTTCAGGGAAACAGTGATGCCAACTCCCTCTGGCTAATAGCCATTGATTGATCCGTCCTCTATGAACTTATCTTTGTGTGTGACCTGTAATTAAACTATATAACAGGCTTGTCCAACCTACAACCCGCAAGCCAGACTCTGGCCGGCCAGGCCCACGGAGCGCCTGGGAGAGGGGCCCAGCCAAGGCCCTTTTAAATCTCCTGCCCTGGGTATGCTCAAGCATGTGACCCAGACTCTAGCGGCCCCTTTGAGCTCCAGCCAGATTAGGTGCAGGATGGGAGGGAGGATAGGGGTCAAGGGAAGTATGGAGCTGGAGAAGGGGGCCAGGGAACTGGTGGAAGGAAGGCGGTGTGGCATGGGGCCTGGCTGGGGATCGAGGTCAGGGAAGTGATAAGGCATGGGATGGGGGAAATGGTCAGGAAGGCATGGAAGGGAAAAGGGATTGGACACTGGCAAGGCACGGGGATGGCCCGTGGGGAAAGAAAGAAGTTGGGGGGGGGCCACCTGGCTGCACTGTTCCCCATGCTTCTCTGTCACCCCACATTAGCCCCCCCTGCCCTGCCTTGCCAAGCTCCCTTGCTACCTGGGGAGTTGCTGATGCTGGGCACAGGGGGCACAATCCTCCAGTGCCAGTGCCCCAAGTGCCTGACCCCAGCTGGAGACATAGGGCTGGGCCACCACGGCAGCGACATCCAGATCCAGCCCCAACCACAGCTGGGGATGCGGGGGCAGTGGGGGGGGGGGGCTGGGATCAGGCCCCAGGAGATTTTGGGGCCACTGACTTCCCTGCTTGCCATTCCTCTCTTGCTTGCTCACCCCTTTCCACCATATGCCCCTGCCGTGCTACACCATGCTTCCTTGCCACCCCACTCCTGCCCTGCCATGCCATGCTCCCCTGCCCTGCTCTGCTCACCATGCTTTGCCTTGCCACCTGACATGGCCACCCCAGCCCTCCTTTGACCTTCCTCCCTGCCTCCTGTACACTGACACTTCCTAAAAAATAAAGGTGAGCCCTTGTCAAGTTTTCACAAAACATGGTTTAATTAACAAGTGAAAATGTGCTGCATACAGCTGTGAAAGTGACACTTATCTAAAGGTTCCTGAAAGAAGGATGGATATTATTTGAGACTTGTGTTTTAAGTATGAAATGCAAGTTTCTGCTTTTACTGAACAAAATTGAGTTTGTAAACTGGTGTTTGACTATTTAAATTTTATTAATAGTCAGATCAATTTCTATGCCTTTTCTATCCCAAATTTGCTCATCACCCCCAAGTGAGAAAAGAATTGCAATGTGGCCCGTCACCCAAAAAAGGCTGGACACCCTGCTATATACATTACTTGCTAGATCATGTTTGGAAGTCATCATAGACTATAATAGGAAAAGCAATTTAAAAGAGTGGTGCCAGTCACTTGTACTTTTTCTTTATAAAGGAGCTGGAACAAATTCAAAAATTGTTGGGCCAAATTCTACCATTTGTTACAAACACCAAAACCCTGCTGATTTTACTGGGATTTTTTTCTCGTGTAATTAAAGCTGAATTCTGCCTAATATTCAGGTCCAATTGCATTGATATATTCCTAAAATATATTGCTTGATTTACAGAATGGTTCCATGCTAACAACCAATTTCATATAGCAAAGGCATTCCACAGGCTGTAACATGTTTTTGTGCAATACTTTTGTTTACATGCATTTCCATATTAAAAACAAGGATGACTTTCAAAACTGCCTGAGTGACATAGGGGAACAAATATGATTGTTAAGTCAATAGGGTTCAAGTTTTACCACTGGCTTCAGTGGAAATAGGAGCAGAACTTAACGCTTTTTGAAATCCTACGTTTTATAGATAAACAGTTCTGGCATTGGTACCTTGGACAGAATTAGCAATTTAGCCAGCTCTGCATTCATAATCACCCAACATATAAAAACAATTGCTAACCATTTCATCACACATTGGCAATAAGTAGCTATCCAATGGTGTTTAGCTGCGGATAATTAGTGACAATAACAAAGTAAGAGATAACACACAGGGCCACAAATATGTGAAAACTAAGAGTCCCCACTAGTTTAAATTTGAAGAGTCTCAATAGAAAACACTATTTTCTGCTCTGTGGACAAACAGGTGGGACTGATTACCACATGTAATTGTTGTTATTTATGCTTTGCAGACATCAGTTTGGTTTTTAAATGAATTTATAGAAAAGGGGAAAAATCACAAAGATGAATAATCTTTTTAATTACATGCATAAAATCCTGAATGGAAGAAATTAGAAGAAACAAAGGAACAAACATAAGCTAATTATTCCTTGTCTTGCAGCTAACATATTTCTAGAGTAACCACAGTGGTCTTAGATGAAATTAAATGACTTTTTAAATCAAATCATCGGGAAAGTCACCCAGTAAAGCCACAAAACACAAATCTTTCCAGTAAGTCTAGAGATGAAGAATGAAGGCATGCATTTTTCCAGCTGTTGGTCATTAGAGCTATGAAACAGCATTTTCATTAAAAAACCACTGAGGGAATCCTTTCTTACATGCTCTGGGGGGAAAAAGAGAGTGTGTGTGTATATGAGAGAGAAAAAAATACTAACTTTGAAATTTTTCACATTATATGTTTGTACAGCAAAGACATGTATGCATGTTGTCTGGTGGCTTGATAATGACAGTTTTGTTTTCCGCTTACCTGATGATTCTCAGGTAAATTAAAAGCTCCTCATCTATGTTCACATTTAAGTCCACATAGCCCATCTTTTTGGAGTGATTTTGAATAAATGATGCAATGGATGCCATGATTTCAACTATACAATGTCCAAACTCTCTTCCAAAATATGGAAAAGCAAGCCAAGTAGGCCAGAAAGATGCCATATTTCATAAATTCTTACCCTTAAAAGGTAGAAAATCAAACCCATGTTTTGTATAACTTAAACCAGCCCTCCAACAGCTTTCTACTGTTAAAGCTTTAACTTAAGAGTATATTGCCAGGGGATTAATTTAACCAGAACGGTCTGTGAAGCAAGGAGATTCTGGTTCTGTGGGAGGTTGACTTCTTCAGCCTTGCTGTGTAAGCACTACAGGGCTTACTAGCTGAGGAGAGCTCATGCAAATGCGCTCTTCTTTTCCCCTAGACCACACCACCACAATCAATGGTTTTCCACATCACATCTGTGGCCATGCTGGCAGCTACAGATAAGGAAATTGACTTGCAAGCTTTATATGAAAAGTCCCCCGTTTTTCAGTTAAAAGGAAATTGCCTGCATTCAAGCACAGGATACAAGTGTGACATCTTTTAAGAGAGCCATCATATTTTTCCTCCCACCCAAGGTTTCGCCCTTATATGGATCCGTTGCTACACTTACAATATCCTCTTTCATTTCTGTGATCAGCCAGGGGAACCCTATATACAAAGCTAGATGCCATTTGTCACTTTCTATCAATATCAGGGTGACTTTGCAATAGCCATACAGACACTTGTTCATAAAGAGAAATCAAACTCAGGAACTTCTGTTCTTCAAAACACACCTCGGTTGCATTCTGAATGGCCAGTCACTAGTAGGCAATGTTATTTCATGTATGACTAGTCAGTATAAAACATTCCCACGAACAGACAAGAAAATCAGCGTCAGACACTGGCACTGGCCCTCTTCAAATTCTTGCTGGTTACCTTTCACCTCTTTGTGCGGTTATGTTGCCACACATTTTTTAAGGCACAAAATAGGTCACAACATGAGCAAGACAGGTCACAAAGAAAGAAAACAGAAGCAGAGCTGTAGCGACCGCTTTGATAAACATGTGGACCATGCAGATCAAGTAGATATATGTATCTGGACTTTCTGACGGCCTTTGACAAGGTCACTCTCTAAAGGCTCATAAACAAAGTAAGCAATCATGGGATAAGACCGCAGGTTTTCTCATGAATCTGTAATGAGTTAAAAGACAGGAAACAAAGGAATAAATGGCCAGTTTTCAGAATGGTGAGACATCAATAGAGGTGTAACTCACAGATCTGTACGGGACCAATGCTGTTCAAGATGTTCATAAATGACGAGAAGAAGGGATAAACAGTGAGGTGACAAAATTTGCAGGCGATATAAAATTACTCCAGATAGTTAAGTCCAAAGCAGACTACAAAGTGTTATGAAAGAATCTCACAAAACTGGAGGTAGAATTGTAAAAGAACGGACTGGAAAACACACTGGCAGATGAAATTCAAGGTTGATAAATGTGAAGTATTGCACATTAGAAAACATAACCCCAATTATGCATACAAAATGATACGATTTAAAGTCTTTGTGGATAGTCTCTTAAAAACATCTGCTCAATGTGCAGCAGCAGTCAAAAATGCTAACAGAATATTAAGAACCACTAGGAAATCATAGATAAAACAACAGGAAATATGATAATGCCATTAAATAAATTCATGGTACACCCACATCATGACTACTGCATGCAGTTCTGGTCACTCCATCTCAAAAAGATATATTATAACTGGAAGTAAAATACCTAGAAGGGCAACAAAAATGATTAAGGGTATGGAACAGCTTTTGTATGAGGAGAGATTAAAAAAACTTTTTAGCTTGGAAAAGACACAACTAGGACGGGATATGATAGGGGTCTATAAAATTGTGAATGGTGTGTAGAGAGTTTGTGTTATTTACACCCTCATATAACACAAGAACAAGGTGTCACTCAATAAAATTAATAGGCAGATCGTTTAAAATAAATAAAAAGAAACACCTTTTCACACCATGCACAGCCAATCTGTGGAACCTGTTGCCTGGAGATTCTGTGAAGGCCAAAATTATAACAGGGTTCTACAAAGAATTAGATCAGTTCATGGAAGATACATCCATCAGTGGCTATCAGCCGAGATTCTCAGGGATGCCCCCACACTCTGGATGTCCTTATCCTCTGACTGCCAGAAGCTGGAAGTGGATGGCAGGAGCTGGATTGCTCAGTGACAGTCTGCTCTGTTCATTCCCTTTGGAGCACCTGGCTTTGGCCACTGCTGAAAGACAGATTTTTTTAAAAAGTCCTGATTTTAAATCCACTGGGACAAATGTAAATACGGGCTCCCAATGAAAAGAATGTGGACCAAAGTTACAACAGTAGTTTGAAAAGAGCATGTGATATAGATGATGGGTTCAAAGTCTCCTACAATATTGATAAATTCATATAGAAATGCAAAGTAGATACAGTTTCAACAAGAAAATCTTCATGGGTGTGATCCAACTCCCACTGAAATTAATGAGTCTTCCATTGATGTCAACAGGATCTTAATGTGAGATCTAGTCCTGCAAGGTACTAAGTATAATCCACAGACAGAGTTACAAGCACTGAGCACCTCACAGAGTTAAACAACCAAAAAGAAAGAAGATTTGATTACATATTTACACTTTTCTGTGGAAACATATAAAGCAATACAGAAAAGTATCTTGTTGCATTTGTAGATACCTACTTAGGTGTGATTCAGATCTCCCTTACTCACTACGAAACAAACAAGGAGTCCTGTGGCACTTAAAGACTAACAAATTCCCCCATCTTCAAAGCATCTGATGAAGTGGGATTTTCTCCCACAAAAGCTCATGCAATAAATAAATTTGTCAGTCTTTAAGCACCATAGGACTCCTTGTTTGTTTTGCTGAACTCGACTAACACATCTACCCCTTTGGAACTTATTCACTACAATTGTGCTAGTGTGTTAGATCCTAATTCTGCATTCTGTATGAACCCAAAATTCATTACGGCCATTCCCAATTCCATTCTGAGCTACTGTAGGACCAAAAATACAAACAGCAACAGTGCTAAAATCACCTTATCGAAGTGTAGTGCAGAAACTAAAACCAGGGGTTAAAGTAAGTTGGAATGCCTTGGAACGGAGTTCCGGGGCCCCCTATTTTTTAGGGGGCAGAGCTCCAGGGGCCCCTAAAAATAGAAGAACGCACTGGAACACAGCATTTCGGTACATTCCCCCAGCGCCGGCTCAAGGGGCTGCAGATGGTACCGAGCCTAGCCACCCCCCTCCCTTGTTTCCTGGCACCTGCAGCGGCCCTGCCCCTACCCGCCAGGCCCAGCTGGCGCACATGGCCTGGAACAAGTCTTGGGCCCATGCTCCCTCTCCCCAGCCAGCTGGTACCACAGCTGCATCCTCCCTCACCCTGCCCCGGTCCAGCCCAGCTCCTCGGCCACCAGTGAATCTCCATGCACCCCTTCCCTACCCCAGCCAACTAAAGGGGCCCTGGGGGGGGGGGTTGTTGGGGACAGTCGGGCAGCCAGCAAGGAAAGGGCATGGGAGAGTGAGGTGGGAAGAAGGGGTAGGAATGATGGGCTGGGGAGAAAATGGGGAAAGAGGAGTCTGATGGGAGGCAGGCATTTCAGGGGCAGTAGCTGAGGTGGGGTGGCAGGCATTTGGGGGACAGCAGCTGGAGTGGGAGGGCAGGAGTTTGGGGGGCAGGCATTTGGGGGGGCAGTATATGGGGGGAATGAAGGGAGCCCAGACCAACATGAAGGGGGCCCAGAAATTTAGGAGGATTCCAGGGCCCACCAAATTATACTTTAACCAATGGGAAGAATGGACAGGTGATTTTTTTCCACATGTTGAAAACACACTTGTGAAATTAAATCTACCAGTTCCCATTCCCCCCCCCCCTTTTTTTTTAAATCAGTCCAATAACAACATCAGTACCCATAATAAAACAATTTTATATGGGATCCTTAATAACATAGGCAATAGAGCTGAAAAAAACCCTGAATTGACTAACCCAGAACCTGCAAATCACTTAAATGCATGCTTCTTTTTAAGCAGATGAGCAGTTGTTGAATTCACAGGGATCACATACCTGTTTAGTTATGCATGAGCTTAAGTACCCTGTTGAATCAAGACTTTTGCTCATCCCTCTCTCTGTATCAGATGATTCCAGTCTACAGAACACACAAGGAGTCCTGTGCCACTTACTCCTTGTTTGTTTTGCTAAACTAGACTAACAAGGCTACCTCCTTGGAACCAGTCTACAGAGAGCCACTTAAAATTAGACAGCACAAAACAATAGATGAGGCTTTCACAGCTTTTCTTGGGAAACTATTCCAAATCTTTAATAGATCTTAAAGTTTGATTATTTCTCACTGCTCTGTTATAGCCCCCAAATATGTACTTTTAATGAAAGGCTAAATAAGGTCTCACCAAAGCCAACAGTTAGTCTTTCCTTGGCTGGTGCAAAACAGAAGGACTCCTTTCCATGTCAAGATTTTCATAACACATTTAGGTCTTTAAAAGGCATATGGATTCTGCTCCCCAGGAATATAGTGCATAATCAAATATTTGAATTTTAACTAGTTTGTTTCTATCTGTCCATCTTAAAAGTTTTTAACCAGTATTTTAGGATTAGACTTTCTTCATCTACACTTCAGGTTCTTTAGCCACAGAATTCTGGTGTTAGAAAGCCCATCACAAGTATGATTTAGTGCCGTACCAGCACAGAGTGACTCCACAGGAAGAATAAATGAATATACATGTTGCTAGCTGAAGACTGAAGCATGTTTTGCACACATGATGTCACTCTTGCAACTCACAAAGAATTAATTGTTCAGCTTGTATTCTGGTTGGGTTCACTTTGCAAATTACAGTTGTCTACAGAGCTACAGTATGTCATCAATAAACAGCAATGCCATATAAAGTATAATTAATATCTGTCTTTCTTTTAAGTCACTTATTTATTCTCTCTCCCCATGACCAAAAATGTTAATGACCTCTCCAAAACCCACAATTTGTTATTTTCAAAGATCCTGTCTTTCTGCCTCTGGCCAAATGCTTTAGATAAAATCACTTTCCACTTGATCATGCTCTCATTGAAGGCCATGGCAAAACGCAAGCACAGGATCTACAAATGTATTTTCTTATGTAGCTTTAGTCAAGAAAACAAAGGGCAGAGAGGACCTTCTAGTTTGCAGGAGCTGAACCAAAATCTGGCTCAAACTGTCCAGAGCAGCCTCAAGATTCCAAATCATGAGTTGTGAAAAAGAAGGATCAGGCAAAGGTTGTGTTACTACAGAGCCGCACAAAGTCACTTTGTTGACCTGTGCTTCGGACTGAGCCCTGGCAAAAAGGTATATTCCCTGTTCAACATGTGCCGTGTTAGCCACATTATCTACAGGCGAATAAAATGCTGGTTAAAAATATGCCCACTTGAGAATAAATATAGCAATTGCTCCAAACTGGGGGGGATACGGTTAGGGTTACCATTGTTCTAGAATACTGTGGCTAGCCCCCTTTTGCAGTGTGTTTCTCCCACACAAACACAAGAATATGAACAATTTCACATGTATGACTTTTTTATACATCTCTCTTTGCAAATGACTCAGGAGGCTTACAACTGAAAGTGCATTTACACTAAAACCAAAAATACAATAGCCTATATTTAATTACCTATTTGTCTCTATTTTACTTTTTCCTTTTCATAAAAAAATCCCCTGATTAAATCATCTGCCATGAGGCAGAAAGCTCCTCATAGCAAACTCATATTATTTCCACTGCGGCTGAGAGTTACTATCTTCATGCTTTAACAGAGCAACTCACTTTTCCAAGACTGAACACCTGAGTAAGTTCTGATGCCGAGACTGCTACATCTTCACATGTTCCTACCCTCTTGCTTTTGTCAAGGTGGACATCTTGGAACGCTTACTCTATTGTTACTATGACAACAATGAGAGGCCACAAACTATTAAAAATCATTGTTCTGTCCGTGGTGGGGTAATGGACTTCAAGGCTGCAAAGCTTCATTTCACACTTCTCTTTCTCCCTTCTTTGTATAATTCTGTTCTCTCTTTCTTGTCACACCCATGTGCCTCATGTAAGCCCTGACCCCACACAAGGATGGCAGTCAAGGCACTTTACGATTCACAGCAACTTGCAGGAGCAGATCTTTAGGGACCTTGCCTGTGAATCTGTAGTCTCAAGCACAATCCCTACTTAGCTGGAGTAGTTACAGAGTCAGAGTTTAAGATCAGAAGGGACCGAGAGAGCCTCTTGTCTGACCTCCTCTCCTTCCTCCTTCAATAGGACCCTACTTGAGGGTCAAATTCAGTCTTACACAGGTGGTCAGTATAAGGACTATGCACCACTTAAATCTCATGTGAAGAGCTCACCCTGAAAGAAGTTCTTTTCCTACTACTACAGCTTTTTTTATGCAGCTACATAGCATAAAACGGACATCAGAAACCCAGATCTGGCCAGAGGAATTCCTATGAGGTCCCCAAAACTCTAGTAGAATCAATAGGGATATATCACCTATGGCATGGGGCAGGGCCATGATATATAGGACCAAGCACTTGAGGGGGTGCTACCATTGCTAGGCAGCTGGGGACAGGCTGCCATAATTTAGACAACCCTAAAATCTCGTTAAATTACTGCAGAATCTGCAGCAGCCCAGAACGAGGATGGTGAGTTCTGTCTTTGTGCTCTCTCCCCATGAGTGTGTAGGGATTACTCCTGTAGTAAGGTTTATAAAATTAAATTCATTTCTTTAATTCAGCCAGAAGACAGAGGCCATTCTGTAACCAGCCACCAGGAGGTGCAAAAGCAGAGTGTCATCCTCACTTGGATAGCTGAGATTTTCAGCACAATAAAGTGTCCTCCTGACCCAAGCATTTCAAAAACTCCCGGCTCTTCTGCTGTGCAGCCCTGTGCTTCAGGCCAGAGCCCATTATGTCTTTGAAACAGCGGTCATGTCCCATAGTTGTGAACAGAATATGGACACTGGATATCTTCAGTACAACAGGAAAAGTCAATTCTAGAAAGGTTTCATCTTTCTTTTTAATTTGGTCTAGATGGGTTTGTACTCCATCATGGTTTAATTGCTCTTCTTCAGCAAAAAAGCCCTCTTGCACTCAGCATTTAACAAACATAACCACTCAGCATTTAACAGAGCTTGTAAATTTCTAATAACTGCCAGACTTTGTAGCAAGTGTCTGCCGCTTTAATTATTTTTTCTTCATCTTGTCCCCCTGGGTCCACACCTCATTGCTAGAGGGGCTGTACAACCTAGCTGGTAGAGCTAAGGACTAAGGATGCAAGACTCCTGGGTTCTAGGCCTGGCTCTACAGTGATTTATAATCCCATTTTAGGCATGTTATGTAACTTCACCATGCTACAGCTTGCCCAGCTGTTAAAAGGGCAAAGCAATATCTGTTTCATCTGGACAGTAAAAGGCTTATTTAGTTGGTACTCATAAATTATTCTGAGATCCCTGGGAAAGCGATACATATAAACAAAACATTTTATTGATTTTGAAACCAAATTATATTGTTTTAATAAGACTTGCTTCAAAATTGTTAGGATTTTCATATTTCTTCTAATACCTTGCTGCCAGGCAATATTAAGAATTACTTCCAGTATCATGAAGGATCATTTATAATATCTGTGTAATACAGCAAGATACCAGTCCTGCCAAAAGATGTCTGATAATTCTATGCTGGAATATCAACATCTTCTCATCCCAACCTTGCTCTCACTGAAGTAAAAGAAATTCTGCTTTCATTTCAGAGGTTCCAGGAACAGGGTCCACTCAGCATTATTAATCAGCCTTGAAAAGTACCACTTCATCTTATAAAACATGAGCCAGACATTCAACGTCCCTCTTATTTGACATTGTTTCTTCTCTCATGGGAGGCTGTGGGATTTAACTTATTTATGTAAGAGACTTTGACATTCTTGGATGCAAGGTATTCTAGCACTGTTGGTAATACATATTATTTTCACAATACAATGTCATTGAAAACCATATCAATTTTTTAACATTCATCATTTCCTTTGTGTTAAGCTGATTTTAACACATGGCAATGTGGAAAGAGGCAGCGCTGTCCAATATTTGGGCAAAGGACTGAATCCCAGAGAATGTGGATTCTATTTCTGGTTCCACTGCTAACTCGCTGTATGACCTCAGACAACCCACTAAACATGGGGACAGCAACAATCATCCTTTTTTTTAAAGTACTTTGGGATGAAAGGAGTGGATCAGTGTACGATATTATTATCATTCTTCTTGGATTTTTCGGCATGAGCTACTATTTACTATCAGCTTATATTAGAAACAGATAGAGTAGGAATTAAAACCATACCTTTCGGGATATGATAGCACAGATGTACTCTTAAGTAGTGGAAATGGATCCAAACCACGCCGTTTGGATTCAGATCAGAAATTTCTCAAACCTCTAGATTTTTCAGAGCCCAAGTTAGGATTCAGCTCACTAGAGGGATGGCAGGGAGATGGGATACCAAGTTTGAATCTAGCTGCAAAATCCATCAGGGTCCAGCAGAGGTGTTTATAATTGTGCTTTTGGTTTGGTTCCATCTCTACTGAAGTGTGCCGCAACCACAAGTTAAGTAACTAGAGCAAATAAATACCTTTCTATTTATACATCCTTAATATTCTCTTACAGGTGCAGTAGTGAGTCCTAGGGAGAGGAAACAGATAAGGAATCATTAAGGGGGATTCCCTATAACAATAATATTCCATCTATGCCTGCCTTAGTGCTTGAGGTGACTGAGAAAAATTCATTTGTATTCATTTGACAGCATGGAACCTAACTGCTATTTCACCACCAGGCTGAAAAGCACTGACATTTTAGGCAAGAAAACTGTAGGTCATTTTCCAAGGGGGTGGCCATGTTAGTCTAGTTCTGCAAAACAAACAAGGAGTCCTGTGGCACTGAAAGACTAAAAAAAATATTTATTACACGAGGTTTCATGGGAGAAAATCCCACTTTGTCAGACTCTTTGAAGGTGGGGGAACTTACAGAATGGGAGCAAAATACATGCAGTGAAATGTAAGTCATGGGATCAGGTCTTACTGTAAGAGCAAATCAAAGCAGTTGTTGAGATTCAAACACTGGGAAACAGCACATAGAGGAAGGTGAGGTCAAATAATCTGTTTTAATGGGAAACGAATCTATAGTCACAATTTAATCCTGCTTTCACAAAATTGAATCTGCATGTCATTTCCAAATCTGCTGTTTCTCTTTGAAGTCTTGATGTGTTACCCATTTGCTTGCGCCCAGCTAAGAAGTGGAACGCTCTCTCACAAAAGCTCACAAGATAAATGAATGTGTTAGTCTTTAAAAGTGCCACAGGACTCTTTATTTGTTTTGCTGAACGAGACTAACAGGGCTGCGCCTTTGGAGCTTAAAAATCCCAGAAGATCGTGAGCCCAGAGAAAAGGCTTACTTCTAATGTGAACTGTCAGGTAGACAGGGCACTACATCGGGAACCAGGAGCCATAAGTACCATTAACAGAGGAACTGCCATGTCACCCCAAGCAAGTCACTGAGAGCTGAATCCCCTATGAAAGCTAAATGCTTACGTGGAGCAGTTAGATGTCACTGAGATCCTCAAAAACCCTGCTCAGCTGGTGCTTAAGTTTCTATCTGTAAAGTTCCCCAGGAAGGACCAAAATTTCTGCCAAAAGCAACCTCTCCTGACACTACCTAGTTCAGGGGGTCTCAAACACGCAGCCTGTGCATCACATTTGGCCCCTAAAGCTATTTCCTGAGGCCCACAATGACACTAATGTTACTGATATTTGCAATATCATTGCATGAAAAGGCTTCAGTGGTGCCAACCTCAAGCTAACATACTAGTCCTCATGAGGCCTTCATGGTGATTTGAGTTTGAGACCCTGACCTAGTTCATACCTCAGCCCCAGTGGTATTCTCCAGACAGATGTATTCTCACCTGGAGCCCATGGAAGTGCCCTAAGCACCAGGCTATGTGCACCCTTCCCTCTTCAGGCATCTGTTTTCTTATTTGGAGAAAGGAGCTAATTGTATGGACCCTCCTTTGTGTTGTAATATATATATACAACATAAAAATGAGTTTTGATACCTGTGAATGAAAAGAATAAATTATAATTATATATTTTTATAAAAATATATTTACATTTTGCTGCTCTTAAATGCTAGGTAAATTTGGTGAGGACAATGTCGAGGTCAGCTCATCTTGGGAGTTTTTTTTCTTTTCTTTGTTGACCGTTTATACGGGAGACTAGGAAATGACTAACAAAGGAGCTGGAAATATTTAGTACACTTCACAAAGCTATTTGGTAGCTCGTGGATGTGACAGAAATCTGCTTTGAGCTTAGTTTCAGTTTAACAGAAAACTCTAAGAACAGTGCATTTCTTCCAACTGTTTGTGATGTAGGTGGCAACCAAAACGCCAAGCAGAGTGCATTACAATTCATCTCTCGCTTGAAGTCGACACAAGCTGCAGGTGACAGAATATCTGAAAAATCAGGCCTGAAGATTTCCGATTCAAAATGAAGGAGCCTAGATCTTTATCAGGGACCTATCAGCGCCCGCAAATGTACCTATTACGGTAAATAATAAAGAATTGAATTGAAGGGTCTGGCCCAGGAGGAGCAGGCTGTAATGATTACCATTCTAACAGCAAATAGCCGAAGATGAATGAAAACAATCAGCTACTTTGTTTAAAGTAATACTGGTTTCATTCACTCCCAGCATTAAAAAAAAAAATGAGTCAGGTCATACATAATCAGGAGATTTTGTTGTTCTCATTTTTAAAAAATGTTTTGGCTTCTCTATTTTCCTTCTTGCTTGAACCATCAGAGTCCGTGTTTACAAGCTTTCTTTGCATCGTGAGGGCTAGACCAGTGGTTCCCAACATTTTGGCTTGAAAGCCACAGATATTTTTGCAGCCCTGAAAGGCTACCAACCTTCACCAGCAGGCCTCCCGAAAAGCAGTTTTCTTTCTTGCTTGCTGATCTCCTATCTCCCTGGCTGCAGCAGGGAACCCACACACGTCCTGCAGCTCTGTGTACTCTATCTGGGTCCCAAGACAGTGGCACCTATCTGCAGTCGGGGCATGGGAGATCAGTGCCCCCCTCCCCTCCACCTGTCTTCAGCAAGGACCCTAGCACCTCTGCACCTAGGTAGAGTGCTTTGCAGTGCTCCCTGCTACAGCCAAGGGGATGGGAGAATTAATCCCTTTGGCTGCAGGAAGGAGCCTGACCTGGTCTTTTAGCCTAGTGGAAACACGCTTCACCTGGGTCCTTAGGCAATGACTCCATTCTGCAGGCAGTAGGAGGGGAGCCGAGGGCCACTTTGAAAGTCCCTGAGGGCCGCTTTTGGCCCCCAGAACACAGGCTGGGAGCCACCCGGCAAGACACTGATTTTTTTAAAAAAAGAAGGCAGATATTCTCATGTCATCTCATGGCTCCAGTAGGTAGGATTTTAAAAAAAGCATCACAAGACTCAAAGTAAAATAGCAAGAGCTGGGAACACCATGTACCACTGTAAACAAGAAATATGCAGTTCTGGGTACAGAACAACTATAGACTCACAATTTTTGCTCTACAGAGCAACACTGAATTACCAGCTATACATATATTATTGTTTTGTGTTCTTTTCTTCCATAGTCACTCCTCAGAAACTTTAAAAGAGCAGTGCAGCAAAGTTCTGGTCCAGGCTAAGACTCTGCATCCACCAAAGCTCAAAAACAGTTTGATTTAGAGAGGGACCAGTCATGAAACAAAGATACAGGTTTGGGTCACAAAGAATCCATCCTGCCTCTTGAAAATGAAAGCCAAGAGACCCAGAGTATAAGGAGCAGCAGCTGATCCCTACAAAGCAGTTTTTCTTTTGTTACCACTTTTGTCTCTGTTCATTTGGCAAAGAAATAAATCAGGTGCTTTCGGCCTGATACAGGGTGAGGTATTGTTACATAAAACCAGCCACATTAATTTTAGTCCAAAGCACAGGAAGGACGGTCAGTTAATTTTATACAGATTAGAAAAAACCAACAACTTGGTGACAGTGTGCAGGTGGAGAGAGAGAATAAACTATTTCAGACTTTATCAAGGACACAACAAACAACGGAAAGTAAAAATTCCATTCCCAACTCTCCAAACAGTGACCTGAGAGTGTAACGCCAACACCCTGAGGTCAACAGCAAAGCGTGAGAACAAAATCTAAACTCCTCCAGCAGGTCCCTAAACAACAAGATCTTGTCCGTGGCGGCTGAGTTTTGTGCAGCTCGACATGTGCCATGTCATGCAAACCAACAAGCTAGTTTGTACATGGCCTGTCCATCAGCTCATCGTCAACTAACCCTGCCCTGTGAGCTGAGCCTGGGTGGGGTAGGACACAGGAGTGTCCAGAACAGGGCAGGTAGAGGGGTCCTAGGGGATGCTGAGATGCTTAGACTTGCTGGACACAGCAGTGCCTATTTAAGGATGCACGGGGATTGTTAACAGGATCTGCTGAGGTGTGCGACGGGAGAGCCGAATGTGCTGTATATGGGTAGGAGCCCTTCGCCTCTTCTTCTGCTGCTGCCACCACCACCACCACCACCCCCACCCCCATCACCTCCTCCCGGCTGTTCCTGTCTGGCTGTAATCCAACAGAGAGAGTAGAGCAGCAAGAGGAAACACCTGGCTGCCAACTCAGCCGGCACTACAGCAGCCCCACGTGGTGGAAGGCTCAACAGCAAGCAAATGCTTTCTGCCGCCTAACCACAGCTCAGCTGGATGTCTGAAGGCCCTTTAGGGCTTTCGGGTGGATGTTGCTGGAGCTGTCCGCCCCTTGGTAGCCCTGATTGGGCAGGCCACCAGAAACTGGCCACACAATTCAGCATAGACACAGCTCTGCTATACAAGCCGCACTTACGCAGCAGGCTAAAGACTTGGGTCCCAGCCCAAGTAACTGAGACTATGCCCCAGTGTAAGACATCCAGAGACCTACCCTACGAGTACCGTCCCAATCCCACACACTGTAGCCATGCAGTGGGGCAGGGCAACTGCTGACTGGTGAATACTCTGGTGCCGCCCCAATCAACCCATTAGGCCCACCCAGCCTTGCACACTAGCAGCCAGAGAATCTGCAGAGCTGAGCTCCGTCTTACACAAGGTGTATACTCCTGCACTGGTACATCAAATCAAGCCACCCTTTCCCTCCGACAGGGGGATTAACTCAGGTCCTAATGCAAAAGAGCATCTCTAGTCAGAGAAGCAAATTTGCCTCCAAGGACTTAAATGGTGCATGGAGTCATGCAGGCTTTTTGCTTTAGGCTGAATTTCACTCTGACAGGATTCAGGTCTGATCCTATACACCCTGAACACAGAAAACTCCCCTTGACTTAGATAATGACAATTTGTATGGTGGTAGGGATTATGTGCTCCAGTTATGGATCAGGAACCCATTGTGCTAGGTACTGTACAAACACAGGAAAAACACACAGTCCATGCCGCCAAAGAGCTTACAGTTGAAATATAAGTCAAGAAGTAGAATGTGGATACAAACAGAGATGGTGAGCACAAAGGAACAATAAGACAATATTAATTCGCATGCAAGGCAGTGAAGTCTCAGCATAACAGCCACCTAAACATTGTTAATGTGTTGTAGGCATCACAGAACAGGAAATTTGTGTGAACTTTAAAGTTTACATGCATTTCAAGACAAAATATTTGACAGTCTATTTCCCTATACATCACTAGGATTCCAGGTTTGCTCTGAAATAGCTGATGGCATCATAAGAGCCTAACTGCATGGTCAGAGCTACAACATAAAATTAGTTAAAGAGGACCCTCGACTTAATTTTATTACCTTTAAGGAAACTGTAAAATCTACCAAGCCTGGACATATAGAATTACTGAACTAGCCTTCATAGAAAGATAGGACATAAAATGTGGAGCCAGATTTTGTTCCAGCAAAAACTCAGTGAGACTTCAGTCTAGGGCAATTTTGAACAACAGTTGGGTACAACAATATACTACAGTGATTTCAAACAAAAAGAAAAGTGGAGATCCAGATTTGGAGTAGGATATGATACTTTTCTTGCTGCATCACAACAAGCAGCAAAGATCTTCATCTATTACAGTCTGACCAGATTCTATGTCTTACACCCCCTGCATTTATTTTGCTCCCATTCTGTAAGTTCCTTCAAAAGAATAAATGGGCACAAATCTGACATCAGAAATCTCAAACATGCTAAAACCAAGTTCCAAAGGGGCAGCCATGTTAGTCTAGTAAAGCAAAAAACAGCAAGGAGTCTTGTGGCACTTAAAGACTAAAAGATTTATTTATTGCATGAGCTTTCGTGGAAGAAAATCCCAGTTTGTCAGGCGCTTTGAAGAGGGAGAACTTACAGAATTGGATGAAAATAAATGCAGGGGAGTGTAAGACATGGGATCAGGTCACACTGCAACAGCAAATCAGAGCATGTTTAAAGATTCTAACCCTCTTCAAAGCGTCTGACGAAGTGGGATATTTTCCCACAAAAGCTCATGCGATAAATAAATATGCTAAAACCAGTGGGTCAGCATTTCAATCTTCCTGATCACTCCATTAATGGTTTGCTAATAACTGTGCTTACACAAAGGAATAATAAATCAAGGCTTCAAAGAGAAGCTACTGAAATTGAATTCATTTATAAATTTGGTTGCATTGCTTCAGAACTTAATAGGGATATTGGATTTTTCTCTCATTACAACAGGTGATTTGACATCATCTCCCTCTGATGCTGTTCCCCCCAGTTTGCATCTTTACAACTGTTTTCATTTGCTTTTACAGTGTGACCTCTTCCAATGACTTACGCTTCCCTGTATTTATTCCTACCATCCTGTAAGATCACCCATCTTCAAAGCATCTGACAAAGTGGGATTTTCTCTCACAAAAGCTCATACAAAAAATAAATTTGTTAGTCTTTAAGTGCCACTGGACTTCTTGTTTGTTTGTTTCACCGAAGTAGACTAACACGGCTACCCTTGAGATCTTGGGGGATTCTCTCCCATGAAAGCTCATGTGATAAATAAATTTTTTAGTCTTTAAAAGTGCCACTGAACCCCTTGTTTGTTTTGCATTTCACTGTTAAATATATTGCGCACAGATATAGTCCCCCCACCCCCATCCAAACATACACAGAAATTCAAAACACACCCTCTTCCTGAGGTTTCCTTTACTTTACTGTTCATTTAAACAAGAACAAAACCTCCTCCAGAGCCTGACTTAGTCTCAGGGTAGTCCCTACACCCTATTTCAGTCCCAGAGATCTCTCAGCAGAAGCCTATCAAACTCCTTTTTATACTCTAATTAGGGTTAATTAGTCCTGCCTGCCACTGCAAGTCAGCAGAATTACTCCATTCCTGAGAACAGGATGATTCAGCAAAGAGCCCTACACCCTTATACAGGGTCCTAGGTGAAGGCATCTAGGAGTCACATTTCGCTCTGTAGTACAGAAGAGGAGAACATGCACGGAGGAAGGTTGTTCACATAGCTTGGAAACTAGCAGAAGATTTAATATCCTTCCAACCCCCAGCCTCTTTCTCCAGTATCTGTCTGACTTAGCTTACATTGTGAGCTATATTAGGAGATAAAAATCTTCCTGGATTAAGGGGCAAAGCATCAATGCAGAGTTAATGGAAAATCACAGTTACCCTTCTGGATGAGACAGCAATTAGCCCACCAGAACTGCTGGTGTATGGGTAGTAAGCACTACTTATTCCCCCACTTCATCCTGACCCTAACTATACTAGGAACCAGGGAAGAAGCAGCCCCCACAGCTTGCTTCTATTGACTCAATGCTACCCATGATGAAATAACCAGTATCATGACATAGGGGGCCAAATACCACTGCACTGGCCAAGTCATAATTTGGCCCAAAGTATGAAGAGGAGATGCCCTTTCCCTGGCTTTGAAATATGCTAATAGCTGGTCAACCCAATTCTGCTTTAATGCCAGTTGATTAGGTTCCTGTTGGTGAATTGTTCTCACCTTCCAAAGTCATTGGCCTGGACAAAGCCGCCATCCTCATAGGCAGACTCACCCAGGGACGTAGTGATAAAAAAGAGCGGTGCAGATAAACAAACATAAACTAAGCTCCGTATTTCCTAACTGAGAAGTGGGAAAACTCAATTTACCAACTTTACCACTGAATTTACACCTCCTCATTAAAGCTGTAAAGTATTTACAATGAGAGCCACTAGCACAGTGGTTTTCAAACTTTTTTCCTCAGGACCCAGTCAAAAAAAATCATTTATGCCCGTGACCCAACAATTACATCTTTGAGCAATGTATTCCAGTCTTTCAATGGAGGCAGCAGGGAGTGCCGCAACCCAGTATTGGGTCCCCAACCCTAAATTTGAAAAACACTGCATTAGCGACTTTCCATGCTACAAGAAACCCCACCACAAAAGACAGCCACTTGTTGGCAGATTAAACTGAGAAACCAAGAGCTGAGTGGGACATGAAGAATGAATTCCCTTCTTATCCTTCAAGAAGTCTTGTGGCACTTTTAGGCTATGCCTTCACCTAAAATCTTAGTTTTGACTGGATTAGTCTGAACTAAGTAGTTCAAAAGTTAGCTCAAACTAACTACTTTTTTTAGTTCAAACTAACTTTTAGTTCAAACTAGCCACACCTTTTTTAGTTCAAACTAACTTATTTAGTTTGAACTAGCATGTCTCCATTGGGCTAGTTCAAACTAAAACTGCAAATTTGTTCAAACTAAGCAGTTAGTTCAGACTAACCAGCCAAACTAACTAGTAAAAAATTTTTTTTTAGTTTAAACTAGACAAAGCCTAGTGTAGATAGGGTTCAAATTAGTTCAGACTAAGCTTGCTTAGCCTGAACTAATTTGCTTGTGTAGGCATAGCCTTAAATACTAACAAATTTATTTATCACATGAGTTTTTGTCAGAGAAAATCATACTTTGTTGCATGCCAGAAGAGAGAGGTTTTGGATAATGGATGTAGGGAAATGGATAACAAATCAAAGCTTTCAAAGAGAAATTACAGAATTGGAATTGATGCACAGATTTGACACTGTCAGCTTAGGGTTAAAGAGGGACTGTGGCTTTTTCCCCCATTACAACAGGTAATTTTGCTTTTCTTTTTCCCTCACATCCCTTGAGTCCAATATGCTGTTTTCCACTGTTTGAATCTGAACAACTGAATTAATTTGCTGCAACAGTCTGACCTGATCCTATGACTTACACTTCCATGCATTTATTTGCCTCTCGTTGTGTAAGTTCTCCATCTTCAAGAGTCTGACAAAGTGGGATTTTCTCCCACTAAAGCTCATGGGATAAAAAAATTTGTTCCACTAGTCTCCTTGTTTGTTTTGCTGAACTAGACTAACATGGCACCCCTTTGGTAGTTGGATGGGAGTTCTCAGAGGAAAATCCGTGTGACAAGTGATCTACTGCCAGAGACCAAAAAGACACTCTTCCTTTTGAACTAGTATTGAGCCAATAGTCCAGCATGATACTAACGGATGCAGCAAGGTGGGATGCCAATATTAAATGAAGGCATTTGAAAAATTAATTGATAATACCAAAGTGAATTAACACTTTGGAAGAAAAAAATGACAGATACAATTTAGGATTACTGTTATGGAAAGTGAACTTTGATTCTAAACCACTACCGTCCTGAAACAGATATGCACAGATTTATCTATGAACTTCCTAGGAAACCACACACAGATCTAGTATAAATAAACTCATCAGAATATCTTAAGCAAATAAATGAAAATGTAAACCACTGACTGAAACACAGGCAAAAGATGCATTCTCTTGGCTGACTAATAGTGACTGTTCACACCCAAGGAGCTGGTATTTTGGGGTGGAGTGACTCCTACCAATCAATCACTGCAGAAAGTTAATGTCACACAAGTTATACATCTAACAAACAGTGCTGCTGCAAGAAACAGACTGCAGTATGGAAAATCTCATTGAATATGTTAAGCGTCCATCCCAATCCTACCCCTCACACAGTTCCTCTGCAGGCTGTAATTTACTCAACCCATCTGTTGTTTCCTCAGCTTGCTCTCTGGAAATGCTGCATTTCAAGGGTCTGCTAGTTACAGAAGGTCAAAGAGTGAAGCAAGCCCTTTCATTTTAAAATAACTTGAAAAGATAATTATATTTAGAAATAGCAATGATTAATTATGGAAAACATATTAGAGCATTAAAATAAATTATATGGAATTGCTCTTACATCCAGTAAAGGTGACTTGGATTCAAGAAAAATATTTATACACTAATATAAAAAGCTGAGGAATGCTGGTCTCCATCCAGATGCAAACATCTCGTAACATAGTTCATGTTTAGCTTTTATTGTCCCTTAATACCTGCATGAATTTTATGTTTTTTTTTCTTCTTGTCCTGCTAAAATCCTTGCTTTTGTGTTTCCTTCTCTTTCCCTTCTTTCTCCTCAAGTATTTTAGCAAACTTAATTTGTCACCTACTGAGTTCTTTATTACAATAGCTTAATTTCCACCAGAAATACAGTTCTTATTGTTATATTTGGTTTTTAAGTTTGTGGAGTGATGCAGTGAAGTCACATCACTGGTGCTGAAGAAGAGGAGACTAATTGTCCCAAGGAGGTTAGGCTAGAGAACGTTTCAGCTATAGGTTTGTGGCTTGAATCCAGACCAATCTGGTAGTAACCTCCTGTGTGAAAGGAACTTGGTGGTTTCATTCCACTGCCTGTTGGAAAAAACCTGACCCTTCAAAGTGCTGAGCACCCTCAAGTCACTGGGAGCAGGGCCAGCCCTAGACCATATGGCTCCTCGGGCAAGGAGAATGTTCAGCACCTCACCCTCCATTTGTTAAACTTTTGAATACCTTATTTTTTGTTACATTTGTTGCCATTTCACAACTTCAATGCACAATTTACATGCATGTTTCATCTCTGTCATATAAGATACATTTGCAGACTGAAAATCTATAAATCTGTATTTATTCATGCCATATATAAGCAAATATAAGAATTAATTTCTTCTAAGTTTACAGAGTATTTTATTTTAAGAATATCTGAAATGTACTAACATCAAGAAATTGAGCTGTGTGACAATGTTGGGTGGACCAGTATCAAATAATGTCTCTGTTCCTCAGTAATAGAAAGTCAACAAACATTACATATTAAGCATGGCAAAGAAGAAACAGTATTTCTTTTATATTGTTGCACAGATAGGGGTCTGATAGATATCTCTGGTGTCACATTAAATATGTCTTACATTAGCTGTTTCTTACACACTTCATGTCTTAAAATAAAGTGCACTTTAATAATTACAGAATAAAATGAACAAGGAGTCCTGTGGCGCTTAAAGACTAACAAATGTATTTATTACTTGAGCTTTCGTGGAAGAAAATCCCACTTCATCAGACACTTCGAAGATGGGGGAATGTCTGACAAAGTGGGGTTTTCTCCCACGAAAGCGCATGCAATAAATACATTTGTTAGTCTTTAAGTGCCACAAGACTCCTTGTTTGTTTTGCCGAGCTAGACTAACATGGCTGCCTCTTTGGAACTTGGCAACATGCAAGAATAAAACGAGATTCACAAGATCGCAACTGGGTTTACTTCACCTCAGTTTGTTCTTCTAATCTCACTGGCTGACTGCAACTCCCTGTCCCTTATACATCCACAAGGACATGACTGACAAGATCCAAGAGCAGGCTGGCCAACATCATAACTTGTGAAAGTCAGACACTAAGTCCTGGATAACTCTCCTGACCCCTTTTCTCCTGCATCCTCCCATCCCAAGGCCCTGCCCTGCCTCCACCTTTTCACATAAGGCCCCACTGCTTCCCTCAGTGCTGATGCTGCTCATCTTCCCTCCCTGCCGTCCCTCCCTCTGCCAGGTGAGCAGGGCTCTAGGGATGGAGGGTGACTGGGGCAGGACGTTGAAGGGACAGCCACGCTCCAGAGATGAGTGCATGGGGCAGGACAGGGAAGGGAGCGCTGCGCTTTGGGGGCAGTGGGATGAGGGCAGCACGATCCGAGCGAGAGAAAGCCCTGCTGTGGGGCAGAGGGGGTGAATGGGGTGGGAACGGAGAGGGAGAGCCATGCTCTGGCATTGAGGGTGGTAACTGGGGCAGGATGGGGGAGAGAGACCCATGTTACATGAGTGGGGGGGTGACAGGGGCAAGATGGGGGAGCTGCTACCTCTCTCCAGTGGCATGGCTCCTAAGGCTCCAGCTTTTCTGCCCCTCGTTGCAGAGGCTGGTAACTAACTGGACTTCCAGTGTTTGGTCAGCAGTGCTAACTGGTCCCTTTCCGACCATACTTTTCTCCCGAAAACTGGACCCCTGGCAGCTGTACCTGGGCGGTTGGAGGGAAAATGTAGCTCTGAGAAAGTCTAGAAGGTTCCACCACATTTTAGAAGGGTCCAGAGCATTCTAGAAGGTTGGTGAAAAGTGATTCCACCTTGAGAATACCCGAATCATTTTCTTTGGTGCATTCCATTTTCCCTTTTTTCACTAACAACAAGAACAAAAGACCAACCCCAGCACTCCTCAGCCTGGCGCCCCAAGCCAGGCCTCTCCCTAAATCTGGCCCTGAGTGGGAGTTGCTTAATCTCTCTCACACACTTCGGTGAAACAAGTTCCAAAGGGGTAGCCGAGCTAGTCTCATTCTTGTTTGTTTTACTGGAGTCTTGTGGCACTTTAAAGACCAAAAACTTTATTTATCACATGAGCTTTCATGGGAGAAAATCCCACTTCGTCAGATGCTTAAAAGCGGGATTTTCTCTCACAAAATCTCATACTATAAATAAATTTGTTAGCATTTCAAAAAACAGGCTCATTTATTTCTATGGAAAACTGCAAATGCCCTAGTCTTTGCAGAATCAGCCTCAAATGCCACATCACAAAACCAACACCCCACCCCATGGTCCCCCCGCCCCCCCAAAAAAAGAAAAAAAAGAAAAAGAAACAAAAGGAAAAAAAATGGTGGACTCTCAGCAGCGAGGACACCATCAGCAAAAACAAAATGCCTGTCTCAGCCCTGGAGGCTGAATCCCTTTCCACCACTAGACAAAGGCTCTGCAAAGCAAGACAGATGCAGAGAAGCTGGCTAATGTGTGGCTGGCTTCTACAAGTGCTCTCTTAGTGCTGAATGCATTCAGGGCTTTGGTCTCCTGGTCTACCTATTTGAAACACTAGTGAGCACTAGAATGACTTAAAAAAAATAAAACTCCATTATGACTAATTTCTGGAAAGTAATGATACTCCTTTTATATACCCACCATATCTCAGCATCAATTGGCCACCCAGGAGGTGTAACACAGCTGCTGTTTAACAGGACACAATAATACAGCATAGTGGGGGGGGCGTATTTATTTGAAACTACTGAAGGGATTTAAGGAATGAAAATGTAAGTACTCCAGCTGGGAGCTGGCCCGGACACAGGAACTAACACCTCTACTTACGCAAAAAGTGTCAGGGGATTTTTAATGACATGTGACCATGACCCCAGTTTGCAAAAGTCTGCGGCTCCAGTGCTCTTATGCTCCGTTGGGATATAGATTCTGTACTGACTCATAGGGAAGCAGCTACCTATTAAATCACCAAAACCACTCCAGTCCTTCCAGCACTTAGTTTTGCATGGAGGTCTCCCTGCTAAGTACTAATCAGGCACAAGCCTGCTGCTCTTATGAAAACTGACAAGACCACAGTTGGAGGTGGAATAGCTGCAGTGAACAGCATGTTTTTAACAAAAGGGCTCTCCTTGTCTGGTAAAGCATCCCTACCATACGGTGCTTTGTGAAAGGACTGATGATGGGAGGGTGACCGGCTGCTTGCATTTAGTTATAGAAGAGCTATTCAAGTAATTTCTTTCAAAGAAATCCACCTAAGACTGTGAAAAACAAACAAGGAGTCCTGTGGCACTTTTTAAGCCAAACAAATATACTTATCTCATCAACTTTCATGGGAGACAATCGGACGAAGTGGGATTGTCTCCCACAAAAGCTAATGCATTAAATAAATTTGTTGGTAAATAAAAGTGCCACTAGACTCCTTGTTTGTTTTGCTAAACTAGACTGACAAAGCTACCCCTTCGGAACTGAGCCCTAGTCTACACTAGAGGGCTTTGCGGTGGCAGTAGACCACCAGTTAGGCAAGGAACATAAAATTCCTTGAGTAACTGGAGGTGACATTGTAAGCCACCAGTAGATATCAGGGAAAAGCAGACCACAGATTCCTTGAGGTCAGCTTTCCCCTACCACCCCTGATCCCCAGGACTTCCAGGGCCAATTTCCAGGAGCAGTGCAGCGAGTTCAGACTCGCTGCAAACCGCTCCTGGAACGCCAAGCTGATGGCAGTGAATTTGCTGCCGTTAGTATAGACATACCCTAGGGGTATGTCCACACAGGCTTCTTACTTCGAAACAACAGAGGTTGTTTCAAAATAAGAAGTGGCATGTCCACACGACGCACCGTTATTTCGAAACAACGGGACTTTCCCTTAATTCGAATTAACAAACTGTTAATTCGAATTAACTTATTTCAAAATAAGGACTTTATTTCGAAATAACTCATTTCAAAATGGGTTATTTCAAAATAAGGATGTATGTGTGGACATAGCCCAAGACTCTGAAGGCAGCTTCTATGCAGTCCTTTGGCCACCATTCATAAACTAAATGGACAGACTTGCTTCAGATATATTGCACAACTAAATGATTAAATTATGGGAAAAGGGGCTAGTGATGACACATGTATTTAACACGGCAGGCCTCCTCGTTCAAAATTAGGAGGAGCTGGCAATCCTAATGTCTGTACACATGCCAGCAGTGGATGTCGGCCAAAACACAACACTTTTCAGAGCAGCATGCTGTTGAAACATGTGGTATAACTATAAGGTACCGTTTCTGTATAGTTAGCTCAAGACAACTGTTTCGGTTTCCTTGCTTAGTTTTAGGCTCTGTCTGCAGTGTAGGCTTTCCTGCATCTTTAATCCAGTTCTTTATACAGCAAGTAATAAAAGAGGAAGAGTTTGTGTAAACAAGCCTAGCCAGTGTGCAGAATGAAGGGCTCCATTTTCCTTCTTTCACATACCTTTCCTCACTGTGCTTCCATTTTTCAGTCTCTAGCGGGCAGAAGAATGAGGAGAACGAAGCCCTAACCTAGGGTCTCTCTGGCAGGGCTGGCCCAACCCTTTACATGAATTAGGCAATTGCCTAGGGCTCCAGGCTTTAAGAGGTGTCAAATTAGATGGAAGTACATTTTTCTCTATTAAAAATATATATAAATATGTTATGTCTTATAACTTATGGAGTGGGGATGGAGCACTTAAGCCATAGTTTGTTTTAGGGCATCAAAAGCCTTGGGCTGGCCCTGCCCAATCCCAGGCCAGTTTCTAAGCATCTTGCTGAAGTCAATGAGGAGGTTCTGGCATTTCTAGATGACTAGAATAAAAGTAAATACAAGTATCCTACAACTAGAATGCACCTTTCTGCAAAAAAACCCTCTGCCTTAATGACAGAGTTGTTCAGATTTGCAAACACTTTTTCTTTCCTCCACATCAACTGAGCGTTTTCTGTCAAATGAAATTACAGGAAAAGACAGGTGTCTAGGCATACCCTTGACAATGTCTACACTAGAAAAAGTTAGGTCAAATTTGTTAATTTGAACTAATAAGTTCAACTTCAATTTGAACTAAACTCAACCTTATTAAGTCAAATTAATAAAGTGGACTAAGTTAAGTCAACTTAGTCCACTTTGTTAATTTGACCTAACTGCCCTTAATTTGACCTTAATAAACTTAAATTAAGGGTCAATCCAGGTCTACACCATCCTTAGTTTGAACTAAGGAGTCGAATTAAGGCTTAGTCCGAACTAACATGCAGTTCTTATTAATCTGAATTAAGCTTTCATTAAGTTGAATTAAGGAATTTCTTAATTCAACGTTATGAAAATCTAGTGGAGACAGGGACTTGTTTAGTTTGAGTTAAGCCTCCTTAATTCAACCTAAATTGCCAATGTAGACATAGCCCATATGATCATCCTGAGCCCAAGGTTTTACACAAACCCTTTTCCTTTAAGAAGTCTTCTTTTTCTCATCTTCCTTCTTTCTTCTTCTCTCCACTCCTTTTCCTTTCTTAGCTTCAACATTGCGGGTAACATGAATAAACTATAAATAGTTGTGCACCCACATGAGAAAAAGAGCCCTTTTTATCATCACTGAATGTTATGGGACTAAGAGAGACTTTGAGAGAGACTTTGGGAGTAACATAGTAGAGGACATGGTCGATACTGTGCAAAAAAAAAAAGGTGGTTGGTAAACACTGGGTGCTTTTCTCTTAGTTCTTCTACGTACCAGTTCCTGTTCTTCCCCCATCACTGTCACTTCCCCTTAATCTCACCCCTCTACCAGTCCTTTCTGCTTTTTTCCCCCTTTTTCAGCGTAACTCAGGAATTTGAAATGAGGCGATCAAACTGCAGTGAATCAGGGAGCCCTGCTATGTGACTCAGAAAGATGCTCATCTAAGGCAGAAGACTGCCAAGGCCTTCAGCTTTCTCTGCGTGGGTTTGCTGTGCTAATGTAGATATCATAGGGAGAGCTGCCCAGGGTTGTGAGATTCACCCCACCTCTTATCACTCTTCCCCAACAGTACAAGTCCCCATATGTCTCTATGAGCAAGGCAGGCTCCAGCTTGTGTCCCATTGCTTCGACCCCTCTTGAGCTTCAGAGGCAGCAGCTCCCCATGCTGAAGTTGCACATCACACTTGCCTGAGAGCATGAAACTACATCTGTATTCCTTTGCACTGTGTTATAACCAATGTTGAAACAGGAGCCCTGCTCTGAAATGTCTTTTATGCTGGTTTTAAGAGCACAGCAATGTATATTAAAGGGCAAGCTTTACAATCACATGTAGATTTTGTCAATATTGAAAGGGATGGTCAGATCAACCTGTGATCCAAATCTTTGGTTTCATAAAAATCAAAATAAAATGTCCCATGATTGAAGAAAAAAAAGCCAGTGAAAATAATGACCTTCCTTCTGCAGGCTCCTATTCTTTTTTGACGGATGTGAGAAAGGATAGCTTATGTGATGACAATGTGACACAAAGACGCAGGACTGGACACAGTGATTTTTGCAAACATGCCCTTTCCTGTTTGCACTCCAAGCCAGTCACACTGGGCTAGTTAATGAGCTCCTAACAGTAAAACGCTCTAGAAACTGAAAGCAAATGCAATAGCAACTATATAGTTCAATTCTAAATAGAAGTAACTAAAACACAAAGAGTAAAAAAAAAATTAGAATTTTAAATCATTTCAGATTTAATAATCTCAGTTGTTTTTACTAAGATCAAAGGTTTTTGGGGGTTTTTTTTCATGAAAATCACTGTAAGAAACTTCTCCAGGGCTTGACAGAGGTAGCCTTACAACAAAAGGTAGAACAGAACTATCCTCAACACATTGGCAACATTGTTAAATGGATGCTTGCTCAATACAGGAGTTTAGATAATAATAGCAAATAATAATGGTTAGAACAGGTTTTGCTCTGTGGTTTTTCACTCTGACCTTTGAAAGGATATTCTCATTCTTTTGTTTTCTCTTTATCGTAGGATTTCATAGAAAAGGCAGTTCCCTGGCCCCAACTAACAGATTTCAGTGTCTTGGCTGCTTGCCTGCCAAGAGAAAGAAAAGGAGAGTCCTCAGTTATGGCATCTGAGAACATTTCTTAATACCCAGAAAAGTGTTCAGTCATTACAGAGCAACCTAAATTGCAATATCAGGGGAGTCAGTTTCTATAGATACTTCTAAAAACTGTCTTCTGACTGCTACAGGAAGAACCTTTAACTATATCTACCAGATTAATGCATGTCCTAAAAAAGTGTCACTTAAGTCAAATTAGTGCCTTAAAATAGTGAGAAATTAACAGGGATAGAGAATATTGGTGAGAGAACAAACTGATAAATTACCTGTCTTTTTAATCAATGGATCAAACCACAACAAAGCCCTATCACCTTCAAGGGAAGGATGGTCAAAAGTGGGGATAAGCAAGTTGGATGCCACAATTTAGGCATGAGGTGCAGTGTTTGTTTATCACAGCTATATGGGGAAGTTGCAATTTACCACTGATTTACCACCCTCTTTCTTAGAGCTTCTCTACACTAGGGGAATATACACCAATATGATTACATTAGACAGTTAGACAAATGCAAACACTCTGCTCTGTAAAACAGAGCTTGCAGGGATCTGATTTACTCTGGTAGCTTAACAGGATAAATTTAACTGATATTAGACCCGTTTTACATCAGTACAGCTCATGTACACTGAGCATGTTACAGCAGCATAACTGTAAAACAGACAAGGAGTCTTGTGGCACTTTTTATTACTATTTATAACTACTTATTTACTTCCTTTTGCTCAACAAGACTGACACGGCTACCCCTTTGGAACTTGTCAAAATACATCAATGTAAGATAGCACAACATACACAGAGCCTTAATCCTGTATTTCCACAAGCAATAAATCTGAAAATTCTGTGCAAATGTTTCTAAAAAAGAATTGTATGTATTTTGAAGCCTCTTTAAGCATGAAGAATGCTTGTGCTAATATAGAATTAACCAATCATCTGTGGAAAAAGTTGTAAACAATTCTCTTTTTAAAATGCATTTTCAAGAAAATTGTGTAGGCACATGCTGCACACGAATATTTCCAAAACCAATGACCAACATATACAAAGGGAAAGGAGTGTATAAATACAGATTTAAACCACCATTAGTTAAAATTGGCCCCTACCTCCACCTGTTGGCATCAGTGAAGTTGCACTAATGCAACAGAGAATTTCTCCTAAGAGATAACAAGTTCCAAAGGGGTACCCATGTTAGTCTTGTTCAGCAAATGCCTGCAGTCCCCTCCCCAAGTGAAATAGCATGTTCACACTGTGGACATGCTACTTCGCTCCCTTATTTCGAAAACACTTTTTTTGTGTTTCGAAATAAGGTGCTTTGAAATAACCCTGTATGTGTGAACATAGTCTAGAAGTGGGATTTTCTCCCATGAAAGCTCATGTGATAAATAAATTTGTTAGGCTTTAAAAGTGCCACAGGACTCCTTGTTTGCCCTACAAGAGCAACACATCAATTAATCAGAACTTTACTGCACGTCTTAGCTTCACTTCTCAATTCTTTTTCCCATTTAGAGTTGTCCGCCATTCTTAGCCACTTCATCTGATCCACAGAACAAACATCTTGGAGTTCCAGTCCTTTTTCTCTTTAAATTTTTCTTGACAGTGTTTCCATTATATTCTCAGTCTTTTCTCACTCTTCTCTTCCCTGGCTGGTCATTCTTCTTACATTATCACGTCCAGCCCACCTCAAACATGTGCTCTTCACCACCTCACTGAGAGTATGTTTGCACTGCACTAAAGCATCTGTGGCATGGCCAAGGCTGGTTGGTGAGAGCAGCTAGCTCAGGGCCACAGGGCTCAGGCCATTGGGATATAAAACTGCAGGATAAAATGTTTGAGATCAGCTTGGAGACCAGGCTCTGAGACTCTGCATGGGAAGGAGGTCTCAGAGCCCAGCTCCAGCCAAAGCCCAAACACCTACATTGCTATTTTTAACCCTGCAAACCCAAGTCAGCCAACCCATTCTCCAAGAGTTGGTGCTAGTTTTGTTGTTGTTTTTTTTTAATTATAGCACAGACATCCCTACTAGTCCCAAGCTCATCTTTTCTTAATTTCTTCCAAGTAATCTCTGCTAACCTGCCATTCAGGATATGACTGTCTGCTACCTGGATCTTTTTTAATTCTACCTCATAAGACCCAGAATTTCCAAACCATAGAGCAGGCAGGAACAAGCACATACAGCATACACTTTTCCTTTCAATTTGTTACTTAATTGCCTGCTTTCATTACATTAGCTAATCAGATCTGATATATCAAGTCACAGAAACTGGAAGGGACCATGAGAGGTCATTGAGTCGAGCACTGCACTCACTGACCAAGTACCCTCTTAAGCCATCCCTGACAGGTGCTTGTCTACCCTGCTCTTATAGTGCATTAAGAAATATTTAAGAAAACAGTTAAAAGGAAAAAAAATTACAATACTGCCAGCCCCCAAGGTTCAAAACGCATGAGTCAGACATAAAAAGAAAGAATTGTGAGATTGACCCAAACCTATGAGTTTTTTACATATATTAGTGTCTGTCTTCTGATTTTTTAATTCCCGCAGCTCACCTTCAATCGCTGTGCATGCATAACAATTAGCACTGCCAACACTCCCAAATTTATTTACAGTTCTACCCCTTGTACCTGATTCCCACCAGTTCTAACCCCCCAGGTAGTCCTCTCCCACAGTTCAGCGTCCACCCCTTCTCGGCCCTCATAAGTTTATTCCCTCAACAGTTCAGCCCCCCAACCTCCCCGGTCAGCCCCATAGCTGCTCAGTTCCATCCACCCTGCCACCCAGTTAACTCCCCCACCTCAGATCAGGTCTCCCCTCCAGCATCACTTCTACTCCTCCTCCAAGGGCTCTTCACCCCTCTTCCCTGAACCAACCTTTCCACATTCCAGGGGGAGGAGAGGCATAGCTCTAGGATTGCCACCATGGAGATACAAAAACAAACCAGTAATGATGATCCTGAGCCCCATGGGGCTAGACAGCTGGCAGCATGTGCTGAGCATCCTTACGGATTGCCCAGGGCAGATACAGGGCAATGGAAGGAGGCAGCTCTAGAGACTTTGTCATCCCAGGCCCTTTTCCAGGCCAGGTGCTTCAAGAATGAAGAGGAGAGGGAGAAAGAAACAGAGAAGCTTTCCCTTTGCTCAAAGGAGGGGTGGGGGAGCTTCCTGGAGTTACTCCCATCCCCTTCCATAAGAAAGGTGTCCTGGCAGGGAAAAGAGAGATTTCTGCTGACTTTCTGCAGCATCTGTGATTGACTGATCTTCCTCAGCAGACAATGTAGTAGGGAAAGCAACCAAGCAGAGGAGGCTCTCCCTCAGGTAGTGGGACTCCAGCCAGACTCCTGAGACTCACAAAGAAATCCTCAATAGCTGGCAACAATCTCAGTCTAAAGCATCTTTTCCCAGACTAATGGATGGAATCCTGGGCCCATGAAAGTCAGGGGCAACACTCCTAATGATGATAGCAGAGCTGGGATTTCACCCTGGGAGAGCTGTACAGTGAAGATTCCCATTGTGATACCCATAGAACATATTACATGTTGGGTGTAATGAGTTTGTACAGAACTCAGAATACACCATGGTGATAAATGCAGGATGTTTAGATTAGATTAGATTTCTTTGTTCTTTAAATTGCGTAGTTATCATCCATGACCTAGTCAAAATGTTCTGAAAAGCGATTGTACGTATTTAATTGTAAAAAAAAAAAAGAAAATTACTGGATGGATAATTAGAAAATTTAATAGCTCTGACAGCAGATGTGCTATTTTACTTTAGGAGTATGCTTGTAAATAAAAAAGAGTAAGTATGTCAGAGGCACAAAGATGACATCAGAAAAGGTTCTTTAATTTACAGATGACTGCTCCTTTCCAAAAACATTAAAATGGAAAAGCTGGATTGATTTAATCACCCGTACAAGTGAAACACTGTAATGATGATACATAGTGCCAAATTGGTCTTTTGGGACTTTTTCCACGTAAATAAGACAAATCAAACCTTGAGGTTCAGTGCCGATATGATCTGACAAGTGAGCCAGGCTTTTCACTTTACTTTGATCCAGCTCCAAAAACATACCTAAGGTAAAATTGTGTTTAGCCAGTTTCCATCTCAATTTTAATTTTAAGACATTTATCATATGGGAAACTTGCCTATAGTGCTTAACAAGAGAAGTCTGACTAACCTGAGTCACAGCCTTAAACATAAAATCCCCCTATTTTTGCTGCTAAGACTGAAATATGTCAACTATAATATGCCAGCTGATGAGAGTCAGCATTATCCGACTGTTTTTGATGGCGTGTTCTGGATTTGTACAATCTGACTTAGAATCTTCAAATGTTTCTACCACAGTTCTCCTTTTCTTACATTTAAGTATTTGAACCTATAGTTCTAAAGATAGTAAAGCAGACAGGCCTTTGTTTTCTAAATGACTTTCCAGTTTTACCACAAACACTGCAAATAGCCAGAATACACTGGGCAAACTACAGTGAATTGCCTTGGAAGACAAAGTCAGTATGTGTACATTTTATTTTGATTTGCAAACTCTTCTGGTAATTTTTTTATTATATTCAGTATTAGGTGTTATTTTTATTTTCACTTTTGGCTCTTTCCTTATTTTAATTACAGAATGAGGATTCCACAACTCAAAACCTCTACTAATAAAGAAAAAATCTTGGCCAATACTTTCAGAATTGTGAGCTTAAATATGGATTTTGTAACCTCATTCTAAGCACCCCCTTTAAAAAAAAAAAAGTAGCCCTTGTGAATAATATAAAATCTTGGGGATTTTTTTAAAACTTCAATTAATTACTAGCTAGCATATTTAGGATTAGCAGGGGTCTTTTCTCTGCCTCCCTTTTTTGTATGTGTGGGTCGAGATTAATGAAAATAAGAGGGATCTTTCATTCGGGGTCTTAAATATAGCATTATGTGCCTACCAGAAATGTAGGATAAAATATTTGCTCTGCTTGAAGATTATGTGATATTTGTATTCTAAGCCTCACCACAGTGGGTTTCTTTAAATAGAAGCTATACTTTACTCCTAAATTGCTTAAGGCAAAGGAAGCAGAGATGATGTTTTTATGAATGTTTAAATGCAAATAGAACTGAGAGTGAATGCTATGCTAGCTAACATCAAAGGCTCACCAAAGTCTCTGCATTAATGAGGCTCTTTGTTTCCTGGATCACAGATTACAACAGGTTTCCAACTCATTGCCAAGGTTTTATCTCCATTTGGGAGGGCTGTAAATCTCAGACGATTTTTTTTTTCAGATGCAAAACAAGAGGATCATCTGGAAAAAAAGTAAAGTGGCAAATATTTCATTCAAACTATTCCTCACATTTCTTTCAGCTTTTGATTTTTTTAAAAAACAATCTGAAAAAGAAAATTTACAGATTTGCCTAAACTGTAGCACTTTCATTAATTAATTTTGAATAGCAGAATAGATGCATAAATGGCATAATTTATAATGTCCTGTCTATTTTACGTATAATCTATTTTTTCCCACAAAAAAGTAGCAACAATTTTTTGGCGCAACAAATCATGTATCAGGGCATAGTGGATTTTAAAATTAAATATATTCATTACTTTTAAAAGTAGCATCAAATATTTATTCTCACCTCCCAAAAAGCAATAAAAAGATGCACAAAGTAATGGTATCTAATTGACAAGCAAAATAGGGATCCAGAGTTTCAACTCCTTGTTTCAAGTGTTGAATGTGACAAATACGTGTTATATTGGGTCATAAAGACCAATTTACATGGCGTCATTATACTGTGTAGCAAAGCTCTTCCATACCCTGGGCTATCTTGTGCAATCATAATTAAGGAAAACAAATATCAGTGTGTTTTTCTAAAGCTACCAGAGACATGCACAGGACCTGTTGTATATGATCAACAGAGATGGGGAGTTTCCTTTCCATGGGAACTGTGAGGGGTTTTTTTTTTTACTTGTCTTTTGTTTTAACAGACGCCAAAACAGAAGTGTCTAGTGCCTTGGAAATTGGCTGTGAAGATGTTAATTTCATGTTTCCTGACCCTCCGGGCAAGTTAGGAAAACTAATAATTTTCTGAAATCTGACTTCATGTCTATCTTTGTAAAGGAAACGGGGAGTGGGGGCTGAGAAAATGCCTTTGCTCTCCCCAGGGACCAGGACACAGAAGACTCGGGACAGGGGGTGGCCGGAGGGGATGAAGGAGATGAGCCCCCCCTGCCCCCCAAGTCCATATTCAGTCCATTGAGCCTAGCACATTGTCTCCGCTGGGCAGAGACCCAGCAAAAAGCAGCTGGATCAAAGCATACAAGGAGCCCTGGGGCACTTTAAAAACTAACAAATTTATTTATCACTGGAGCTTTCGTGGGAGAAAAGAAGTGGGGTATTCTCCCAGGATAGCTCATGCCATGAATAAAGTTGTTAGTCTTTAAAAGCGCTAGTATTAATGTTGAAAAGTGGCACTTTTAAAAACTAACCAATTTATTTATAGCCTGAGTTTTCCTGGGAGAAAAGAAGTGGGGTTTTCTCTCAGAAAAGCTCATGCCATAAATAAATGTGTTAGTCCAGTGGTTCCCAACCTTTTTCAGGTGAGGGACCCCTTTTTAACAAAAATAAAATTTGTGGCTCCCCTGGCTGATTACGTAATCTGGCCCGTGTGAGCAGACACTAACTTCCACCACTCTGGCGGTGCCACTGGGACTGCCGGCGAGCAGGGTTGCCGCCACCGTGGCTGTACTGCTGGGGAGCCAAGCCACAGGACATGCAGCCCCCTGCCCTTGCCCCTGCCAGGGAGCCACCACGGCCCCAAACCCCTTCCAGGATCCAGGCACGCAAAGGGAAAGGCAGTCCTGGTGGGGAGCATTGGGGCTGCAGCTGGATTCTAACCCCGGTAGGGAGACCCCCTGCAGCACGGCCATGGACCCCCAGGGGTCGCCGGACCACAGGTTGGGAACCACTGTGTTAGTCTTTAGAAGTGCTATCAGACTCCCGGTTTGTTCTGCATTAGACTCACCCAACCACCCCTCTGCAACGGGTCAGCGCAGGCCCTTCCCCTCCACCCAACCTTTCCAATATCCTGGATGGGTCCCATCTAGATGTCAGGCAAATGGAGGCCATGTCCTCTTTACGTTCATATCTTCCTTTTGGCAGGCATTTTAAAATACATGATTTTGTATACATGATTTTACTTATAGGGGTTAAAGCAGGGGTCTCAAACATGCAGCCTGTAAACTTTTCCTGCGGCCCACAATGACACTATCAGTACCAATATTTGCAATATTGTTGTATGAAAAGGTTTCAGTGGTGCAGCCTTGGGCTAACATATTGGTCCTCATGTGGCCCTCTGTGAGTCCTCATGCAGCCCTTGTGGTGATTTGAGTTTGAGACCCCTGTCTTAGAGTATGCTGGAATACCCCCAAATACCTTATTTTTAGAGGGAAAGCATTCCAGGGTCTCCTAAAAACCAAACACCATTATATTAATACTCCATTTGCTCCTCACATCCTCCTTTCCATACTTCCCTATCCTCCTTTCCAGGCTTTGCCATCTGGTAGCTCTCACCCCTTTTCCTAGCCAGCTCAGTGCCCGCTTGAGTCTGCAACAGGAGGGCCCACAGCCAGCTGTGCACCACCAGGACTAGCCTGCCTGGGGGCTGGACTTGATGATCTCATCAACATTGTTCAATCAATCAAATCATAGGGCTGGAAGGGA
>ML682007.1:10905877-11132184 GCA_007922195.1 Podocnemis expansa | reverse complement strand
TCCTCCCCCCAGGCTCCCGTGCAATGAATAAAACTTTGCTTCCCCCCCAGGTTGCCGTGCAGTGAATAAAACTTTGCTTCCCCCACCCCACCCCACCCCACCGCGCTGGCTTCCGTGCAGTGAATAACTTTGCTTTTCCCCCACCAGGCTCCCGTGCAATGAATAAAGCTTTGCTTTCCCCGCACCCAGGTTCCCGTGCAAGGAATAAAACTTTGCTTTCCCCCCCAGGTGATCCGGCGCGGGCAGGATCCGCAGCGAGTTTATCCGGAGAAGCTCCCGGACCCCATGGAAGATGGTTAGTGGATGGCGCCCTTTGCAAGGACCCTGCAAAGTGTCAGCTAGCAACCATGTTATGCACATTAAGGAGCGCCCCCTAAACTTCCTCTTGCATGCCCCCCAGTTGCAAATCCCGGGGGGTGCGGGAGAAACTCCGCTTTCCGTCTGCACCGCACTGCAAAAATCTGCGGGGCACTTGGATTCCCCTGGGGAGAAAAAGCCCCGCGCGCCGGAACTATTGTCTGGCAGCCCCGCAGGGGGTCTGGACCACGCCGGGGGCGTTTAGTGTGTAAACGCCCCCCCCCAACCTCCCTCGGGGGTTGCAATAGCTCAAGGTCTCTGGCGGGGGGCGGGAGGCAATTTTGCAAAGTTTCTTCTGAGCAGGGAGGATGGGCTCGGGGTGCCCCCAGCAAAAAGGGAAGGTGCTCAGCCACCAACTTTGGATTTTGTGTTGGTGCTAAAGCCCGGGTTGAAGTGCTGGGGGGAGTGAGCAGTCACAACCCCTCCATTGTGGGGCACTGAAGAAGCCTCAGGGCAAACAGGCACAGCAAATAATGCGAGGGCACCAAAGGGTTGCAGGTAGTGGGGGCATCTCAGAGGCATCGCTGTAGGGCAAGTCCTAATGAAGTACTTTGCTTTTAACAGGTATAAAGCATCAGGACACAGGGATGTACAAAGGATCTGCTTATTCTGGGTACCCTTTCCTCATGCTTTCAGACCCTTATCTGCCCAATGGATCTATGTCACCTTTGGTGAGTTCATCCTATCTTTGAGAAGTTTTCTGACTTTCCACCATCGAGGCGTTGTATTGCCTGCCATGCACTTCACTGAGTCCCAGGGCTTTCATGGGCGGGCTGTAGCATAATTTCTATAGTGCCTTGGAGGATAGCCTGAAGAAATTAATCACAGCTCTTAAAAGGAGGCTCAGCAGCAAGCCCCTTGTGTAGGTCTGAATAATCCAGAAGGATTTCTCTTCAGACATCCTGAGCTTCTAGTTTCAGCCCCCATGTTTCAACAAAACAAGCAGCCTCCAGAATGCCTTTTCGTTTTGCAAGCGTGTTGGGTGATGATAATTTGTGATGTCTGCGTTTAAGGGTCATCTTCTTAGGTGTCCCCTCACAAAATGCCTCGCTTTACGCCCCTGAAAGGAGGGATCTCCATATTGATAAATGTTTTATCATATTTAATTAACTGCAAATGGGCTAAGGATTTAATGTACTGGGGGGAGTGTTTGCTCCAGACTCTATTTTACAAACGTTTTATAAAGAAATATTAATTAAGTTGCATTATCAGGTATACTTAAATACTTGCAATAAGTTGTGCTAAATGAATTCTTTGATACAATGTGCCATGGGGAGGGGGGCGTAAACCAAGGCATTCCTGTCTGTAGCTATTTCTAGCACAGTTTCCAACAGAAATTCAAACAAACAACCTCAAAGGGGCAAATTCTGCTTGCCTTAGCACTAATGGAAATCTGGAGTGACTGCAGGGCAGGGGTTTTACCCATTATTCTGAAATTGGAGTTGTGTAAATGAGAACAGAATATAGTCCCTCTTATTTCCGTTTTAGTTTTGGTCTTACCCTTACGGGATTTTGAACAACGTCTTTTTTTACCTCCTTGTTTATAAACCTAAAGTTCATTAAAATTCAACTAGATTTAGGAATTTTAGTCAAGCATTTGTACATTGGAAAAATAGAACAAAAATAGCTGCTATGAAAAATGCTTTGGAGGTGGGGTGCTATGAAACTTTAAGTACCAGTGACATAGAAGTGTTCATGTTCATCCAAATGATTGCAATAGCACAAGGTTTTAAAGTATTGCAGTTAACCTGCGGGGTTGTGTTGGTGTATGGTTGTTTTTTGAAATCTAATTGTAGTTGTAGTGCAAGCTTGCATTATACCGTACCAGGTAGACCTTCAGCTAGTGGAGAAGGTCTCAATTCTGCTGAAGTCAGCTTACAGAGGTTGAAGATCTGCCTTGATGTTTTTATAATCTTCGTACAAAAAGAAATGATTCATTTGCAAGACAGTGCCACTGTGAAACATTGCCATGAACGCTTCTATCCATTACCCCAAGTTCCCCTTTATCATCTAATTTCTTTAACAGATGATGCTCCTCATTCTCCTCTTTCAAATTTTGAAGTGTGAGGCTAAAGCTTTATTGTTGTTTACAAGGGCATTCATGTGTGCTCCCTTGTGGGGTATGTGGAGTAGTTGTCACCACAACTATTCAGATGCATGAGAATTCTGTGAATATTTCTATAAATCTTACCCCTTTGCAGATCTCATTCTGTTGGTTAAAACTGTGGCACCTTATTTATTAGCGCTGAGGTTAAGAAATAGGCTTTTGGTTAGTGCACCAGTTACGGAACCTCCTGTAAGCACTAACATAAAAAATGAGATTTACAGTTAGAGGAAAAGAGGGTAAAACAAACAGTACAGAAATCAGGAGAGAAAAAACAATGGATTTTTTTTAAATCAAGCTGTACAGATTGTGCAATGCCTTAGGCTTGGCGGATGAAAATAGTGATTTAATTTTCTGTCTAAAAATCTGTAACCTCCAAGAAATATGGGAAGAGTTCTTCCTTAAATCAAAAAGTTGCTAGTCTCCTTCCTTTAACTATATAGAAAGTGTAACTCAGGGGTTTCAAACTCAAATCACCACGAGGGCCCCATGAGGTCTAGTACATTAGCCCAAGGGCCACACCACTGAAACCTTTTCATATAGTGATATTGCAAATATTGGTAACAATAGTGTCGTTGTGGGCTGCAGGAAATAGCTTTGGGGCCGCATGCGGCCCGCGGGCCGGGTGTTTGAAACCCTCAGTGTAATTAATCTTCCAAGCAATTTCGTCTGTTTTTGCTATTGACTCATGGTACAAAAGTTAACCCAGTAAGTACTTCTGCTGCTGTCATTTGTGATTATATTAATACGATTCATGTTTTATAAGAAGTAGGTCTTGACCTGGTGGTTATACCTATTAATTGTGTGATCGGTATTATAACTGAAGATCGGGAGTATCCATCCTGCAAGACTAACATTGAGTTTAATTAGAATTCTGGCAGGTTAAAGAACTGCCGTTTGCTTTTTTTTTTCTTTTTAATGTATGAACAAAGGAGTTTGTACATCACTATCGAGAATCTGCTTGGAGTTCTAAAGGGGTACCTGTGTTAGTCTAGTTCAGCAAAGAAACAAACGGCGAGTTGTATGGCACTTTTAAAGACTAATTGGGCCATGCTGTGAATATTTATAGGTGGCTGGTATGAATATTGTAATCTTGAAGAAAAAGATTCAAAGCACATGATTTTCAAACAGTGAGAGGCCATTTTTTCATTAAACCATTGAAAAACAAAATTACAGAGAGGCTTCAGGAATAGCGAAGCTCCTGAAAGAGCCAAGGGCATTCAGAATTAAGGATGTAAGCTGAACCCCCGCACTGTGGTGCGTTACAAAAATCACGTTATCTGGAGATTCCTGTTTTAGATGTGTTGTGAATTAAGGCCAGAGTTAGTCTTGATTGTCTCTGCTTTTGTGAACGTGTCACAACTTGAGCATTACTATGTTAACATTTAATTTAAAAAAAAAAAAAGTTTTCACACTAGCGCTGGTTGTAGTTTAGTTTCCTAAGAACTTGGTCATAACTGAGTAAGTGAAGTATACACCAGGAGCATTTGGGCTTATAGTCAGGACCTTGCAGCATTCCAAGTTTCCTATATATAGTACATTTTATCAAAATGCACAGAGTCCTGATTTTCACATGTCATGTGCCTTTCTCGAACCATGAATTAAAAGTAACTCATTACTTGAGTTCACCGGCCATAGAAGTGCTAGTTGATTAGCTTTATGGTGAGACAATGGGGAAAAGCAGTAGGTGCTGGAATTAGATATGCTAGAGTTGCACTCCCTGGCTTGAAGTGGTTTCCATCACATACAGGATTTACAGTTTCATTCAGTGGTTCTCATCACCCTACACAGGGCCCTATTTTAGCTTCCTGGGCTCAGCTATGTGGCACTAGCCAAACTTTGGCTGCCCATACAAATAGCCTGCAAAGGTCCTTTTTACTATGATTATGGTCTATTATATTGATGCCTTCTTGAGCATGCTTTGCACAGATCGACCTAATGCAGCCACAAGGTTTTCTGGATGGATATGTTTCAAGGAGCTAATCCAATACATCTTACTCAGAAAACTCAGTTTTCCCAGAGCAGAACATCTGTAGATGCTCAGTTGCAAATCTGCATTAAATTTCTGATGGAGTATTCATGTATTCTGAAAGTAAGTTTCCAAATGAAACATGAGATCATAAAAGTATATCCTTTCTTAAATGGTACAAATGACTTTCAAGCTAATTAAGGTGCCTCCTTAGTGGTTACCTCTGCCTTTTTGGTAGTTAAACAGTAGAGGTCAAAACTTTGATCAGATTAAAATCATCTTGCTCCAGCTGTGTGGTAGAGTTTAACCCCAGGAGATTTTTCTGAACATTTTGTTACATCTTGTGGTGTACAACAGTTAAAGGTTTTAGAAAGCAGGGATAAGTCACTAAATTTTGTATATAGGGCAGGGGTAGACAAAATTGGCTCGCAGCTAGGCACCTGCAATTTTGGTTGCCTGAGGGCACTCCTCCATTACATTTCTACAGTGGAGCTAGGTGACTGGCTACTAAAACTGGACCAGAAACAGCTGCCAAGGCCTGATACAGGGATATAAAATAAGGGAATGAACTGTGCAGTACTTGGGGCTTGAGGAAACTAACCTTGCCCTTCTAAAGTCAGTGACGGAATTCCGAGTCACTTCATTTGGGCAGGTTCAGACAGTCTAATCCTGGGCCAAATTTTGTCATCATTTTCTGAGGAACACAGTTGCATTTGCTGGGCTTGTAGGATAACTGTAAGGAATAATGAATGCTTTTCAGATGCAAAGTTGAGACTATGAAGTGGCTTTCCTATTCTTCTGACTCCAGCAATCTGGGGCTTCAGTGCCACTCACTCTTGTGAAAACACACATACTCTAAGAAGTCTCTTTAAACCCCTCAAACCAAAGCTCATATTGGATGACAGAAAGAAGAGGGAGCATCCAAAGCTCCACCCACTTGAGATGCCATGGTACAATGCCATTCACAGAGGATTGTGTGGACTTTCAAAAATTGGATGACCTGCAGCTCCCAGGCTTGATTCTGCCTCAGGAATTTGGATACACCTTTGGGCAAGGTGAGGTTAAGGCATAGCCACACAAGGTGTATGCCTTGGGCCCCAACTGTTTGGAATCAGGTGATAAGAAGCTTTTTGAGCTAAAAGAAAATCCCCTTTGGCTGTCATCAGTACAACACCTATGGCACACAGCAAACCAGTACACTTTCCATTCAGTAGAGGGCAGTGATAAAGTCTAATCACTTTGTTACAATCCATTAAAAGTCTGCTTCCTTTCAACCAAACAAATCCAGAATCATCATCTACAGCCCACTTCACCTGAGAGGAGTTCAGAGTTTTCTAGGCAACTCAATCAGCTTTGTGGTTTTTGTTCCCCCCACAGCTGGTGAAAGACAAGGCTAAATTCTATTTTAGTGTCTTCTCCTCTGAGAAAGTTGCCTTTTCTTGGTCTGAAAAGAATCTGTTCCAACACCTTGCAAGTTCCATCTACTTTGTATGCTAAAGAATCCCATAGCAAACGATCAATTCCTAACTCACTAGAATATGAAGAGAAATTAGTAGTACAAAAATTGGCCAAAAATTAAAATACGTAGGTCAGTGACCTACTCAGATATACTTGAAGCCTAAAACTGTGGTGGTTCAAGCTTGCACTGGGGCAAATATTAGAGGTCTGAGGGGGGAAAAAAGCATTAGAGGAGATGCTGTTCCTATTACAAGCAATGGTAAAATGCCCCTCGGCTCCAGCATTTGTCATTGCCTGTCTCTTTAGATTCTCAAAGCCATATAAATACGCAGTTAGACAGATCATCCTAGGAGAGCACCTGCAAATAAAAAGTAGCTCTGTGCCTTACCACTGTTGTCTACTGCTGAATGAAGTTGACAGAGCCATCATGATTTTAGTTTTTCTCTTGACAATAAGTCCCAAAGTGTTGGGCACTAGTGGGACTCTGCTCTTTCCTTGCAGCTTCCAGTGAAGGTTATTTTGCTCAGCTATCTCCTTTTCCTTTAAATAAAAGCAGCGAGTGCTTGGCCAAAGGGCATCCCAGCTATGGAGGATTAATTTGCTCTCCACTGACCAAACATCCTCCTCCTCTGCCAGCATTTCATCTTGCTTGAGGTAGAATGAAGGTGAAAATAGTTCTTTATAGTCTAGTGAAGTGGCAGATGGGTGTATGTACCAAGAGACACTGATTCTAGAGTTGTCTGTTTAATATTTGGTTCAGCTGTGGTCATACCCTGAGGAAAATGTGTGCGTTAATTTCTATGGACCATCAATTTTTAAGGAGTACTTGAAATAAATTGAGCTAATTTAAATAAATTGAGTTCTGCATGAGAAGCGATGACAAGATACGGACCTTTGCCCTCTTTCCCCTAATATAACCTTCTTTTTAAGAGTTGGGGGGGGGGGGGAATCACATGGAAACTCTGGTTGTGAGTAGCAGTATGCTTATATTTAGACAGTTTAAAGGGTGCAATACATGTATCCTTAACAGGATGCCTTGTAACTTGTTGCATCCGCCATGAGTGTAGCTGACTGGTATGTAGTTGTAATTATGTTAATTTTGATGCGTGTTAAAAGTTACCGCCCAGGCAGGTTTGATTGTTGTTGTTGCAGTTTGTTAAAATGTTACCAGATCAGCTGTTCAGGAATGTTTTAAAAACAAGAGCAAACCTAAAACCAAAACTCACAGGCTCATCCATGTTAATAATTAATGTTGTGGAAACTTAGACTTTGAAGAACAAAGTGATTTTTAGGTTAATCAGAGATACAGGGTCTGAAACAAGAGGACATGCTTATTCAGCCTAATAGCCATCATTTAGCTTCTCAAAAGTTGAGATCATTTAAAAAAAAAAATCTAAAACATGACTGCTCTAGGCTCAAGACACATTTCAGCCTGTAGTCTTTTTTTTTTTCTTAGTTGATTTAGACACTATTAAAACCCTATGTTCACATGGAAATCTGACAGATCCCTCAATGCACAACTGCTTCTCATTTACCTGTAACAGTAACCATGCTTACATTTGTGCGACTAAAACACAAACATATCTGTGTGACTATTTACTATTCTCATACTGTATCTATGATGGGCCAGATTTTAGTTTTAGATACAGAAGCAGCTTGCATTCCTGTGTATCTTAGAAAATCTGCTAGCATAGCAGATCTTTCAAGGTGCGGTCATGTTCACCGCACACCTAAGATTAAAAGTGGATCCTTACTGTCTATATATAAAGATGGTAGATTACAACTGTATGCACTGAGAGACATACCAGCTGTTCTTAAAGAATCACTTATGCTTACTTTATCTATAAAATTCTGACTACACTAAGATTTGCACTGACACCACAGTTAAAGTTCCTTTTGTGCAACTTAGTATTTCAGTTTCAGTGATTTGCCTTTTCTGGACTTAGAGAAAATAAAGGAAATGGATAATCCAGTATCCCTTACCTCCAAATGTGTGGAATTTTAAATGAATGATGTGAGTATTTTAATAGCGAGATGAGTGATGTTTGCTTGAAGACAAACAAGGAGTCCTGTGGCACTTAAAGACTAACAAATTTATTGCATGAGCTTTCTTGGGAGAAAATCCCACTTCATCAGACACTTTGAAGATGGGGGAACTTATGGAATGGAAGGAAATAAATGCTGGGAACTGTAAGTTATGGGAACAGGTCACACTGTAATAGCAATCATGAAGTTAATGGATTTCTGCTTCAAACAGCTGTATTCAGTGCCTTGCATGTAGCCAACTTCCAAAGGGGCAGCCATGTTAGTCTAGTTCAGTAAAACAAACAAGGCTGCCTGTGGCACTTAAAAGACTAACATTTATTTATTGCATGAGCTTGTGCGCCAACTGTAATCTACCATCTTTATATATAGAAGTAAGGATCCACTTTAATCTTAGGTGTTTACTTGGACGGAGTAGGTTTGCATGAGTGGTAATAAAGCCTGTTCATTTGCCATTCTGTCAAGACTTCTGCTATGGGTATGTGTTACACCTCCTCATGAAACCGCCACCAAGGCACCAAGCATTCTTTGTTGCATTTATTCTGCAATAGAGCCATTTCAGCTATAGTGTTGATGATCCACACAGTACCCAAAAAACCACTACAGCAAAGTAGTATGGTGTCACAACAAGAAAGGCAACGTCTCTCTCACTTAACTGCCTTGAAGAGGAGATGCACGACCCTGCTTAGACTGACAACATCAGATAATACTCATTCCTTTATTCTCTGCTGCTATTCTTTAGCTTTTTATGCCCCTCTCATTGCATCTTAACTTCTTTATGTTGTTTTTTCTTAGTACTGGCAGCATCTTTCATAGAGTGCACCATAATTGTTGCTTGAGTGTACCAATGGTGAATAGAAGTCACAAAGGCAGTAAAGTATATAGGGGGCCCTTGTCAGACCCTTAAAGGCATCATCATCCTAGGGGAGACTTCTCAGCCTACACAATATCCTATGTGTGCACTAAAGTGGGCTCTTTTGTGCTGTCTTTTTTTGAATAACCTTTCAAAGGGGAAAAGAAAAAGCTGTAACATGATTTGCTCATTAATCGTCCTGGATCTGGAAGATGTGAGAAAGGCTCAATAGGAGGACTGGGTGATTCAAAGGACTGGTAATGGGCTACAGAGCTATTTACTTTGTGGTTGCTAGTTCTAATCTAGCTGGGTTAAACCCTAAGGCCCATTACGCTCTCTCCTCTCAGTCCAGTTATTGGTGGACTTGTCTGCATAATAAAAGCCCCTGTTGCATTTGAGACCACCCTGGTTAGAAGTACCAGCAGACAAATTTGGGATGATCTGGGTAATGGACTGGCCTCTCACCATACTAAGTTAGCATTGAGGTACACTAGGGAGCTCACACTGACTGCACAAAATGAGGGCTTCATTGTCTAGGTAGGACAACCAGTTCAGCATACTTAAGAGTGCTACGTCTGCCTTCTTCCTTTCTGTAAAGGAAATGACAGCATCATGCACTTTTGGGCCTATAGAATCCAAATACACAGCAGCCTTTCCTCAATCACCTCTAAACTAAATTGGCCAAGTCTCTCTCACTGTTTGTTGGTGTCTCTTCACCATCACTGCAAGAACGCCCGCCCCTTCGGTCTGTTTTTAGATGTTTATAAATTAACTCCAGACTCCAAGCTATTGAGGGCCCAATTCTGCCACCCTTATTCAACTTGAGTAGTTTCATGGTGATCAGTTACTACTTAATATGAGTAAAGTTGGTGGAAACTGGCCCCCCGGGCTTAACTGGTGGACAGATAAACAAGGAGTCCTGTGGCACTTAAAGACTAACAATTTCATTTTAGTGGGATTTTCTCCCAAGAAACCTCATGCAAAAAATAAAATTGTTAGTCTTTAAGTGCCACAGGACTCCTTGTTTGTTTTACTGAACTAGACTAACGCGGCTACTCCTTTGGATCTTGTAGACAAAGTAGAGTGAGAAGGAAGCAGTTGACTGTCCAGAAAAGATAAGCCTTTGAATAGATCCTTTGTAGTTTGGCTCTCAACAGTTGGTGGGTCCTTTTTAGTGGTTCCTCTAGTTAGGAAGCCTGTCTGTTTCTCTCTTCTCCAGACCTGATGTATGAAGTGCTTACTTCTAGTCAGAAATAAAGTGAGTTACCAATACTTATGATGCATGATATTTTTTTAAAACATCAGTGGTTTACATGTTGTACTATTAAAGTGCCAAAGAACATGGTATATAAAATAATTGTTCTGAAAGGAGATAGGTGCTGCTTAGTTAGACTTCATACAGTTCAACTTTTTATAATTTCAATAGCTAATATCAATGTTGTATTCTTAAGTGTTTATTTTTGTCAATTTAAATTTGCAATTGGAGGAAATTATGGGGGGGATCAAAATGGGGGCAGACAGTTGAGAGTATCAGATTCAGAAAGTTAAAACATGAACTGTTAAAACAAATGGTCAGCATCATGTCAAACGTGAAAGTAAATAGTCAAACTCAAATTCTCAAGGAGCATTTTTCTTTGCTTATCATTAAATTTCAGTAATCAGTGAAAATATTTTATATCAGCTTTTGTGTGTGTGAAATTGGTTGTTTTACCCACATGTACAGATCAAAATCTAATCCTTTGAAGCCTACTTATTGTGATGAATCATTTCAGATATATTAACGGGTATTAAAAATTCTCAAGAGGATCTATGGCTAGCTGTTCAATGTAATTGACTAAAAGTGTTCATTAATTCACTGTGATGATCTAGCATTATTTCTAATATGACATTGGTGTAAATGTCACTCAGTGTTTCCAGATGTTTAAATATCTTGTGATTGACTTGGAAGTGAGAAAAGACAAGGAACACAGAGTTGTTTTCCAGTCTTCCAGTGGTGTAGGAAGGAGGACATGACTGAGGTGTGTTGCCCCTCTGGTGAGCCCCAGCTGACAAAATGGCCTCTTGAGTACACAGGCTGTCAAACTGGCCAGAAGTTCAGGATTGCAACCACAACCTCTGGTCGTATGCTAAGCACAGATCAGCCATACTAAAGAATGTAGTCCATTGTCATTTACTTGGAGCCAAAATCAATATTCTCTTTAGCTAACATTGTTGGAGGTTTTAACAAACTAAAACTAGGTATTTAGAATCTAGAGCACTTCCTACATCCACTTATAGTTTGAAGCATGACCAACTGTTAGGCAGAAAGTACTGAGTGTCTCTTGTTCTGCTGAGCCATTTGAACTATGTACACGTGAAAAAGAGCTACACAGTAATCATGGACTGACCACAATTTTTTTTTTCCCCAAGTGATTCAATCCCTATGCTAGATGCTGAATTTATTTTCTCCTGTGGCTTGTTTGTTAGAATGGCATTCGTTAGTGTAAAAAGAAATTCTTCTGGGATGCAACAAGCAGGAAAGGAAAATTAACCAGGGAGAAGCTAGAATCCTCAAAAGTCTTATTGACTCAGCAAAAGGACAACAATTTATAATGGTTCAGTTGGTGTTTTTAATGAAAAATCCTTGAAGTGGCTTGAAAAAGCATAACCTGTGCTCTAACTGTGGAAGAGTGGCCCCTATATGTATTATTTTGGTGTTTGGGAGATTTAAAAAAAACCACTCAACCGAGTAAAAATTGGTTCGTGTTTTATAGCATGGAACGATTAATGATTTGAGTCTCATAAAATAGTACTTCCTAGAAGTAACACAAGCTTGTGTATCATTTAAGTTGAAAAAGCAAAGGGTCTGCTGCTAAAAAATCTTCTGCATCCAACCTCTTTTTAAGGTTAATATGACTGCTGTTTAGATGTTGAAGCAAATTCTGCTCTCAGTTACACAGACACAACCCCAGTGACACTGTTATAACAGATGAAAATCTGGCCTTCATGCCATAGCTTACAACAAGTGGTAACATGGGCTTTGAAATCAGAGCATCTTAAATGGCAAATAGATTTACAGGTCCCTACTGACATTTTCTAGGCTCATATGTTTTGTCACTTAAGACAAACAAAAAAGTACTAATCCTAAATCTAAAGCAGAAGCAATAATATAAAATAAGACATGAAAAAAATTGTTCAGCTTTCTCTGATACAAAGCAATTTGAGCAGGCTTCTACACCATATGAAACACATTATAAACACTCTTGTAAAATCCACATCATTATACCACATGAAAGGCTGGGTACTAAAAATAGCCATTCACAGAGGATGCAGGCTAGTAGTAATTTTGGCAATCATGAAATAGTTGCATTGAAATCCACATGCACGCACACCCACAAAGAGCTCTGATTTTTGAATATACTTAGCAACAGGATAGTCTCCCATAAATAGTCTTCCATGCATTGCCTTTTCTTTCTGCTCTTATTCCTGCTTCTCTGAATCTAGCTTTAAATCGAGAAAATGGGTAATCAGTAGAGATCTGCTTTCCCACAAGAACTCTTTCCCTGTCATCAGTTGGATAGTCTCAGTGCTTCAAAACATCAGTGGTACTCTCCCTTCACTATTCTTCCAAAACAGTCCTCTTTTTCCCCCCTGAAATAGGGCAGCTCTTCTCAGGGGCATTGTCAGTATAGTTTTTCCTTAACCCATTCAAGAAAAAGCAGTGCTTATTAGATTTTCAGTTTGTCACAGAAGCAAAGCACACACAGTTGCCTGGCTATATGGAAGTGTGACCATCAAAACTTCTATTCTTATCTAGTGTTCTTGGTTTAAGAACTACCATACCTACTCAAACCATGTGCTTCAATATTCAGAGGAATGAGGGGGGAAAGTAAGAAATATGCAGTTATGGAATAACTTGTCCAAAAGGGAAACTACTACTTTACATCATCAGCTAGAGGGTGGCTTACGCCTTGAAGCTTGAAGGTTTAGTCTCCAAACTATGGGGACAGATCTTCAGCTGGTGAAAGCTGTCACAACTCCACGGAAGATGATAAAGAATCAGTTGATGTAAACTGACCTATTATAAGAGTATCTATTTAGAAGGTTTGCAGTACAGGTGTTGATCTGTATTTGATTTTTCTCTTCTAAATAGAGACCTGGACACTAAATCCAAGGGTGCTTTGTAGCTTGAGCCCTTCCCCACCATTAGCTGGAAGTCTCCCCTAAACTCACTGGATATATTTTTCCCTACAAGTTAATTTGCTTATGGGAATGAAAGGAAAGCTTTGGAGATATGAACCAAAATAATAGTGTAGTCAAATTTACATGGTTTCTTAAATAGCTGGCATGAAAATCATTGTCTGAACTCCCATTCAAATAAATTTGAGCTATGATTCTCATCATTTAGTACACAAAATCTTTAAGAAATAAGTGTAAGTGATTTGCTATGTGAGTTTCATTCACCTTCCAAGTTGTTTTTAACTTGAAGGGTAAATCTTGTCCTTTGTCCAGCTTCAGAGATCTTTCTTAATCTCCAAACTTTTTCAATCAAGCTGTTGAATTTTTGCAGGCCTTCAGTAACTTTGGAGAATCTAATGCCATCATATAACTGTTAGCTCTTTCTAATACAGTTTCCTAAAAAGGAGGAAAAACTCAAAAGCCATAAGAATTTTGACTTATACAAGCCTCAAAATAAATGTGCTCAGAATTGAATATAAACAGCAGTGTTTTAAGGATATATTCTTACTGCAGTAGTAAGAAATCCGGTGTTATACCCTGGGAAATAAGTTGTACAAACTAGCTGGTGTTTAGATTTAGAAATAAGTTTTAAGTCGTTTTTGATGACTTTTGCTTTGAAATAAATTATTTTTGGTGTGTGCGTGTGTATGCTTTTTGCCATGACTAACTTCATGGCTGAGACCAAGTCATATTTGGCAATAAGTGTATTTGGGTTTCCTGCCATTTCACTGGGCTGGTACAAGGAAGCTTTGTTGTATGCTTACTATGAGCAGAACCCACTAATACATATTATTGGAGCTAGGCTTGAGTCTAGGAAGTATTCATGTGCCACTGAGCACAAGAGCTGACAGAATTTTATTCTTTCGTTCAAAAGACGGACAGCATTACATAAAAGTACTGTTCTCAGTGTTGGCATTGATAAAAATTGTGCAGCTGAAAAACATTTTAGACCTGTTGGCAAAGGTGTGAACATGATATATTTAAAAGTTATGTTAGATATATTGCCATAGTGCCTAGAGGATCAGGTTCCTGTAGTACTAAGCATTGTACTAAAAAAAATCCAACACTAAAAGAAGACTTTTGCGGGGGAGGGGGAATGGGCACAATCCTACATAGATGAATGAACACACTAGGAGTTGGCTAAACCTAATGTGGTAATTTAACTCATGACTTTCCAGTTTAAAAGACAGGAAAACTCAAACAACTTTGGCCTCTGCTATTTATAACTGACCCTCCCTTTTGAGGGGAGGTAATATCTTTTATTGGACCAACTTCTGTTGGTGAGAGAGACCATTTTACACAGATCGCTTCAGATCCAGAAGAACAACTCTGTGTAAACTTAAACAGTTTGCTAGTGCTTTTTTTTTTTTTTTTTTAAAGACTAACTTATTTATTGCATGAATTTTCATGGAAAAAAATCCCACTTCAGATGCTTGAAGTTGCGCATCTTCAAAGCTTCTGACAAAGTGGGATTTTCTCCCATTGAAGTTTGAGATAAATAAATGTTAGTCTTTAAAAGTGCCACCAGACTCCTTGTTTGTTTTGCTAAGCGAGACTCACACAGCTACCCCTTTGGAATCTGCAAGCTTGAAAGCTTGCCTCTCAAATACTCTTGGACACCATCACTGCATTTCTCCTTTTTAGACCTCCAGCCACCAGCAGGTGAGACTTAAAAATTAAATCAACACTTGAACAATTTAACACATTCCACCCAAGACAGGAGATTGCCTTACATCCTTGGGGCCAACTATCTCACTTACAAATAAGATTTTGATCTTCACTTTGGGGACAGTTATTCTTTTGGCTACTAAGCTGAAGATAAAAATCAGAGTAGAATGATTGTGCAACATGCTGTATCACTATTCACCTCACAGGCTTGAAAAATGAAACTTCAAGCAAATTGACACAGGATACTTGATTGGGAGGTGGCCACACAACATGTCTGATATGCAAATAACAGCTTAATAAAGAACTGAGATCCAACACTAGAAACTTAACTTGTCACATGACTGCAGTCAGGAAGTAAAGATCAGTCCTGTACCACCATTTGTATATGAAGTGGGATTTTCTCCCACAAAAGCTCATGCAATTAATATGTTTTTTAGTCTTTAAGTGCCACAGGGCTCCTCACTTGTTTCACTGTTTGTGTATCACACTTATATGGTGTCAGAAGGAAACTTTTTTTTTTGAAAAATAATGGAGAAAGTTAAAGTTTACCAAATCCCTCAGCAAAATGGAAACCCGGTACAGAGCAGGAGGAGGGGATTGCACCATTTGCAAATTTTTCCAGAAGCAATTGGTTTTGGAGAGGGTGGAATCTTCCATATTGCTGCAGAGATTAGCCCTTAAAGCAACGGAGATCTATAGTTCATTCCACAGCAGCACAAAGAGGATGGCAAAACACTCTAAAGTGGGACCTGGAAAGGCAGTTTTTACAGAAGTGTAACCCCATGAGACGAACAATGCTCCCATTATTATGAAGTTGAACAAATGGACTAACTAGAAATCAAATAATTTGTGACAACTGAATGAATTCATTCACAGCCACACTTATTGCCAAATCAAGTCTATTTCATGCAAAGAGCAACGGACATTCGCAGAACTAGTGAAAACTGTTTCCCAGATTAACTAGCAGGGAAAGACCGGAAGCGCCTGTAAATAAAACTTCTAAGAGATGAAGGCAGAATACTGAGGTAAATAATGAGACCTGCTGAGTCTTCTGCAAGTGTGCAGGCAGAAGTATCCAGCACAAGGGCTGGTGTCATTCATAAAATGATATTCAGAATGGTTGCCAAGTTTGCCACTCTTGGCACAAGTTTCAGGGGAAAAGAAATGCAAAAGCAAATACTTGAATCCCAGCCGTGGAAGTCAAAGTTGTGCTTGCTTCCACCAGGGCTGGCTTTGGCCCTCTGTTTATGGCATATATTACAGTATGGTGCTTGTAATTGAATTATTTTATTGACTTAGGGCCCTAGGAGCTTTGCCTGTATCACAACATGTAAATATTCATTAGGATATGTTAGTATGGAAGTTGTATATGGGATAATGGAGAACCTTTGAGTCATGCAAAGAGTGAGAGGTGCTATCAAGTTTTGTGGAAGAGAAATTGAATGAACTTGTGAATAAAGGACAAGAGAGTCAGGGAACCCGTGTCCTATCCCAACTCTGACATTAACTCCCTCTTTGAAATTGGTCTCAACTTCTCTGTGCCTAAGTTTTCATTCAAGCTTAATTGTTTAGAAAGCACTAAAAGGAAAGACAGCTCACTTAAAAATTAAGTATCTTCTCCCATACTCACTGTCAACCTATTAAGGTGATGGGTATTTTAGAAACACTCAGAACAGTTAAAACTGTTTTCTGTAGCACGTACTTTAGAGTATTAAAGAAGTTTCAACTTCATAATACTTAAGCAAATTGCAGGTGCCTCCAGACCACTCTTTCAACAGGCAGTTAGTTGCCATGTTGTTTTACTTGGGGGTGGGGGGAAAGCTTTTCAAACATAAATGATAAATTCCACTGAGGGGTGGTAGCTGGGTGGAATAATTGTTGTGAGCGTATGATCCCAAAATGTTTCAAGATAAATGCATTCTGCAGATCCATGTTGCATATCTGAGGACAAAGTGTCATTGCTCATTTACCAGCTTATAACATGCTGATAAGAAAAACCTCAAGAGGGTTGTACTACATGTTTTTTGAACATATGTACCAAACCTCTGGGTGCATAATTCAAATTCCTTGTTGTAAAGAAGCCTGTTTATCTTGGAACAGTTTTAACTTAAACAATAATCACTGAGAAATCATTTGTTAACTGTAGTAAGTAGCCAGTCTTGTCAGTTAATGGCTTGAGGCAAAATCAGGAGCAAATAGGATCTTTTTCAAGGGGGTGTTCCTGTTGCGTATGGCACAGAAAGGTTTATGATGAAAACATTAGTGGGCTCTGTCAACTGGATATAAACCAAATTTTGAAGACGTGAAGGAACTAAGAGTTATTTTGTTGCATAAGCAAGTCTTGCGAGCACGTCTGTTTGCATAATATTAAAGTCATTAATCATTCCGATGTTTCGGTTTTTTAATTTTCTGTTATTCAAACCAAGAGCGAACAGTGAGAGCATATAGGCACACGTGTTGACGCAGGCTGTCTGCACGTTGCCCGACACCTCTTTCATTCCAGAACGTTTTTTCTCCTCTTGGCCCAGAGAGGACTCTCAGTTCAGAGCACTGGAGAGATCAACCGAAGCCAGGATTCGTGACACACTTCAGAATTTGTGACAAAACTCTGCTTCCATGAAATCCTCATGGGGTTTAAGAGCAAGTGGAAGAAAAAGACTCATTTCTAAATAAAAGCATGGCTGTTATTTTCATGTAGGTAACAAAAGTTACCTGCTTATTTTTCTGAAGAACACTCCAGGTACAAATATATCCTCAGATTACTGTTGGCATTCAGCTGGAGGATGTTCAAAGTGAAGCCAAGCTGCAGCAATGGCCCAGAACTCGCAGAAAGAGAAGCAGAGAAGTCAGCTTGGCCTGCTACAAAGCCCCTTCACGCGAAGGTGGGGAATACCTGCCGTAAGAAGCAACTCCCCTAGGGTATGTCTACACTGGAGGCTCAGTTAAGTCAACCTAACACGGTCAACATTGCAAACTCCTGTTGACTGCCTGCATCCACACTGGCAGGTGCTAGGTCAACGAAGGAGTGGTGCCTTGTGGGTATCTGAGAACTCTGGGAGGGGGCCTGGAGGCCAGTAAGGTCAACTTAAGGGCTTTCCCCATCTACATTGGCTTATGTTAACTTAATAAGATCATCTTAAGCATTAAGTCAACCTTAAGAGGTGTTGTTGAGTCGACTTAAGGAAGTACTTAAGTTGACTTAATAAAAGCCCACTGTGGCCGCAGGAGACTGTAGGTCGACTAAACCTTCCTTAAGCTGACCTCAAGCTCCAGTGTAGATGTACCTCTAGTAACTTACCGAAGCCAGAAAAAATTAATGCTGTTTCCTGCTGCATGATTTTCCACTACCTGTTCTGTGCTTAGAGGACAGAAAGGTGTGTATGCTGCCAAAAGCTCAGTAGTGGTACAGGTAAGCTATGCAGCCAAAAGCCATGGGAGTCAGAGGGAGGTAGAGATGGTCTTATTTTCTGAGCCCCCAACATGTGTGTTTGACACTAGATTATCCCCACTGATTTTTGCCCATCACATAATTTGAAGAAACCTCCTCTGCAGCTGCAGATCTTCCCTCTCCTTGGGGGGAAGAAAGGTTGGTAACTCAATGAACTGAACTTCATGGAGTTTCAAGATAACAGCTGTGGGAGAACAGATTTGGTTCATTATTGTGGAACACCGTGTGGCCAGGACCAAGTTGTGAGGCAGAACTAATAGTATGGAAACAAATATAGTCAGCTTTTACTAAGCTGGTTTATAACTTACTTTAAAAAGAGAATGTGTGCATCTTGTAAAAGACAAGAAAATTCTTCTTTCGGATCAATGAAGCAGAGTTTTCCTCTGATATCCCAGTCTGGCTCTACCTGAAGATGTAGGACTCTCAGAAGCTTTCATGGGGATACAAAAGAATCTTGCCGTAACTGGTGTTTAAGAAGAATGTGGTTGAATTGTTTCTTCAAAAATAATGAATACTCCTTGGCTTTCTCCTGGAAATAGCAACATCTTCAGAGAGTCAGAGTTTAAGGCTAAGATAGGACTATTCTATCATCTCGAAGCCGACCTCCTGTATGTCACAGGCATAAATCTTGTTAAGATACCCTTGATTTGCAGCTGAAAATGCTCTACTCTACTCATCAGTTTGACTCATGTTTCATGTTGCTATAATTATTTCAATTACATTTAACTTCTCCGAGCAATGTGTTGGATCCCATTTCCTGAAATATGGCATTCCATGATGCCAATAATGATGACTTAAACTGGTTCTATAATTGCAGTACACAGATACCTGGGTGGAATACCCATCATTCACATGAGCAGTTGTCCTTCCTACCTCATCAACATAGCTGAGGTCATTACTACTTCTGTATTTCATCAGAACTCAGCCTTTTGCCAGCTCCAGTGATAATCTGAATATCGTTCTTCATGAGCCTGCACCACCTCTACCCAGTTGGGCCCCATTCTGTCCTTTGTTGTCCGAGCACGTCAAGCACTGTCCACCTGTGATGGTCCTTTAGTTGTAACAAAGGATAGGGCATGTGTCTGCATCAACCAAAGTATTTCTTCTGGACTTGCACCAACTCCTGAGCATCATCTCTTTTCACAGGGATTCCTGAACCAGCTTCATAAACACAAAACATGCACAGAAATCTTTTCCAGGTATTTTGCACCCAAGATGACATCAACAAATTGAGTAGCCTATTATTTGTGCATTACTTACATAATTATTATTCCCAGAACATGCAGTAAAGCATAATGAATGTCTTTTCATTCTTCTTGTTCTGCCCTCTCTACCTGGCCAACTTTGTCTCTGTCTTCCCTAATTATTATGGAATCCTTGTCAGAGTTCCTGCTGCACTTCCTGACTGAAGCTGTAAATGATCCATCAGGCTGACTGGCAATCCCAAGCTGTACTATATACCCATTTGTTCTCAGATTCATATTATTCAATAGCATCCATAATTGGTTTCTCTTAGTTGAGAGATGCACTTCATGATGCCCCTTGCCATTGGTGGAAAGGTTAAGGCTATTACAGCTCTAGAAATCACTATCCATTTGAGTTTGTTAAAATCACCTTCAGAAGAGTGGGCGGAGCAGGGAATGAGAAGACTTGTAAAATTCCACTTGCACAGGCAGTGTGTGTGTGAGATGTCTTTCATTGTTAGCTACAACAACACAACAGCAGAACACAGTATGGAATGTAACTTTCTGGTCCTTCTGAACCTAATGGAGCACATTCAACATCTGTTTGGTGCCAAGTATGTGAGGAACAACTGATGACAAGTCATTTCACCCATAGAACCTGTATAATCCACATCCCAAGCCCAGGGCAAAGCTATGGGCCCCATCCATGTATGCTGCTATAACTTTATATGCTTGAGAGGTGATTTTAGTCACCCTTTCCATGCTACTCATATGGGATGCACAGGCTGCTGGAGCCATGCAACTCCAAATTCCATCCCTTCCAGCCTAGGTAGGACTTGCACATAGTTCAGTCATATCTCCCCGTGCAGGTCTTGGTGGATATTCCCTTTCACAGCCATTCCATGTGCCTCCCCAACCCTTCAGCTGCACTGGTGACTAAATGGTGTGAACGGCCCTTACATGAACTAGTTTCATGGACATAGTTCACACTAGCTATTTTGTTGTACATTTCCTTCTGAGCTAAGTACATTGGTAATTATCAAATGCATAAACACTTAATCTTGTGATCATGGCAAGCAGATTAGCTCGTCTACCAGCCTAGCTGTTTCTTTGCCAATTTTGGTTTTAATTGCAAATACATGACTGCCAGCTCCCTGGCTTAGCGTAGCAGTAGGCAGATTAAAACATTTGGGCACAGTTGGGTTGGGCAGGTTTCAGTTAAGAAATTGGTTGCTGCTGCCAGCTAGTTTTTTTTTTTCCAAGTGCGGTTGGCACTGTAGATCATAGACTTAAATACAAACTAAGATACTTTCTCCTTGCCCTCCCCCCTCCACTGCACCCTATGCTGGCATTTTAAAAAGTTCTATCAATTTCAGGCAGCAAATTCCTGCTTCTTTCAACTCATAGTCAAGAAGTTTTGTATGTAGCTCTATTGCACAGAATTCAGTGAGCCAGATTCTCATCTGGCATAAGGCGACATGGCTCCACTTACTTCATCAGGGCACACCACCTGAGAATCTGACCTACAGTGATATTTCATGGGAGAAAAATACAGCTGCTAATATATATTTTGCAAATGGGGTTCGGTGTAGTATATTTTCCAGCAGAGAATTCCAGGAAGGACAGGACAGTGGGGAAAAGGGAGGGAGTGCATTGTCTGGATCCAAATGGACTGGCACAGTCTGGTACAGACCTTACAGGGGATGCCTCATTTTCCCATGGCATGCAGTTGCTAATCTCCTCTCCTCACACACTTGTCATGCTCTTCACACTCAGCCGAGTTACTCAGATAGCTTTCGGCTCTGCGCTCACCACACCCAGCTTCTGGAGCGTTCCAGCACAGTCTCCGCTGACCGACTACGACAGGTCTCCAGGCACACAAAGCACTCCAAAGGAAAAGAGATGATACAGGCTTCCCCATTGTTTACTCCCCTGTATACACCACTGTATCCTGGCATGCATGCATGTGGCTTATGTTAACCCTGTGATGTCACAGTTCTAAAAAGACAAGTTTCAAGTGTATTCCTGAATATTCAAAACGTCTAGAGGATCTACCGCTTGCTTGTTGGTGTGGTTGGCTAGAAGGCTTAAACAATCCACCCTGTTGATTCAGTAATTAAATGTGCCAACTATACATAAAAACAATTGCTCAGCAAAGCTGATCCATACCTAGCTCCTGTGATTGTTCCCATTATTATTTCTCCTTCCATAGCTGCTGTGGCTAGTTAAGAGTTTTTGAAGCTTCAGTATAGTTACCCTGAGAGTATTTTGAATTTCTGCTATTACAGAGCCAATGCAGTAGTAAAGTCTGTTTCCTAAATCCATGGTTTTCAAACTTTTTTCCTTGGGACCCAATTGAAAAAAAAATCATTTATGCCCACAGCCCAACAATTAAATTTTTGAGCAATGCATTCCAGTCTTTCGGTACTGGAAGCAGGGGGTGCCGTGACCCACTGCCTGAGGGTCTGCAACTCAGTACTGGATCCCAACCCTAAGTTTGAAAGCCACTGTCCTACGTTGTACCCTAAGCATGTGTTCAAACACAGGCAAGCAATGAATGGGGTCCTTGGTCAAAACCTGGCCTCCTGTATAGCTTTATTAAGTTTTATTTTAATGTACCACCTTCTCTGGCTCAGAGCTTGATTACTTTCTTTCCATGATAATTGGTCCAATGATGTGTTAAAGTGCAATTTTTCTTTGAAAATGGACTCTAAAATTGCCTGTGAAGCTAGTCTTTATAGTTACCTGTTCCTAGCCCTTTCCCCCTGTTTCCTGCAATTGTTTAACACTCTTGTTCTGTGTTCTCTGTTCAGCTTGTTTTTCTCTTTGAGGATGAGGCTGTCTGTTGCTGTGCACTTATATACTGAGTGGAGGTCCTGCCCACAACTGTAATACAAATAATTGTATATACTCAATAAATGAACTTCTGTTTTGTTTTTGACTGCCAACCCTGCATATTTGGGCTGGGGTTTGAGAGTTCTTCCTTTGTGCATTATCACCTGTAAGTAGAAGTACTAAAAGGACAAATTACACCTTCAGTTCACCATCACCACTGCCTTCGCTGTGCTTATATGTATGTAAATGAATTCCAGTGGTGAGGATGTACAAGAAACAGAATCCAGTTTATTCTGCATTGCCTCTGCATTGCTAGCAGAGGTTTGTTTTGTAAATTTATTTTTGTCACTAAAGCTAGCTGTTGTGGCTCTGACTTGAGTGGAGTGGACAAGGTTTTACGTAGTCAGTAAGGAGTGGCACTTTAAAAACATTGTTTCTTTTGTTTTCTGAACAGAAGAGACAATAAAAGACGCTCAGTTCAGCTGCAAACAAAACCGGGCGTGCTTTTAACTTACAGTACAAATATCAAAGAGCATTTATTCAATACACATTTACCGCCCTTCCGTTTTGCAGCCAGCACCTAGCTGCTTCGGAGAGGGTTTGGAAAACTGCGTACAGTGTGTTAAGTACTTGAGGGTTCCGACTCAGTGATGTTGTGGCTAGCAAATCTGATTTTAATTGTTCATCATCTCTGTCAGTGCAGATATCAGGTTTGAATTCAGCCAGCAGGGAGCCAGGAAAAGTAAACATGAATTGACAGTAAGATCAAAGCACCACAGAGGTGCACATGCGCTAATAACTTACAAAAGCTCATATTTTCCTTCAACATCCTGTCATTTGTGTATTCTCTTTGAAAAGAGTAGAAAGATTCAGAATAATTTACTCCAGTGAAGAGAGGGAGAGAGATAAGGCAGATATTTGATTGCACCAGTGTCTGTGTGGTTTGCTGTAAGGACTGTACATGAACCACGTCCTCCACTGGATGTGAGAGTCTAGTATGCAGAAGCTGAGCCTGCTGTGACCGAAGTACCATTGTTATCTGATTTTTTTTTAAATATATATACAGTCTCTGACAATGTGATACAGAAAGAAGGCTGAGGTAAACAGTTACAAAGTTGGTAACCGCATCCACACCTGGTGCACCTCGGAAAAACGTCTGTAAACAGTTTGCATAGAGAATGAGGTTACAGCTAGGCTAAACATGGGTAAAGATATGTAACGGTTTCTAGCTACCCAAGCAAACTGAGGAAAAACAAAACAAGATTTTTTTTTTAAACTGATATTTTTTCTTTCAATGGAGTAGCTCCGGATGTACCCAGTGTAACTAAGATGAGAATCTGGCCCACAGGCTGTTTGGTTTTTTTTTTTAACATATCAACTGAATAGAGAATATGATCAAGGTAATCACATCATTTGGGCATTTCAGGACACACAGTGTCCCAACATTAGTCTGAATGTCAACAGCGATTTATAGTCAGGGCATGCATGACCTACTTAGGATGAGGTGAGCAGTCTTCAAAACTGGACATAATAAAGCTAGGACACAGGAAACTGTCACTGCTAAATGCTGTAGGCTTTGCCTATCAGTTTCTGTGATCTAGGGCATGGACCTGTATACTGTATTAACATTTGTTTCATTCTCTGTCATTATCAGCTTGTAGAGACCCTGCTATCTGTTAGTCACAAAGGCTGTGGAGCAGTTTACTCATCACAGGGGACGATGGTGGATATACAGTACATTGAACTGGCATAAAATAGATCTGTTTTGCCCAACATCAGTTGATTTATGGAGGTCTGACAAAAGCAGGGGCCAAGATTGAATGAAGGCTAGTTTGCCAGAAAAGGCTACTTTTCCTTTCACGTTTCATACAGCATTTCCTCGGTGAACTGAGCATCAGCAACTGCAAGTTAGCTAGTCTAAGGCAAGAGTGGTTATTTGGGGAAGCAGGTGGTAAGAGATGGTGAAGTTGTCCAGGTTAGTTATTAAAGATAGGCTGTTTTAGGAACTGTAGGTTAGCTAGAAAGGCAGATAGGAATACTTGTGTTCTTTTTAAAGGGGGCCGGGTGGGATGGGGACTACAAACACAGCAGCTTTACAGACATACTCAACGCTTCTCTGGCCCCTTTACTTCTATGATGTATCCTGAGTAAGTCATCTTTTGAGATTGTAAACTTCAGGACAAGGACTTGTGCAATAGGTTTGTACCAACAGGCAGCAGAGGCTGGGCCTGCCATTAATTGACACCACCATAATCGTCATTTTAGCAACCATGAAGCTAAAACCCAAAAAACCCAAAACCCATAGGATACTGCAGCCTAATTTTGAAGCTACAATGGAATCTGCAGCAAGTTCTGCATCCATTGAATCCAGTGAACAAACAAAGTGGTCTTACAGTAAAAATAATGAGTTATTTAATACAGGAGAGAGTCTTATCTCAAGAAAAATGTTAACAGAGAGTCATAGAGAGAGGACGGAATTTACCTGTTATTTGCTTCTGAGAATTTAAGTATGGAGCTGCAAACAGGTCAGAAGGTAAGTTATTTATTGTGTGTGTTACCACATGGCCTAAAACCCCTATTTATGGACTAGGCCCCATTGCGTTAGGCTCTATACAAGACTGAACAAAAAAAATGGTCCTTACGCTGAAGAACTTACAATCCAAGTTTAAGACAAGAGACAACAGATTGAGGAACACAAGGAAACAGTGAGACGGGGCTAGCCAGCATATATGCAGTGATCTTGGCACACTAGCTGCCAAACAATAGTCAAGTTTTTTTTTTAGGCACCATAGCAAAGAGTTTTAAGGAGAGCCTTTGGAAGCTAGAGAGGGAACTTGAGGGATTTCACAGTAAGTGCCTCACCAAGTATGAGGGGCAATATGAGAAAGCACAAAGGTGCTTTTTGGAAAAGCTAACAAATGTTTGCTGGAGACTGGCACCACTGACTGATCAAGAGCAACAGTAAACATTTTGATAATGAAAGAAAAATGGTTACGAGTGGGGAAAGGTGGCATTTGTCAAGGCCGGAGAAAAGGATGCTGCAGCATCAAGAGGTAATGTGATGAGAGGGCTGTAACTTGGAAATGTTAGTTAGACCTAGCCCAGATGTAAAAGTAACAGCTGGACAACTAGGTGCGATTGCAGGTCTGGAGACATAGGGTCTGTTCGAGGCCGTGCCTCTCATCTGTGCTGTGACCTGTGGAAAGACACTTGATGTTTGTAAACTTAAGGGATGAACACTCTTGGGGCACTACATTGTCACGACACAAAGCTCTCCCACCTCTATAGAGGGCTTTTGGATTCTGTGATTGAAAAGTACAACATAGTACCATTAAATTAAGATCTGCCATTACAATATAAAATTAGAGAGGAGCATTTATGCACAGATTCTGCTCTCCTCTACAGGACAGAGTAAGCCAGACTGCCTTGCCATTCAGTAGCTGGGCTAACAAGACACTACATGCCTCCTGCTACTCATGGGGCTGCTCCTTTGGCTTGTTGGATAGGATGTTGCGATGGTGGAGGGTAATGAGATCGGTGCTGTATGAGTGCAGTTAAAGCCTAGCGAGCTTTACCACAAGCATTAACAAGCACAGGTCAAGTCCTTAGCTCAGTGGTTCTCAACCTTTTGCAAATTGTAAGGCACTTGGTAGTACATCACAACCCTACAGGATACACCAGCCCACCCCACCCCTGGCCAGATCCAGCCATCTTCCCAGCTCTCCGTGACACACTTCCAACATGTAACAACATAGTAATGTGTCCCAACACAGTGGCTGGGAACAACTGCTGAGCCATAGTACTGCCAGAGCAACCAAGCTTCACAGTCAGTGGCACACAGTGGACAGATTTCTTGCAACATTCATATGTTCAGAACTGAACCTGAAGAGACACACTGCCTTAACGGCAGAGGACATGTCATGTGCTGTTTTTGTATACATGAGTCCCACTTCCTATTACAGATGGCGCGTGTTACACTTGCTGGAGTCCTGAGAGATTGCTTTATCGGGTGGAGCAGCCCCGTAGGATCAATTAGTTTCTTTTCTTGGAGCTGAAGGTTGAGAGTTGGATCCACCACACCACATGCAAGGGGTTAGCTGCTGATGTGCTGTGTTACAAGTGCTTATGTCAAGATTACACTGAATTAACCTGAACAAAGCCATACTGTGAGAATTCTCTTAATTTCTTTCCCTCTGAATATACATGGTTTCTTTCTGCAAGGGTGGGAGGGCTCCATGTTTGCACTGTCTGGTTTTGTATCCCTAAACAGAACTAGTGTCAAAGCAGGGGATCCCCCAACTTTTCCATTCACTGACCCATCTCAGACAAATCTCTTCTTACCAGTCGCTGTCCTCCAAACACACCAGGCTTGAGTCACAAAATATAAGTGTACTGAGTAGAATCTCAGCCTCATTCACTTACCCCTCTATTCCCATAATTATAAAATACCCAGTCATTCCAAGTCTTAGCAGAGATTTCATAGCACATAATGAAGGATTATTGCCAAAGTTGTTACTTTCACAGTCTATAGTACAGTATGTTCACTAGTCTAATATAAAAAACCATAGCTCATTAGAAGAAAATAACATAGTGCAGTCAGCAGTGTAATAGCCTTGATTTTTTGGCAGCCTGTGTTGTTAGCAAATTGCTAATTCACAAAGATGATAACCTGCCCCCAAGTCACCAATCACTAATGCAAATTAGCAAGGTTCTGGTGTGTATAGATAACTGCTTCTATTGCAATTTACCTTCAAATTTAGTGCTTCCCAAAGGTGCTGAATCTAATCAAGACCAAACAAACAGTCCTACCAAGTACACCCCCCTCCCAATATGAAGGGCTTTGCATATATGCCTTTGAAGATTCAGGGCTGAATCTTCAGCTGCTGTAACTTTGTTAATGGAGGTACATGAACTGACATGAGCTAACGATATGGCCTTTATATTAGTTTTGATTTTTGTGGCAATGGTTTGCTACTCCCTAGAGTAGCAGATCCACCTGTTTTTTGGTCTTTCCTGCACCACATGGCACTAGTCACATGGGAGACTAATAGACTTGTAGTTTCAAAGGACCGGTACTTCTGTTTGTAGGGGACTTTTAGGGAAGAGTCCAAGGGAATCTACTAGATATTGATCGTGTCTCTTTGGAATTAGTGAGGCCAAATTACAGATTTCTGGAGCAAGATACAACAAGGTCACCACTCCCACACATCCTTCATGGCCTGGATTTGGTCTAAGAAAAGAACCCAGTGTCAGTTCAATGCCCTCTTCTCATGCCATTTAAACTCCAAAATCTGGTTTGGCTGCTACAGTGACATGGTCCTCCAGCACAGCCCCTAAGAAACGCCCATCCCTTCCAGGGAAATAGAGTTCATAAATGAAAAAAATAAAATAAAAAATTAAGTCTTTGATCAGGTCTCAGACCGGACACAATATCTCTTTCCCCAAGGCATTGTATCATCTCTCCTTTTAATTATTCTGCCCACCATCCAGGCTCAGCTTTCAGCCCTTCTGAGGCTCTTTTCCATATCTCCCCTTACCCCACTTCCCAAGCAAGCATTTCCAAAGCTTTTTACCTGGAGTCTTCCACAAACCACTGCCTGCCTTGTTCTGGCCTCATAGCATCTGCCAGCCATCACCCTTTCTCCTCAAGGCTGTGAACTGAACAAGGTGGATGCCCGATCAGGTCATATGATCTTCATTTTCTTAACCTGGGGAAGACAATGAATTGTGTCACAGGTGAGCTTAAGATCCAGCTTCCTTTAAAGAGCCACCCAACTTGTGATACAGGGACAGAATTCTTTCTTAAATTCTACACAATGCTTAGTATACTTTAGAGCAGTGGTTTTCAAACTTAGAGTTGGGGCCCAGTATTGGGTCACAGACCCTTAGGTGATGAGTCGCGGCACCCCCTGCTGACTCTCCCAAAAGACTGGAGTGTATTTTTTGAAGATGTTGTTGTTGGGTTGCAGTCATAATTTTTTAACTCAGTCCCAAGAAAAAAAAATTTGAAAACCACTGCTTTAGAGCAGGGACATAGTTTTCTGTAAAATATCATCATAGGGTCTTAGATAAAATTCCGTAGAATCCTATAGTACTCTGTTGGTTTCATCCCTGTTAAATTCTATTAGACTGTTTCCTAAAGGTTTTACACTCCTTTTGAAGGATGCATCTATGCTGTCTGATTCAAGCAGTAGTGGTACAAGTTATATTTACCTCAGTGTAGCATGTCTATGTGAGAGTTTTGCATCAATGCAACAATATCACCAGTGGTTAAAATCCCAATGTAGACAAGGGTGGAGTTCGATGCAGCTTAGTTTTTTGGAGTAGTTACTAAAATTCAGATTCTTGCCAGTTCTGTATGAATACTGGCCCTGATCTACCAAGGTGTGCACATGCATAACTTCCATTTCAATGAGACTTAGGCACCTAAATACCTTTTGAGGAACTGAAAAGACCTTATGCCATTGTGAGTACAAGTAGAGTTCTGAAACACTGTCCTTTACCAGAAAAAACACTTGTTCCAACTTCCCTTAAAGTTGCTTGAGACTTTCCATTCCCCAGGTGACTTCAAAATTTCTGTGTACTCTGTGTACATAAGCTCCTGCTCTGCAAACATTTATGCGTTTTAGTAGTTCTGTGCACATGGGCAATTTTGTATAAGTATTTGCAGCATTGAAGACTTGCTTTGTAGAATGTTGGGGAATAAATATAAATTACTACTAATAGTTGTCATTGGCTAGGATGTTCAAAGGAAACCACTGAAGTAAAACGCTCAGTCCATATTGAATTTCATTGAGATTCACGCACCTAACTCCCTAGAGCTCCTTTGAAAGTTGTAGCTCTTGGTATTTTAAAATTTATGACAAAGAGAAAAATTATCGAATTTCAATCCAGGAGACACACCTATGCGAGATTGAGAGTAGATATGACTAGCAATACATATATATATTTAATATAGCCAAAGAAAACATTTTGTCTAGAAATGAGGTGTGTACTTTCAGCCATGGTCTTTTTATATATGATAAGTTAAACAAAGGTTATAAATAGGATGATTTCTATTTGGATCACTTTAGTTCTTTGCCTCAACATCATTTTGACTGACAGTATCTTGAAGGCTGTTGATTTTGCTGTTAATTATTACATGAATGAGCTCATGAATTCATCTGGTCAGTTATTTAGTGTCTTACAACTATTTTAGACAAAGACACATTGAATAAAATGGGACAAAATTGATTTCATTATCATTTTTGGGTCTGAGAGATAGCCAGGTGACAAAGCTGGTAAATTTAACTGCGGTGCAATTGTCTTCCAAGTTCATTGCTGATGTCTTACAAAATAGCACACTGGGGAGAGTTTTTTACCTAGAGGCTGAATGGCTAACTGATACCCTGAGTGGTTGCTGAATTTCAATTTTGAAGACATTTTTAGGCCTTTGATGGTATCAAGGGGAGAACTTTTTCCTGAAAACTTTTGATTTTGAAGCTCCTAACTGATAATTCATGTAGTCTAGGACAGGGGTTCCCAACCTTTTTAAGGCTGGGGACCCCTTTCAGATCCCCCAAAAGTTTGTGGACCTCATTGGTGTCTGGAGCCAGCACGCACAGAATCTGGCCTGTGCTGCTCCTGCTGGGGAGCGGGGTCCACCGCAGCTATGGCCCCCTCTCCCTCCCCGGGGAGCCACAGCGACCCCCTACCACTGCCAGTGAGGGGGGCTCACAGCCATGGCCCCTTGCCCCTGCCCTCCCAATTGTTCCCTATTGGTCAGCCCATTCTCTGACACCCCCCCACTTGTTCCCTGTCCCCAACCCTGCCCCAGGGGCACCCCCTTACCTGGCCACCCCCCAGGCTGCTCTCCCTGAGCATGCTCTGATCATGCTCAGGGCAGGAGTTTTAAAAACTCCCAGCCTAGGGGAAGCTCCTTGCTGGCCAGAAGCCTAGGTCTCCATGGCAACCGGATACCTGGGTAGCATCTGGCCTCAGCTCCCAGCCTGTCCATGGACCCTCTGGAGTAGCTCTGTGGCTCCCCATGGGTCTGCGGACCCCAGGCTGGGAACCACTGGTCTAGGAGCTAGCTGTACTTACACTGAGTTCTCCAAGTTCATCAACAACGTGCAGTCTGCTGGAGCTCGAGACCTAGGTTCCCCTGCCCCACTTTCCCTCCACAAACTATATAAAATGCTTTTTTCTTACCTAATCACTGATTCTGTAGCAGTGTTAGGAATGCACTATAGCTGCTGGAAAAAATAAATGAGGCAAATGATGTGTGTATGCTACAAGACATATAATCTTGTAATCGCTAGTTTATGAAGCAAAATATAGAATCTGCCTTGATAAAGGCAGTATCTGATGCATTCTAGAAAGTAAGAAAGAAAGAAAAAGGCCATAATTTAAAATTCTCTGCATTGTCCTTGTTTAGTGTTTTACCTTTTGCTTTAAAATGTTCAGCTCAGTAAGCAGAATGGAGGTTTTCTGTTTTATCTTACAATTAACTTACCTGCTACTATAATGTACAAGGTGCTAAAACCAGAGTAAGATGCTGAACTGGTACAGAGGAAGCAGAAAGAAGTAGAAAAGACAGTAGTGGGCCTAGTAATTCATCAGGCAAGTTACAGAGAGGATGGTCAGCTCAGTAAGTTCCAAGGGGGTAATCGCGTTAGTCCAGGTCAGCAAAACAAACAAGGAGTCTGGTGACACTTTTAGGCTACGTCTACACTAGCAGATTAATTTGAACTAAGGAGCTTTAATTTGAACTAAGATGAGCGCTGTCTACACTCGGCTTTGCCTAGTTTGAACTAAAGATTTCTATTTAGTTAGAACTAAGCAAAGCTTAGTTCGAGCTAGTTAGATCAGCAGGTTAATTCGAACTAACTGCTTAGTTTGAACTGATTTGCATATTTAGTTCAAACTAGCACAATGCAGACATGCTAGTTTGAACTAGTGGTTAGTTTGAACTAAAAGTTTGTTCAAACTAACCATGCTTTTTTAGTTCGAAATAAAAAACGCACCTTAGTTCAAACTAACTTTCGAACTACTTAGTTCAGACTAACCAAGTTTGAACTAAGATTTTAGGTGTAGACATAGCCTTAAAGATTAACACATTTATTTATCACACGAGCATTCGTCGGAGAACATCCCCTTTCATCAGGCGCTTGAAAATGGGAAACTCACAGAATGGGAGGAATATATATGCAGGGATGTGTAAGTCATAGGATCAGGTCAGACAGTTACAGCAAATCAAAGCAGTTGTTGGGATTCAAACAGTGGAGTAGAGCAATTAAGGGGGAGGTGGGTGGTGGGGAAGGACTACTCCTTTGTTTTTCATTGCCAACAGTGACTCTCACCTCTTTCAACCTCACTACTTTCTGATATGCTGTGTTTGAATCTATACAACTTGTTTGATTTGCTGAAGTAATCATACTAGTTATCTTTCATTCCTGTAAGATTTTTTTCAGTGTAAGTTTTCTCCACTGTGGCATCTGACAAAGTTGGACTTTGCCATGAAAGCTTGCTTGAAAAATAAATTTGTTAGTCATTAAAAGTGCCACAAGACTCTGGCTTTTTTTTAAAGAGAAATTATGCTTATAGAGGAGGGCAGACATCTGTTGGCTAGAATGACAACCTCCTAACCAATCTTTGGACTATCTAATAATGTGAGACATGTGACATTTTTGCTGTCTAGGCTCCCCAACCACAAGATAACCTCGCAGATGTGGGAGTTGGAACCCATTGAAAGAATGGGAGGAAAGATCAGAGACTAACAGTTGTTTATGTAGCCTGATGTATCCAGACTTTCAGATACTTACCTCACCCCAACTCTGAACTTTTTATTTTGCACCTGAGTGTAATTTGTTTGTTGATGACTAATTTTAGGGGGAAATGAGATGAATTAAATTAATTTTTGGTTACATGTTTTCCCATCTCTCTATTCACCAGTGTACATTTTTAAAAGGATCTTTTCTCTATAAACATACATTGTGGTCAGTATTTTTTTTTAACATTCTATAAGTGTGATGTGTATTGATGACAGGATGAGTGAGAGTAGATGCCCCAAATGATAAAACCATTCTAGCCCTGAGTGTAATGATATGTTTATTAATGATGATCATTAAAATGTAGGTCTTTAATCACCCGTTTGGTTTACAAAGCACAGATTTGTTGTCTCCTTACAACAGCTTGGTATAGTGGTACCGAAAGACAGTATTTTTCTAGAATATTTTTGTTTGCATACTGCTTTCTGTAAAACATGGGCCATAAATACAAATGTCCCGGTCACATTCTCACTCAGATAATTATATTTGGTCTCCCTAAACCTTCCCTGGTTTTTCACGTGGATATGATACTTCCTTGGTAACTGCCTGAAACTCTAGAGTTTCTGTGCAAGGGTGAAAACGTTTAGTGTAATTGCTAAACCTATAGAAAGGGGCTCGATTAAAAGTCCTGGACTAAGGTCTCTTTTTATCTACATAGGGATGTGAAGAAAGTTAATTTCATGCCCTTTAAATCTCTTGCCTCTGTGTTGACACAACTGTGATGCTGGGTTTTTGTGGAGTAGTACTGGGAGCTGGATTGATCTCTCTAAGACCACCAGCAGCTGTCAGATGAAAACAACTTTCAGTCACTTCTGATCTGGGCTGGATTCAAACTGACACCCTTGAAGCAAATGATTCTAGGGGCCATTGCAAGTCCTATGAATTTCCAGCCTTCCAAGAAAGTTGAATATAAAATGCAAAGTTGTTGAATGAACAGGGTAACTGGGTGTAATTTGAAGTTGATCGGGCTGGATAGTGTAGCAGAGTAGAATTTGGCTGATATAATCTTTAGAATCAGTGATGATGTGCAGGGAGGAAAGAACTCAGTTTAGCTCTCAGATCTCAGCGCAAGTTTGCAGAGTTGGCATGTAGAGAAACTATCATTTTGTTTGTAAACTTGGCAAATGTGTGCTGAAATCATTGAGAGGCAATAAACTTGGAATCCCACATGGCTATTTTTGTACAGTCACTTAGCTGAGCCACACTTTAAATTTGGAATGTGCTAACTATTTGGAGATGAGCCCACATTTAATGGTGACATTCATAATATCTACCTGATTTGAAAGGAAATTTTAAAAGATAATTTTCTTTCAGAAATTCAACTGTAAAGTTACTTTTTTTTGTAATTTTACCTTGTAAAAAGTGCTGTACTCTATACAGCTGAAGACCCATTCGTGCGCCTTATTGTACCATAGCACAGGTTCAGGGCATGCGTTCCTGAACACCCTTATAGAAAGGACTATGATAAGCCAACAAGTATTGCCTTTAAGCATATACATGGAAGATTATAACAGCCACTTACAACAACTCTAACATTTGTGTCCAGAATGTTCACTGCACAACATCATGTTGCATTCATTGTGACTGGGATTGCAAAACGTCTACCCATTGCAGTCTTCAACTGACATACGTTGTTTCTCTGAACATACTGAAAAATAACAGAACATCAGCTTGCCTCCCCACTTACTGATTAATACAGTGGTTCCTGAAGTGTGGTCTGTGAACCATTGGTGATATCCAGAGTGCTGACTGTGGTCCAAGAGCTGCCAGATCACATCATCGTTGCTCTTCTGCTCTCCCATAGTTGCTCCTCTTGGACTCTAGGCCATTCATTTCAAGAAAGAGTGTAGAAACCTCAAAAAGCATCTGGAAACAAGGAGAAGACAGCCTTGCTGCCCCTGTTAGGCTCCTCATGCACTTAGGAAGAGGAGCAGTAGTAGGGCCTTTCCTCAAAGACTGGGGCCACCAATGAGCCTGAAGCTGAGCCATCAGTGGGGAAAGAAATGTCCAGTAGATTAGGAGAGAAGAAAGTTCAGTAGTAGGTGAAGAAGAAAGGAGAACAAGGTAGCTTGGTGGGTGTTCTGTACAATCACAAATGGGGTTGTGGAGACAGTCTGTCTAGTAAGGGAAGGGTCCACACTTTGAGAAAAAATTGGGGGAGTCCTGGTTTTCGCTACCGTATATCATCGTGTATAAGCCAAAAATTTTGTGCCTGAAAATTGGCTTCAAAACAGGCTCTCGGCTTATACTCAAGAGAATATGGTAGACAGCCCCTCCCAGGAGTTTGCCAGGCCATGTGGCAGGCCGAAGCCCTGGTGTTGCCGGGCGGCCATCTTCCAGCGGCCGTCTTCCGGGCGGCCATCTTGGGCAGTCAGCTGGGGCTGGGGCTGGAGTGAGGAGTGGACCCCGGCGTCTGGAGCGGCCATGTAAGGGAGCCTGGGGTGGGGGGGTCGGCCTGGACATTGAGGGAGGATTCGGGGAGGCCAGGGAAGCGGTGGCAGGGACCGGGGGTCGGGGAGTTGGGGAAAGTGGTGGGGCGGCTGGGAGGGTTTGGGGGAAGGTTCAGGGAGACCAGGGAAGGGGTGACAGGGCTCGGGCATTGCGGGGGTTGGGGAGTCCAGGAAAGCGGCAGGAGGACCCAGGGTTTTTGGGGAGCCCAGGGAAGCAGCGACAGGGACCGGGGATTTGGGGGGGGTGCCTGGTGGGCTGGGAAGAGTGGCAGCTGGGGTTGGGGGTGACAGGGAAAGGGAGTTGGGGAACAGAGGAGGAACAGCACCGAACTGAGAAGGGAGTAGGGGGGCGGCAGTGAGGGAAGGGCAGAGCAGGGGGGCAGCAGGTAGCAGTGAGGGAAGGGCAGAGCAGGGGGTGGCAGTGAGGAGGGGCAGCAGGAGGAGCAGAGAGCAGCAGTGAGAAAGGGGCAGAGCAGGGGGCAGCAGGAGGAGCAAGGGGCAACAGCAGGAAACTGAGAAGTGAGCAGGGGTGTAGCAGTGAGGAAAGGGCAGAGCAGGGGGCAGCAGGGATGAGGAATGGACAGCGAGGGGGCAAGGGAAAAGCAGCAGCAGAGATTTTGGGGTAGGGAAGCTGTCAGAAACTCCAGAGGAAGCCAGCAGCAGCGGGTGGGGGGTTAGGGGCCAAGACCAAAAGGGGACCGCGGCTTATACCTGCGTCACCAATTTTAGCTCCTTTTTTTGGGCTCAGAATTGGGGGGTCGGCTTGTGCCCGGGTTGGCTTATACCCGAGTATATACAGTAAGTTTGTTATTTGCTCTTCTTAAATCAGTATCTGCTGTGCAAGATAACTAAATGGTGATTTTCCTTTTCAGGCTAACTAATAATCTCAGCAGCAAGTTGACATGAATAGAAACCATTTGTTTTGTATTTCCTTTCTCTTCTACTTGTGAGTAATGCCTGAGCCATGCATGATGCATATTACACACAGTGACTCCACAGGGTGGTGTTGGGAGGCTAATGGGAGGGATGGGTATTTTGTCAGTGCATCATACATCCAGATCCCAAGTCACTGGATTGAAAGATGTGGTACTAGGATGGACTGAGGACTCACAGATAATTCAGGTGGCTCTGTTTTCAGGGGCAACTAAAATAACAACAACAACAACAACAACAAAACCCCTACTATCTCATCTGGTAGAAATCAGGTGCAAAGTCTGATTTGGAGTTCTGGCTCTCTCTCAGCTGCCTGTGGAATTTAGTAGTCATTTGTAGTAGGGAGGTAATGATGGTGCTGAGACAGCCATTAGCTTCTTTTAAAGGATTACTTTACCTGCAAAGAATGTAGGTGAGCCAGATTAAATGGTGTAACTTTCTTATAGAGAGACCAGCAACAGTTGCAAAGAAGAGTATCTGGCTGTTCACACAATGGCTCTGTTTTCTTTCTCCCACTCCAATGCTTCTGTTTTATCCACCTGCCGGCAAGGAGATAATATAAGACATGGAATAACATCCACTGCACTGTCAGAGGAGCCCTTTGAGCCCTTCTGCGGCTACCAGCCCTATAGTCAGTTTACTGAATAAAAGGGAGACAGGAAGCCACAGGACTTAAGAACCCACTTTTCCACCCCCATAGTATCACAAAGGGGATGGAGTTGAAGGGGAAGGACTGATCCCTAGAATCTAAAAGATCCAGTTAGGCAAATTTCTTGGTGCATTTTGGGTGGTGTACGAAAGCAATTATTTAGACACCGAGCCAGCAGTGTTTATGTTCAGGGAACGGGGCAACTATTCATTGTTTTAGCACGTGAGGGTAGTGCTGCATTCCATCTCAGATGGACGAACAGGGGGGAAAAAATGGAGAATTTTTAGCTGTACTCAGACTCCAGTCTTCACCAACCCAGACAGACCAGGTGTTGGCCCAGAAAAACACTGTGGCATGGAAACCAAAATTCAAGCTCCAATTTTGCTAGCACTACACAGGACACAATGGGGCCAGCTGTGAGGTTTTTTGCTTGTGGTTGAGAATTTAACTTTCTTGTTTTTGAAAGTGCTTTGACATAAGACAGTTCGGGGTTAGGGTTTGAAATGAAACTAGGATTTCTCTGCCTGCAGGAGCTGTTTGTTTGCAAATACAGTGATGTGTATTTAAACCCATTGTGGTTTACCATGGAAAATACAGACATGGTGTTTTTCACCTGAGCTACGCTACAAATAAATTGCACTGAGAGGAGACCACTATCAAACAGTAAGTAACTTGAGGCATGGAACTATAATTAACCCCAAACACACACATAGCTCCTCTAAAGTAATTTCCTAGTACCATTTTAGTTTGTGAAGCAGTTACTGTTGCTAAGGAATAGGAATTTCTGGCCTCTTTACAGCGCTTCTAAGGAAAATTTTTCACTTATCACCTAAGAAATTAAATACATGAGGCCAAGTTCCATGGGGGTAGCCGTGTTAGTCTAGTCCGGCAAAACAAACAAGGAGTCTGGTGACCCTTATAAAGACTAATAAATTTATTTATTTATTCCTCAAACATCTGACAAAGTGGGATTTTCTCGCATGACAGCTCATGCAATAAATAAATCGGTTAGTCTTGAAAAGTGCTGCCAGACTCCTTGTTTGTAAATACATTAGAACAGCTACACACTAAAGTATAGTAAAATGATATAACCTCCCTACTGTGAACATAATTACACCAGTATAAAAGGACTTATACAGGTACTGCTAATTGTTGCAGTGTTACTTGTATAAGGGGAGTAAACTCCATTGAAACAAGAACTTTTATACCAGTTATATTGCATGCACACAAAGAGATTGTACCCATATGACTATATCAGTAAAAACAAAACAAAAAAAAACAACCCGCATCATTGACCAGAATAGTTATATTGGTACAAACCTGGTGTACAGACAAGGCTTAAGTCTTCTATTTTTGAGCCAGAGAGTTTAAGGTCAGAAGGGAACCCTAGATCATCTGATTGGACTTCCTGTATAGCACAGGCCACAAAATATCACCCAGCCACAGCCACATCCATACCAAGCCTAACAACCAGGTTTAGATCAAAGTTTTGCAGCTCTCAGGAGGCTAAACTATTGCATGCCACAGGTTCTTGCTCAGAGATGTAGTGTAAATGCCATCTTTGAATTTCCTGACTACAGGGCTCATACAGTATACTTGAGTCCAGCTTCTCTATGGCAGTACATTCCCCAGCATTGGAATGACGTTTGTGGGTATTCTACACTTGTTAGTAGGTGGATACTGGCCTATACCAGGTACCTCTCAACCCACATCTGCTCTGCCTCCAAATACCTTCCATGCTAAGTGGATTACATGCTCTAGAACTCCAGCATACAAAAAGGCTGAGAGCCTCCTCTGTGGATGCTGTCTTAGCAGCAGAATTGCATTGAAACAATGGGCAGAACATAAACCTAAATATTATTCATTCTAAAGTATCTGTTACTTAAAATGGCAGGGATAAAATTATGACTGACCAGGCCTAAGAGGCTTTGTTTGAGACTGTAAGTTTCTGGTTTGATAATGGGGATTCAGTCTGCATCAGAATAGAGGGAAACCCAAAAGACACAGTGCAGAGGACATCTTCGGAATTAGTTTTATGACTGTGTCTGAGACATATGGGTAAGAAAACTTCCCCCAGTGTTCAGAACTGAATTCATTTCTGGTTCTTTCTGGACTAATTTTACAGTTGGATACTTACAGTCTATAAAGTTCAGAAAGGGCAGTAAGTTCACATATTAATGTATCAGCCTTATGTGAAATGTATTTATATGTGCAGACTCACATATAGGCACAGGCTTTTTAGCTCAGGGGATTGCCAACAGAACATGGAGCCTTTCAATTGCTTCTGGATGGTCTGTTACCAGCAATGGTGAGTCCGAAAGTTTTCAGAGGGCCACAGCTTAGTTACTTGCTCTCTCAGAGGTAGAATTTACCATAGTGATCCATGCCTTTGTAACCTCCATTGTTTCAGTGTACTCAACATAGGGCTATAGTTTGAGACCTTTTGGAAGTTGCACAGGGTGCAGATGATGAGGGCCTGTGTGTTGAAAAGTACTTAATGCAGGAAACTAGATATGCCACAGTAGACGTAATTGAGTTTGGGGTCAGACTTAGGTGGTTTTGGTCTATGATATAAAGGCATACATGATTAGGGTCCTAACTACATTAGAGACAGCTTCTTTGCCTGGGGGACACTACGGCTACATTCACACAAAGGGGGTTATTTCGATACAAGTTGTTTCGAATCAACTTGTATCAAAATAACGCCTTATTTGAAAATAAGTTAATTCGAATTAAGAAAATGTTAATTCGGATTAAGGAAAAAAGCTCAAAGCGAAATAGTATGTTTGGACAACAGTTATTTTGAAATGAGTCACCGTTGTTTCGAAACAACATGTTCTGATGGGATTGTTTCGAAACAATTGTTTCGAAACAACATTGTTTCGTCACCAAATGGGGTTTAAGTTGTTTCGAAACAATGCCATTGTTTCAAAACAATGGAAGCTGTTGTTTCGAAACAACAGTACGTCATGCAAACGTGGCGTTTCTTATTTCGAAAAACCTCTGTTGTTTCGAAATAAGACTGCCGTGTGAACACACCCTACAGCAGTTGCAATCAAACACTGGCTGAGTATATTTCTGAATGTGGATTCCTTTAGCTGCTAAACCTCTTAAAGTGGATCTAACTTCAGTTCAGACTGACCTTCCCAACCAAGGATCTGCTTGGCTGGAATGTACATTTTCTGGACATGGGTCTGTCTAAATCTGCTGGCATCACCATGAGGGTGCTCCTTCTGTGGTAGGAGCATAAAGCAGCAGAATATTCTTTTAACTATCAAGCCATTTCGGCCTCTACCAGAAATGCCTTTTGCGGGGGAAAAAAATCTAGGTTTTGTTACCAAATCTCTCTTGTCACCATGATAGTGAACTTAACTAAATCGCTTGACCAAAATCTTCTCTAAAAGTGAGTGAGGTGCAGCAGTGCAGCAGAGGGAAGGTTTTTAGTAAGTTCTATTGGCCTCCAGAAGAGATCAAGGCATTTTAATAGAGAAAGTGCAGGATCCGTCGATAGCTCTAAAGATTGCACTTTGCTGTTCAAATCTTATATTTTGCTTGGATACTCTTTATAACTTAAAAGTAGTTCAGAGATCACCTACAACTGAGTTACTTGTGGTGCTTCAATCCATTCTGATGGGTTTTTCATCATGAAACTTTAATCTGATTTCTAGAAATAGTTATTGAATGACAGAATAGGTACTTATATTTTGGGGCACTTCTTTCCTGATTTGAGACTTAGCATATCAAAAGAGTGAAGACATCTTCAGGCTTCCAACTGTATTTTTTCTTTCTACATGTTTTGTGAAATGCTGTATACACCTACAGTAACCTATAAATAAAAAATCAGATGCATTTAATGCTTATTAAAATTCTTCTTTAAATTTATATGCAAACTAGATGCAGCTACAGGCTCCTGGCAAGTTGTCTGTGAAGCCATTTGCGTTCTTACAGCTATATACAACTGATGAGGCAGATAAATTTGTCTCCATAATCATAGGTTTGTGTGGGTCCTGAATAATTTTATAACTGCTGGAAGATGTAGGTTGAGAAATACTGGTTTGATCAACTGGGCTTGTGGGTGGCCTTTTTGCTTCCTGTAGTCATACACTTAAGTGTTTCAGTCATGGCATATACTCATGGAATCTATTCATACATGTCTTTTGGATGGATCCTAATTCCTAACATAATAAGTGATGAAGCCTCAGAATCCATTGTGACGATAACCAACTTTAACCCAAGTCCTGGGCACAGTAAGAAAATACTAGTTCTGCAATCTTCTGGCTGTCATTTATTTTTTTTACATTTTAAAAATGCCACTCTTCAAAGTTCAGGGTTAATGTACACATAATTTTATTTTAAAAAGAAAAAAAAGCCCTCATCCACCCACTAATCCAGTATCTGCTCTCATCACACCCACAGATGCCACTTAATGCCTCAGCAGGCCCTGAAAATCAGCAGACCCTGGCTCTGTCACCCCAGTGGGAGGAGTGAATTCCATATTCGAGAAGCCTTTTCTAAAAGACTCCGCTTGCAGTCCATTCACATTAAAATCTGGAAGCTGTTAGTTCCAGATTTTCTTGATCTAATTTCCTGTAGTATCACAGAAGGAGACAAGCAGTGTCCCATTTAAGGAGTTTTAGAAACAGTATGGGAAATATTTCTCTGTTGTACTTTAATGAGATTATGTTCGGTTGTTGGTATATCAGACTCAGTTCCCTTCACTTTACACTCAAGTCTGGGTTAAATATTTTAAACAATTTTGTGGTGGTGTCTATTACAGACTGTCTTCCCTTTCGGCCTCAGCAAGAAAAATACCTAGTGACGACGATGAATGCTGGAAAAGCTTCCTTACAGTTAATCCATAGGTGAAAAGTGTCTGGGTTTGGCCTGGACAATCCTGGGTTTTAAAGCTCATCACAAATAACTGGTGTCACAACATATGTCTCAAAGACCCTGTTGCAACAGTACAAACAGCTGCCTTTCAGCTGTTCACAGCAAGAGGCCATATGCAAACATGACCCTTTTGTGGATCCCAAACTACTAGTTTATATTTAGAGAACTGTTCCTGACAAATTTCCTGGCAAGTTGGCAACTTCAATTGTCATTCAGTTTTTTAAAATTATTTAGCTTCAGCTTATTTAGTAGCCTTTTGTTTTCCTTAAACATTTTGTGGAGTAAAGTTTTACTAAGATGAATCCTGGAGTAAATTGTATTTTCAATTGACACTTAAGTACTAGCAGAAAGATATTTGACTTCAAAGGGGATTTAGGTCCCCATGGGTTAGATTTGCAGCGGCTTTTAGGTATGTAGTGGGATTTTCAGAAGTGCCTATGTACCTAACTCCTATTGATTTCAGTGGACCCCAGGACTTTTGAAAGCCTTAAATAGCATTAAAACTGTTGCCCTAAATGCCCAATTCACTTTCAAAAAGAGAACTTAGAGCTTCTCTACACAAAATACTTAGTTTACAGCAAGCTGAATTGTGAATTCACCCCACAGTAGCCTGCCCCCTACTGACCCCTCCCGAGGCATATTGACAGGTTGTTAATGTGCTTGAGTTTAGTCCCCCTTGGAAAGGTTTCACATCCCAGCTTGCCAGAAACAGAATACTCACATAAGTCAGCCCTCAGTTTCAAGACACTGAGGTGCTTTTAAAAAATGTATACAAAGTTCCTCCGATGAGGACCTCAGTGCAACTTGATATTGGTGCGAGAGCCTACGCTAGCACCTCCTCAGGTGTAGGAAAAACATTTGTATTGCTCTTGTTTGTGGATTCAGAGGTCTTCATAGAATAAAATATGAAAGGATTTGTGTGCCCAATTGCTCTTTTATAGTTGTTCTATGCCAAAAGATTTGCTCCTTAGACCAGTGGTTTTCAAACTTAGGGTTGGGACTCAGTACTGGGTTGTGGACCCTCAGCTATTGGGTCATGACAGCCCCTGCCGCTGCCACCAAAAGGCTGGAATGCATTTCTCAAAAATGTAATTGATGGGCCACGGGTGTAAATGATTTTTTTTTTCAACGGGATCCGAAGGAAAAAAGGTTTGATAACAATGGCCTTAGACAGCCACAGACATAAATGTGGGTATCAGCCATTGGAAATGCATCCATCTACAATGGAATTTGTAGTGGTCTAGTAAATGATTATACCACTATGACTCCATTATTGTGAGGTGCACACCCTTTAATAAAAAAAAAAAATCTAAACCCAATTTTTAAAGACACCACTGTGAAAGGGTTTCAGTATATCAGTGTGTTTTATAGACCAGACGGTTTCAAACCTTTTTTCTTGAGACCAAGTGGGGAAAAATTGTTTATGTCCACAACCCAGCAATTACATCCTTCAGAAATGCATTCCAGGCCCAGTGCCTGAGAATATATAACCCAGTACTGGATCCCGAGCCTAAGCTTGAAGACCACTGTGGAGAGTACTTGGGGTGGAATTAGGTCTCTCTGAATGAACTATCCTATGGATCTGCACTATGCTGTTTAGAAGTATAGGAGTCTTTATCCATTCGTTCTGACCTCAGTGGGTAGAAATCAGCAGTAGAATTGTGCGGCTTTATGCTTACCAGCAGATGTCATTGTAGCCAATGCAGATTAGGATGTAGAGGTTGAGAACAAAGAAGACAAGTTCAGTTAACAATAGATAAATTAAATTTAAGGGGAGAAAATAATCACTGGATCTCTTTGATATATTGGGGAAATCTAGGTTAAGAAAAATCAAGGATAGCTAGTTTAAAAGAGATATGCATGGGGTATAACATACTACAAAGCAAAGTAGTTTGCTGTGGAATACTTATGACTCATGCTATGAGTTAAATTATAGCAATTTTGTATCAGATTTAATATTAAAATAAATCCATCATGTAAGCAGAAATATACTTGATGCTAATCTGGACTATATAGCAGATATACCTTGTCTGAATTCATTTTCCCAGTGGTGTATTCCTGTCCAGAATTTTGAGAATAGCTCTAAACTGCAAAAGGGAGCACTGAAGACCTAACCATGCCATCACCACCTGCTAAAAATTCTTCAGAAATCATAGGGCCTAATATCAAAACCTGCTACAACATGACTAATACATAGTAATTCCTATTCAGTGTAGAACGTTTTGTTTAGAGATGTGTCAGTGGATCAAGTGGATATGTTTTAGGGGGTGGGGGGGGGAATAATTCTGCATATACTAGTGTTTGTTAAACCTCTGGGGTGAAATATTGACCCCACTGACTTCAGCAGAATCAAGACTTCATCCTTGAAGTAGAATGTAGAGTCTGGATCAGGAAAGATGTGATCATAGGTTGGAAAACCTTCTTAATATGAAATGCATTGCAAAAGAGGTTAGTTAAATGTTGTCTTGTCCCCCAGGATTTGTCTAAATAGGTCATATTTAAAAATGAGTTAACTAACACATTTTAACTAATAAACCTGGCACTAGTGCAGATGGGATTTAGCACAGTTTACAGGTGTTACCCCCCCCCCCATTTAAATATTGGTATACACAGGATGTGTGGGTGGGTGTTTTCTGAGGGGTGGCAGGAGAGTAATCTCTCCTACATTTTACAAAGTGGAAGCATTGTTTAGTAGCTAAAGCACAGACTGGAGGTCTTCTTTCAGTTGCCAGCTATGCCCCAAACATCCTGGGAGACCTTGAGCAAGTAATTTAATTTTCTCTGTGTCTCAGCTTCCCTGTCTATAAAATGGGGAGAGTAATATGCACCTACATCACAAGGCTATTGTCAGCATTAATTAGCCAGTGTTTGTACAGATCTTGTGAACAGGAAGAACACCCCAGGCTAAATCCTGATGTCTTCACTCAGGGGAAGCTCCCATTAACTTCAATTAGATTGTTGCCTGAATAAGCACTTTAAGATTTGTCCCTATATAAATGCTGAACATTATTGTTACTAGTAAGGAAGAAAGACATATGCAGACAAAACCATACCATGATATAATTAAAAATCATGTTAAAGATGGAATCATGCTTTCTGTGTTACATGTATAGTGACAGGTGCTTCAGAAAAAAACCTTAGCTGAAATTTCAAAAATTTGTTGTAGTACTAGTAATAACTGATAAAATCTTCATAAACAAGGGGACATCTCAGTTGCCTTTTGTTTTATCTCTTATTTTTAATTTTAGCTCCTGATAAAGATATTTAAAGTAAAGCATTCACAGAAATATTTATGTATCACTTGGACAGCACCCAAAATTGTGGTAGGTACCTTAAAAGTACATGCTCAAAGAAAAGGGCCCTGCATTGAAGAGTGTAGGGGCTAATTTTAGTCACAGCATATCTATAGGATGACAAAGAATAACAGCGACAGGTGTGTAAGGACAAGATGTATAAAACTAAGTCTCATTATCTTCATTCACTACTTTGGGCCTCTTCCACATTTTGAGAAGTTTTGTAGACAGCTTCATTCTAATTAATTCACTTATACATTTTATAAGTGGGAAGGCAAAAGGTTTTCTAAATTGAAACAATTGTGGATACTGCGGGGGTGGACAAAATTAGCTCACAGCTAGGTGTCAGCAATTTTACGTTTAGTTACCAGGGGGTGCTCTTCCATTACACTTCTGTGGTAAAGCTAGATCACAGGCTGCTTGGTGACCAGAAACATTGATTTGTTCAGGTTTGTGCTACAATTAGTTGTCAAATGCCTCTAGTGAGAAAGAATGGAAGACAGAGAACTCTTATAGTCGCAGGCAGCTAAAACGAGTGGTGACATTAATTTTGTCTGCCAAAAGACAAGATGGTAGCCACTGGTGACCTTATTACAGCCTTTCCAGGGCAGCTGGTAAAGCTGACATGGTCGGGGTGGGGGTGACTAAATCTGAAGAGATTTGGCTTTGTACCTTACTTGTGTTGTGACATGATGCTAATTTTAGAATAACACAGAGGTTAAGATAGCAGCAGCCAGCTAACATTAGCACATCGACCATTGTGATGGCCGACTAGCACTGTCATTAGTGCTACGCAGGATGATTGTGAGAAAATTACTAGTGCAAAGAGGGAAATTCAGAACAATAACAGCAAATTATATGTTTTACCATAAATCCACCAAACACGCTCTTCTTCCTCCCATTCCCAAACACTGGATTTACCATCTGGTTGCTTTCCACCACCATTTGTCTCCCTTTGTGCTCCTGGCTGTACTGTGTGATCCCAGAGGAGATGACTGGCACAGATACGGCAGGGCAGAGGAAATGGGAACTCAGTTCTTGAGGATAAATGGCCCCTTGGATTCTCACTTCTGGTTACTAAGGAGGAAACACAAGAGAGAAGAGAATCAATAGTGAATTTTGAAAACAGTGAGACATAAAAAACAATGGAACTTTAAAGGAAAATTTTCTGCAAGTCCACAGAGTATAGAATATGTACATCCTTTGGCAGTGCCATCTCCCTGTGGAGGTGCTTGTCCAATTAAATCCCAAAGCGCCAGGAGGAGGAGGAGGATCTTGACTCTCTGACCACATGAAAGAATCTGGGGGTGTAGCCAAGTGAACCAAATGTTGCATTAAACTGTTTGGATAAGCAGCCAAACTCCAAAGAACTGGAAATTGAATGATAGTCTTCACAGTGACTAGAAAGGCATATGTAGTACAGTACATACCAGTTACTATTGTTCTTAATTCAGCACTACCAGACATAGAAAGTACCGTATATACTTGGGGTACAAGCTGATCTGGGCATAAACTGACCCCCGAATTCTGAGACCAAAAAGGGGCAAAAATTGATGACCCGGGTATAAGCCGAGGTTCCCTTTTGGTCTTGGCCCCTAACACCCATGCTCAGTGCTGCTGGTTTCCTCTGGAGTCCTGACAGCTTCCTTAATCCCCAAAATCTCTGCTGCTGCTTTTCCCTTGCCCCCCTGCTGTCCATTCGTCACTCCTGCCCCCCTGCTCTCCCCTTCCCTCACTGCTGCCCCCCCGCTTGCTTCTCAGTTCCCTGCTGTTACTCCCATGTTCCCCAACACCCTTTCCACCCCTTTCCCTGTCACCCCGACCCCTGATGCTGCTCTTCCCGGCCTCCAAGGGACGCCCTCCCCAAATCCCTGGTCCCTGCCACCGCTTCCCTGGCTTCCCTGAATCCCCCCCTCAGTGTCCCGGCCGACACCGCCCCCCGGAGCCCCCTTACTTGGCCGCTCCGGACACCGGGGTCCCTTCCTTACTCCAGCCCCAGCCCAGGATGACTGCCCAAGATGGCCGTCCGGCGACGCTGGGGCTCCGGGCCTGCCGCATGGTCAGGGAAACTGCTGGACTGGGGCTGTCGACTGTATTCTCCTGCGTATAAGCCGAGTACCTGTGTTGCAGCCAATTATCAGGCACAAAAATCTCGGCTTATATGCGATGATATACAGGAATATGATGGCAGCATTTACTGTGCTGTGTAAGTGTGTTTGTTATATGGTGACCACCTTGTCACCTACTCCAGCTAGCTGTGCAGAGAACTGTGCGATAGAAATCCATGTGGGACTGTCACAGCAGACTCTGCAGGAAGTTCTACGCATCAGTGAACCCCCAAAAATCTGGTTAGTCTGGGCACACTCCACAGTGGCAGCTTGCCAGGTTTCAGCCACATCACTGGAAGTTTCAGCAGTAGTGTAGCTTCTCTGCCTACCAGCAAGAAGTCTTGCTTTCCAAAGTCCTGTATCCATCCCATGGTTTCTGATCCTTTATTTATTCGTCTCTGCCACTAATCAGTGACTTGGCCTTTAGTCTGTAAGGATCAGATAGGGAGGTGATTCTTCTGTGGTGCTTTCACGGGGTTGAAAATATTTCAGAATTTTTCAGGTGCAGCTTGGCTAAAGGTAAAATATTAATAAAATGAATAGCTTGTGGGAGTGCTAATCATAGCCGAATATCAAATGATTCACCTTTCCTGGTAACAAAATATTTTGGAGAATGTACCTTATCCTGGAAAGGTGGAGATTTTGCTTATGCTATTGATCTGAGAGACTCAACAATCATGAATCCACAGGAATGGTATGTTTACACTGGAGCCTTAGGTCAACTTAACCTTCCTTAAGTTGACCTAAGGAAAGCTCTGTCCACATTGGGAATTTATTAAGGTGACTTAAGCTCTTCCTTAAATCGACTTAATAACACCACCTTTTAAGGTTGACTTAAGGCTTAAGTCAAACTTATTAAGTTGATTTAAGCCAGTGGAGACAGGGTATTGCCCTTAAATCAACTTAAGCGTTAAGCGGATCTAGTGGCTGCCAGTGTGGATGTGGGCAGTCTACAGGAGTTTGGAATGTGGACACTCTAAGTTGACTTAACAGGGTCAACTTTAAGTAGACTTAAACTCTACCTTGTTAAGTCAACTTAACAGAGCCTCCAAAGTAGACATACCCAAAGTGATTATTCATATGTGCTAATTAAAAAGAGAGCTGGTTGTCCAAAACGACCTCCATGCACTCCTGTGATTCAGAGCTGTGTTTAAGCCTCTTCCAAACTCCTTTTGTGTGCTTAGCTCAAGATCCACGATATTACAGATGTGAAAATATGACTCCTTTGCACACGATCATTATTGTGATGTGACAAGAATTTTGGAAAAGGCCTAACTGTTTGCAATCAGAATTACACATTCCTTAAGCACTAGTAGAACACTCTTGTCAACTGGTTTCTCACACAATTATTTCTCTGCACAAACACATATTGCAGTAAGCTGGAAGTGCAATATATGTCCTCCTGGAGTGGCATGATGGCTTAGAAAACTCTCAACATATGACAGGATTACTTTAACCTGGGGTGTCAAACTCATTTGCTATGGCAGGTCAGATTTGACGGCAATGTCCTTCACGTGGGCTGTATGTACCATAAATTGAAATATCATGGCACTCTTGTGGCATTGTGGAGTGCTGTGTTTGTGAAACTGCGCTCCACAATACCTCTCTCTTTGTCTCTCTCTTTGTTAGAGAGAATCTGAGAGTGTGGTCTCACTGAGCGCAGTCTCAAATACCCAGCTGTTCACGTTGTTGTGAAACCAGACACTCTTAAGGCATTGTGGAGCACTAGGTATGAGAGACCTCTCTCTCTCTGTTAGGAATGTGGTCCCATGCAGTGCACTCAAGGGCTGGGGGGAAGAGGTTCACAGGCTGCATTTGGCCTGCGGGCCACATGTTTGATACCCCTGCTTTAGCCAAACATATTAGGCTTGACAAATAGCATGTGTGTGTATTTGGAATTCTTCCAGCTTATTCTAGTTCTCGTGGGTCTTTTTCTTAATTTCATCATTCCATATATAAGGCCTACTCCTACCCTGATTAAAGTCAGTAGTAAATGTCCCATTAAATTCACTGGAATTAGGCCCCAAAAATATTTATTCTTAGCATGTTGAACGTGGCATTGTTTATTACATGTCCCAATGTTTGTTCCATCTCTAAAGTCCAAACTACGTAGTGCTTGCAAATATTATTATTTTATTATTTTTTGTATTCTGGTAGCACACAGAGGCTCCATTCATGATCAAGACCCTTTTGAGCTAGCTGTTGTTCCAAAATATAAGATGTCGCAGGTTGTGGCCCAAGAACTTAAAGCTAAGAAAAATTAGCCGTTATTGTATGAAACGGGGCAGTTGCAGAAAAACTGTGTATGACATAGCTATGAAGATAAGCTATTTCCTATTTAATGCAGTGTATTACCAGATTTATCTGTGTTACTGGAATCTTCACAATACTATAAACAGGGATTTATCTTATGAGGAAGGGTGACTCTTCAAGGTCTTACACAGGAACTTTGAGCACCAAAGATAGTTTATGTTGCAAAAAGATTGCTGCCTTTATATATTCACAGTACTTTTATAGCCATGTAAGAAACCATGCCTCTTTAGTGTGGTTCTCTTGGGAATCAAGATAAAACACAGTCAGTTAAAAAGCACAGGTGAAGTAGCTTTGCAGATGTTCTGAAGACACACCAGAGGGTAGCTGCTACCATCATGCCTGGCGCAGTTTTGAGGGCTGATTTTCCCTTCAACCTGGCAAAGCAGGTGAGCTTTTTGATGGTGTAGCTGGTTTAAAGTAGTTATACCTGGAGATTAACTGAAAAAATTAAAGGGGTACACACTGATGTCTAAATAGAACACTGTAGTCCTCAATAAAATAAAATAGTATATTCTTGTTAGGACACAACCCTTAAAAATGACTTCTGGTATCTTTGTAATTTACTGAGCTATTTATGCAATGTACATCACCATGATTTCCAAGTATTTTACAAGTTTAAAACATATTGCATCTTTCATGAGTGTAGACAAAAAAGAAAATGTAATATGTAAGATATCTGAGCTCTCCAGTGCTCAAAATGTGGTTGTTACTGTGCATAGTTTACCCCTCAGACATTTATGGGTGGGATTTTCAGAAAGTGTTTCAGTCAGATTTTCAAAGGTACTCAGGCACCTAAAGGTGCAGATAGGTGCCTCTCCTGATTTTCAAAAGCCCAGTGTAGCTGAGCACCTAACCGGCTTAGGCATGTTTTCAAATTCCATTAGGCACACCTATTTACACCTCTAAACACCTCAGTATTTTTGAAAACTACCCTTCTGTGCTGAAGTCAAAGATAAAACTGCCAGTGACTTCGGTGGGAGCAGAGTTAGGCCAATGCTAAGCACTTATGAAAACATGTTTTAATAAAAAGAATAAATTAAACTGTTTCCAGCTTCACAGGTCACTTTTTATCTTCCATAAATCTGTGAAATGGAGAAAAACCTGGAATTTGGGGCTGACACTACAAGTCATGTTCTAGTTTATGATTAGAGCAACACAAAAGTGTACAGATGTGTAGGAATTTCCAGTACTAGATCAGATGAAACAAATAAGGTGTCTGGTGGCACTTCTAAAGACTAACAAATGTATTTATCGCATGAGCTTTCATGGGAGAAAATCCCACTTTGGCAGATGCTTGAAGATGGGGAACTTACAGAATGGAAGGAAAATAAATTCAGGGAGGCATAAGTCATAGGATCAGGTCAGACTGTTAAAGCAAATTAAAGCAGTTGTTTAGATTCAAACAGTGTAAACAGCATGTAGAGGGAGGTAAAGTAAGATTACCTGTTGTAATGGGGGAAAAAAAACATTGTCTCTGTTTATCCCTAAGATGACAGTATCAAATCTGCATATGAATTCCAATTCTGCAGTTTCTCTTTGAAGCTTTGATTTGCTATCAATTTGCCTGAATATGGTTATTAACAGATCACTCATGGAGTGATCAGGAAAATTAAAGTTTTTCCCTATTGGTTTTTGAATGTTGTTATTTCTGATGTCAGATTTGTGTCTATTTATTCTTTTGCACAGAGACTGTCCTGTTTGTCCAAAGTATAAGGCGAGGGGGCGTTTCTGGCACATGATGCCATAAATCACATTGATGGATGAGCAAGTGAATGAGCCCTTGATGGAGTAGCTAGCTGGATTAGGTCCTGTGATGGTGTCTTTTGTGCAGATATGTTAGCAGCGTGGTTTGTTATAGAGATAGGTGCCTGCTTTAATGTTTCTGAATCATCCACCTAGGGCTAGTCTTCACTGATGGTGGCAAATTCACCACTGTCAGATCAGTCTTCCCAGTCGACTGATTGGGAAGTCATTCACTGAAGACCCACCTGACAACAGGAGTAGCGTTGAGTTGAAGGGAGATACACAAAATATTTTAAATAATTTGCCTATCTCCCTTGAACTGCTATCAAAATCCCACCGTGGTATAGACCTGCCCCTAGTCTAGCATATTCTTTTTTCGACAGTGGCTAGCAGTGCCAGATGCTTTAGAAGAAGATCTAAGAAACCTCATAGGGGGCAGTTAGGGAATAACCCACCTTGAAGAGATGTTTCTTCCTAAACCCTGTCAGTTAGAAGTTGAATGGTATGTATGAGGGAGTGTATTCTCAAAATGTCACAGCTCAATTTCCCTTGTCTCCTGAAACAGTACCAAAAAGTAGATAACAAATTAAAGGTTTATGGTTAAACTTAGCAACATGTATTAAGATGAAATGTCTTTCTCGGCATGACACTTTAGTAAAAACTGAAAAGACTTAGAAATTTTCTAGCCTGTCATCGTTTTTGTGTTAGTTTCCTTTTTGCTTTTAAATTATCTTAGACAGTGAAGACAGAATAGTCAGTTTGGGGAATTATATTTTAGCACAAAATCATTGTGTTTGAGCTGCAAACACTGTAAGGGAATATTTAAATCCCAACCAAATAAAACAGTTGTGTGGATTTTTTTTTTAACAAATCCTGAAAACATTTGTTTTGAAGAACATTTTTTACTTTACAAAAACTTCATTTAAGGCCTCAGCTATGCAGTATGTCCCATTTAAGGAATTTCCAAAAGGGATGGCTCTTTTAGTGTAGTTCAGAAAAACAAACAAGGAGTGTGGTGGCACTTTTAGAGACTAACTAATTTATTTATCACATGAGGTTTCATGGGAGAGAATCCCACTTCATCAGACGTTTGAAGACTGTTTTTCAAGCATCTGATGAAGTGGCATTTTCTCCCACGAGAGCTCATGTGATAAATACATTTATTAGTCTTTAAAAGTGCCACCAGACTACTTTTTTCTCTAAATTAAGTTTCCTTTTTCCTTTGAATATGCTTCTCTTACAGATAGGCTTTTTTTATTCCAAATTTACAGATCTCCAGATATAGAACACACAAGTCTTTTTAGAATGTATAGCAAAGATCCTTAATATGAGAGACAAAAATAAAAAATAGTAGCAGATGAACCTGGGAATGATGTGGATGTGAGTGGGGTTTGTATACTAATTGAGCATAACTGATATTCTGTGTACCCTTAGTTTTATCAACTACCGTAATAAAAGAAGGGTAATCCAAAGTAAGTTCAAGAATGAGTTCCATGCTACAAAATGACCTACAGCTGAGTAGCAGATCACTGCCATTAGAGTGCTTGCACAGATTGCAAGTATATTTACTTCTCACCAGAAATTAACTATTACTAGCGAAAATCTTATTTAAAAACAACTTGATGTGTGAACTGAAAACAAGAACTTCATTTTGTCTCCTTCCTTTTTTGTTTTAAATCCACCTTTCGGAAGAAATCTTGCTACAAACATGCTTCAGTGGATCAGAACTTGCATTTCAGGGCAGAAGCAGCCACAAAATAATGCCTAAGAACTTCAGGACAGTAAACTACAGCAGCAGAAACCCTATAGCTGGTTCTCTTGAGTTCTTCTATTAAAAGGATTCAGATTCCTCGATACACATTTAAAAAATGTACTTTTTTTTAATCAGACAATGTGTACATTCAAATCTGCACACTTTGGTGTAACAGTATAGACTCAGACTGGCTTATGGACTGTAGGAACCTGGCTAAGCCTGGTTCTATTGTTATCTGAGCCACTAGCAACCTGTGCAGTCTTGCACAGGTCACTTCACCTCTTAGACTACGTCTTTACTGATGCCGCCATCAATGCACTTTTCTGGGTGCGGCTGAGCAATTCGTCTGTCACTCTGGAGTCTGCAGTAATAACTCCAGTCCTGGCAGTGGTGTAGCGGTAAGGCAACACCTTAACATAATCTGTAGGGGGAGGTGAGTTGGCATTAGTAAGGTGATGGGAGACAGGCAAGGTGTCTCACATACCTTGCAAAAGAAGCAAGGAATCCTGTGGCAGTTAGACTAACATTTATTTATCGCATGAGCTTTCGTGGGAGAAAATCCCACTTTGTCAGATGCTTTGCCATTCTGTAAGTTCCCCCATCTTCAAAGCATCTGACAAAGTGGGATTTTCTCCCACGAAAGCTCAAGCAATAAATAAGTCTGTTAGTCTTTAGGTGCCACAGGATTCCTTGCTTCCTTTGCTGAACTAGACTAACACGGCTGTCCCTTTGGAACTTGGCTACATACCTTGCATATCTCTCATCAAGTGCTGCCAAAAAGTGCAGCTAGTGTAGATGAGGGCAAAGTCCAGTCTTTCTTACCTCAGGGGGCAAGATACTTAAATTGTTCACCTTGGGACACTCCGGGAGTCACACCCATACAGTGAGAAAAATTATTGGGAGTCTCTGCTGGCACAGGTAGTCGACCACTGCAGTCCTCTTTTTAGGAACAGGATATACGTCCTTACTGCAAGCAGGACCTGTGCCTTATATGTGTTTGCAGACTGTATTTTCTGACCAGGTTCGCTGCCATGGCTGACTTTGTCATGTTAGTAGTTCCCAAGGCAGGTAGCTGGCTCTCACTGTGAGGAACTGCTCATTTGGATCACACTGCACTCCGTGGTTTACTTTCCTGTGGGTTTGCACCCTTTGTGTTTCAGGTTCAAATGAACCCCAAACTCAAAGAAAAATCAAGTTGAAAGAGCACAGTTGCGTGAAAAAAATTCTCATCAAAACCATATGAAATTGTGAGTTTCACATTGTTTCAACATGAAACCTTTGATCAGCCCTAGTTTGTGAACCTTTTGATGAGCCTAGTCTGAGTTTCATGTTTGTAACGAAACCAAAGGCCGGCCACATTTTGTGTGGTCTCAGGTTTCGTAGTGAAAGTTTTCATGGCTCTGCTCACCATGTTATCCCCAGAGTGTACTTCATGGTCTGCCTCTTGGAACAGTAAATGGGAACCTTTGCAGACACTCTGCTTAGAAGCATTTTTCAACTTTCTGTTCCCTCATTATTTAATAATGAGTATGAAGCAAGAAGCACAATTAATCTTCTTAAGAGTCCCCTCCTAGTCAAAGTTTTAATCCTCCGTTTATAATATCACTTTGCTGCCAGCAACTAGTTGTGGTGTCACAAACAGGAGATTATAATTTCAGCTGAGATCTGAACAACAGAAGCAAGCAGCCGCTAAAAATCCCGTTTTCTTAGCAAAGACCAAAAACCGCAATGATCAAACCACTTGGCACTTCTGTACCAAATATCACGCAGTCCAATCCAGGAATTTCAATATCAGGATTTGATGATACATGACAAGATCTAATTTATAATATGAGTGACATAATATCCAGTCAGGTAGGTAATCCTTATTATGCCAATTTTATGGGTAGAAAAACTGAGGTACAGAGAGATTAGGACTAGAACTAAATTGGGTTTTTTTATTTTATCTTGTTCCTTGGTAAAAGTACCATCCTAGTCTCACCCCACGCCTCAAATTGTATCAGAATAAATGTTTCTAAATATAATGTATGGACAGCTCTGATTGAAACCTGGAAAAGAAACTCAGAAATACCCAAATATCAAGTGGAGGTTCAGGCATTGCTCTGGAAATTAATATATCATAAATCACAGTTATTTTACTATATCCATTAGCATATGGTGCAAACTGTAACATATAACTGCAATCAGCAGTAGAGATAGTCTGTTGAAATATGTTAGCTACTTACAGTAAACACTGTGTTCAATCTCGTATTTAGCTGTGACTCTCCGGAGAAGTTTCCTGAAAAAAAGAGTTCGATGTAAGCATAACAAGCAAGGAGTCCTGTGGCACTTGAAGACTAACAAATTTATTTATCACATGAGCTTTTGCAGGAGAAAATCCCACTTTGTCAGACACTTCAAAGATGGACTCCTGGGTTGTTTTGCAGAGTTAGACTAAGACAGCTACCCCTTTGGAACTGTGTAAGCACAAGACCTTGTCTCTCACCAACAGAAGTTGGTCCGATAAAAGATATTACTTCATCCACCTTGTCTTTCAAATAGAACTGGTTGAAATTTCTCAAAATTCAGAACTTTTCATCAAAATTCCTTCTGGCATAAATCCAGATTAAGGATTCAGTTTGGCTCCCTTTCAAATCACTGACGATAATTTTCAGTTACTTGAGTGGGAGTTGGTTTGGGCTCAGGCTCGGTTGATGATTGGCAAGGGAGTTACTCGGCCCTGAAGCAGATGTAGTTGATTGTGGATTTACTCTGAGGTAACTGAGAAACTGTAGTCTATCAACTAAATTGCTTCCTTTTGTAATTTTGTTCTGTATTTTTGAGATAGGTTAATTAAAATTACAATCCTGATTCGCCCCCCTCCTTTGACAATCATTTGAAACAATTTCCACCTTCTTGCCAGTTGAGTATTAAATGCAAGAGGAAGCAAGATGGTAATTTACAGGGTGAGAGTGAAATCAGCAAGCACTTACGCAAGGTTACATTTGAGTACGGTGTAATGGTTGGCCTTGCCGGACCAGTCCCACGCATTGCCCTGGAATGCAAAGAGTAGCCAGCATAGCTGAGGCTGCCTGTTGAGACAATTGTATTTAATTACAGCTGGCATCTCAGCTAAATGGGGTGTTCTCACAAGAAAGAACTAGTCTCACAAAACTGTTTTTCAGTCTGGCTTGCTTGACCTCAGCCATAAAAATGTTCATTGTGTCAGAAAGGTGAAAAGCAAAAGGATAAACATTTTATGTAAAGCTGAGTGATCTGCAGCTAGCTGATTGATTAAGTTTTATTATATAGTCAGCTCTTCCAACACAGGCAAAGTTATTATTAGAGGAACTGAAATCCTGTTGAAATCAGCAGGCCAAATTTGACCTTCCATTACACTTGGTGCAACTTCATTCAAGTCACTGAGTATAAAATTTGGTCCATAAGGCATTTCACCAACATAGGTCCAAATTGGGCCAAAATGCTGAAAGATATGGGTCTAGGGGAGCTCAGAGAGGGACTGGTTTTTAGGCCTTTTGGAAGGTACACTATGTTCTCCCGTTTGGGCATAGTTAGCGCCAAGGCCTCAGCTGGAGCACTGTGTCCAGTTCTGGGCACCACACTTTGGAAAAGATATGGGCAAATTAGAGAAAATCTAAAGGAAGGCAACAAAAATGATTAAGAGTCTGGAAAACATAAGGAAAGAAAGGGAAAAAAATTGGGTTTTTGTAGTCTGGAAAAGACTGAGGCAAGAATTTATAAGGCTATGGTATGCCAGCATATTGAACCCTGTATACAGATCTGATTTCCCCATCTCAAAAAAAGATATGTTGGAAAAGGCACAGAGAGGGGGAACTATAATAATTAGGGTTATGGAATAAGTCTCCATATGAGGAGAGATTAATAAAACTAGCCCTTTTCCATCTTGGAAAAGAGACAATTATGGGGGGATACGATAGTGTTCTACAAAATCATGATTGGTGTGGAGAAAGTAAAGCAGGATGAGTTATTTACTCCTTCTTGTAAGACAAAAACTAGGGTTCACCAAATTAAATTTAATAGGCAATGGGTTTAAAAAAACTGAAGGAAGTTTTCTTGATACAAGATAGAGTCAGTACATGTGGAACTCCTTGCCAGAGGCTGTCCTGAAGGCCAGGACTATAATGGGATTCCAAAAGCAACTAGCTAAGTTCTTGGAGGATACGTACGTCGATGACCATTAGCCAGGAGAGGCAGCAATTGCTGTTTGCCAGATGCCGGGAATGGCTTACAGTATGGATCACTTGGGGACTACCTGTTCTGTTCATTCCCTCTGAAATGCCCGGCATTGGTCACTGTCAGAAGACAGGCAGGATACTGCCCTAGATGGATCATTGCTCTGATCCTGTATGGCTGTTCTTATGTTCTTAAGTCTTCAGATATATAATAGTTTGTTATAAGGAGGAAGGTGATAAATTGTTTTCTTAGCCACTAACTACAGGACAAGAAGTAATGAAGTTAAACTGCAGAAAGGGAGATTTAGATTAGACATTTGGAAAAAATTGCTAACTGCCAGGTGAGTTAACAATTACTTAGGGAGATTGTGGAATCTCCATCACTGGAGGATTTTAAGAACAGAATAGACAGGTATCCGTCAGGGATGGTCTAGCAGCTAGCTGATACTTAGCTCTGCCTCAGTGTAGGGGATTGGACTAGGTCTGTGGTTTTCAAACTTTTGTTTTCAGGACCCAGATGAAAAAAATCATTTCTGCCCAAAACCCAACAATTACATCTTTGAGCAATGCATTTCAGTCTTTCGGAGGCAGCAGCAGAGGGCACCGTGACACTATATCTGAGGGTCTGTGACCCACTACTGGGCTTGACCCATGGTTTGAAAACCACTGGACTCGGTGACCTATCAAGGTCTGTTTCAGGTTTGCTTATCTATGAGTTTAACGTTCTGTGTCCTATTTCCTCCCCACTCCTCATTTTGACACAATTTATATCCACGGGGGGCTGGGGCATACAGAGAGAGCATTCCTTGTGCTACCCAAGCACAGGGATTGTGGCTTTACCTGGACCTTATATGGGATCTGCCCCTACGTACAACTGACACTGGCGTATAAAGAGTTGGTTATAATTACTGAATAGTGTCTGCAGCAGGAATTAGTCTGTCTTCAAACCACTCCTTGTTTTAAATTTCATTGTAGGTAACATTTAAGGAATTTCCATAAGTCAAGTGGCAAAACAAGATTAGTTAGGATTCTTTTCTAATCCTAACAATGGTGGCATTTGCTTCTCACTGTAGGAAGCTTTTAGTACTATACATATCTGTTTTGATTTCTACCTCTTCCTGCTCCCCTCCTGACAAAAAGGTTAAATAACATTTAACGCATTTTTTAAAGTGGTTAAAAAACAAAATCAGACTCTTCTGCCTTTAATCTGGTAAAAGCATCAGATGTGGTGGAGGAGGAAGCCATCCAATTCCCTGTTAATTTCCCCGGCTGTCTAATTTTATGCAAATCCACCAAGCACAGGTTTTAATTCTGCCATTCTCATCAAGAGATCAGAGAGAGATTCAAAATGAGAACGTCAGGTTTGACATATTGATGGGGGTTTTCAAGAATTCAGCTGTAAAAAATTTTTACATTTTAATTAAAGTGTTTATTTCATTTGGCACAATAAGGCTTGCTTGCTTTCAACTGAAAAAAGGGTGTTAGGCATTAAAGAAACTAATTCCATATATCAAGAAAATTAAGATTTCTCCTAGGCAAACCTATAGTATCATCCTGGATTAGTGACAGTGGCATTCTTTGTAAACGTGTCATCCTTGGAAGTGAGCAACAAGGAAAGCTCCTATCAATTTCCAGCTGCAGGGTGTCAATAAAAGATTCATTTGCCTTGAAAGAGGATTATCTTTCCTCTGCATCCTCAGGAGAGGAGTTTTCGCAAGAAATTGAGAAATACATGTTAGTGCAGATTAATACAATATGATTGTTGTTGTGAGCAAAATGACTGTTCTGGGTTGCCTACCCCTTTCACAGCAAGGTTCTATACCACCCTGCTTGGGGACTTTTTGCATGCACTAGCATTTCTCGTTTCTGGCCATGCTAATGAATTTGGTTTGTGTTTCTGAATTTAAGTTTTATTGCTTCAGGGATGTATTTTATACATTTAGCAATCAACATTCCACAATTAAAACTCTGGGTATACTGCAACAGGGTTGCCCGAAATTCTTCAGAGGGGCCCAGAACCTGTGGCAGTTCATATAAATTAAATTAAAAATTGCAGTTTATTTAATTACATATGGGCATGGGTGATACAAGTTGTCTGATGTTCACCAAATTATTTAAATATTACTTTCATTCTGTCCCATAATTTTAAACGTTCTGTTTGTCACAGATTTGATTTTGGAGCATGTTTTTTGCAGTAAGCGTGGGATCTGCAGAAAATTTTATGGCATCAGAAATATGCTGTGCACCAAACCTCCTTCATGTTGGAGAGAAAGGCGCACGTTCCTGATTGCCATAACAAAAGGCAACACCATTGGGGTAAAATGAAGTTCCATCCATATGTGTCCATGGTAAATGTGGACCATGCTGTTGATTTCTCTTTCTGGTTCACTAAGCTAGATGAATTTCTGTTCTGATGAAGTTAGTGGCAAAAAACCCATTGACTTCATGGATGCAAGGATTTTTCCCCACTGACTATTCTGTCTGCACTCTATGAAAATTCCTTGTGTTTTGGATCAGGCCTGAATTCAATCATTCATGATAATGTACAGAGGGAGTGCTTTTGATACCCACACAAATACCAGAGGAGTTCATTGTAGCAATAAAATGAACATCTAGGACATGTAATAATGATCAAAAATTACTGTCCCCCCATTGTCTGTGTTTTATTATCTTTCAGTTAGGCAGTTGACCACCCCAGAAAATTTAAGTGTGATGTGAAGCATCATGTTGTGTATGTTCAAATGACCTTCCCTGAATCAAGTGACAGAGTGCCTATGTATGTAGCCTTCGGAACTGTGTGAAACGGGGAGATGCTAGGTCTACCAGGGATAGCAGAATTAGTTTATCGTTGTTTTACTCCAACTATTTTTGCTGAGTGCAATCAGCGCACTTTATGCTGCGCAGAACATGGAGGAAATGTGCTGTAAAGCTTACAAAGAAAAACAGCAGACAACAACACTGAAAGCATGAGCCGAAGAGGAAATGTCGTCGTAGAGTGGTGTAGGAGGGGATTTTGTTTCTCTGATTTTTAAATAGATACTGCCCACACTTCTTTGGGTGGGAAGCTAATAATGGCAGACTTTAAGAAATGTATTTGGAGGAGGGATTTGGAAGAAGAGAAATTGAACAGCTATTTCATGAGGAAAAGGGAGGATATTTCAATATTGCCAACCTCAAGTGTCAAAAAATCATGAATCAGATCTGAAAAACTCAGAGATTTAAAAATATAATAAATTTGGTCTCTTACTTGCCTTTGGGCTTTTGAGTATTTAGGGTTCACAGTTTCAAGTTTTTTTCTCTCTGACCAGGACTGGGCACTTTTGTTTTATTTTAATGACAGCTGTGAGTCTCACATAATAGCACGTCTTCAGGATCTGTGACTAAGAAGAACATCAAATATTGCAATACTCGCAATAAAAAGATGAAAGTTGGCAATGCCCAGATGTAAGGGACAGCACAGAAAGCATTTCGTGGAATCCCACAAAAAGTCAGATGCTGCTCTCAGTTTCTCTGGTCTGAGACAGGTATTGAGATAACTCTGGTGAAGCCAGCGGAGTTATACAGATGTGAGTAGACGCTGATCAAAGGGAAAGGTGAGGTAAAAGCAGCATAACTGAAGTGTTTGCAGGAATGAGATAGGCAGGAATGAAAGCAGCGGTGAAACCTGCTGAGTGAAGAGGAGGACGTTAAACATCACGTAACTAGGGAGGGGAAACCAGTGAAGAGATTTTTAGAAGAGACATTTTATGATCAGGAAGGCCGATGGTGAAGATGATCTTGGTGGTAACGTTGAGTGGACTGAAGGGACGTTAGGTAAGAGGAGCAGGTTACAATAGTACGTGGAGCAAACGAGGAGTTCTGTGGCACTTTTAAAGACTAACAAATTTGTATTTGAGAGATTCTTGTCCAGGTGATTGCTGATTGGTTGTAGCTGTGGAGCAGTTAGCTGAAATGCCAACTAGCTGTCTGCAGGCATTTATGGCCTTGGATTTATATACAAGGCCAGCCACCTTTCAAGTGCTCCACTTTGTGTCCTCAATTTTACCTAGTGTGTGTTTGCATCAATATGGGTGTGTCACCAACAAGCAGTCATGTGAGTCAGATCGAGCCTTTGCCACTCTGTGAAGAAGGCCTAGTTACATCACTTCTGATGTTAGGGAAAATCAAAACACTGTGAATCACGTCAGGTTTTTGTTTTTTTGTTGTTTTTTTTTTTAATTTCCCTTTGACCCTTTCAAGTAGTTGTGTTTGTTTTTAAATGAGGGGCAGGGGTAGGAAAGCTAAGCAGCTATAAGCCTTTTTGTGAGTGGCAAGACAACATTTTAGCAAATAATGAAAGACAGAAGATGCGTTTTACTGATGGCTTATGATTTCCTGGGCAGTTATTCGGCAACAGGGACACTGAGGAGTCTCACAAACATTTGCCATTCCTCTGCTAGAACATGGTCAGACTAGAGACGGAACCAAAGCCAGATCCTCAATCTTATAACCCCGTTAGCTTTGTTTCAGATTCAAACCCATATCTGGATTCGTGTTCTATATATGACTCCTTCGGAAAGGTCTGAACTAAGCCCCTGGATCTGAATTTTGGGTTGTTCAAAATCCAGCTTGCTGCTAGAGCCCATTTCTAGTTCTCCCTATGGTGCATCCGTCTTTACATTTTGTCTGTGTTGATGTTCCATAAGTACATACAAGGCAAGTGAAAATACCTCTTTTGACACCTTATGGAACGGATATCTTAAGGCTTCTTATCAAATAATTCAATAAATAGATAAGCTTCCTACCTTCTTTGTTTTGCTCTTTCCGTCTTGAATATTTTCCTGATTGTTTCTGAGTATGATCAGGCACCCCCTGTAAAACTCTTAGCATAAGAGGGAGGCCAGTGTTTGGGGATCAAGGAAGTACCTTGTTATTTTTAATTTTACAAACCTTTTTCTTTTTTTAACTCAAAGGGTTTTAAACATTTTTTTCAAACAGCACAAAACTGCACAACAGCCTATAAAGTCAGCACATACATGTCTTTGTTTTGGCTCACTCAGTGCTTCAAAACATCCGTACAACACATGATTTGTGTGTAGCCTGCCCTGGAGAATGGCCCACAAGACACTGAAAACAGGATCCCAGGACCTAAGTAGAGATGGATATTCCAGAGCTGAAATAGAAATAAACACTGGATTAAATACTATTTTGTTACATTACAGTTAGTGGGGTTTTACTGCTGTGACATTTGTTCCATTTCCCTGAATGACCCTTTTAATTTGCCACATCACTACTCTTGTGGGAAATTTTGGAACAGTGTACACATCCCCTTGACCACGTGCAGTAGTGAGGGTTTGGTTAAGATGATTAGCATCTTAACAGCTCAAGAGCAGTGGAGTGTTTTTCATAAGCAAAATTAGAGTGGAGAGCAGTGGGACTTTCTGCACCATTAAGAAGGCTTCTCGAAGTGATGTAGCTCTTCTAAATGTGACTGTGAATATTGGGCAATGATGTCAAAAGTTCACTTTGCAAAGTTTTTCTTTTCTCTAATATGGATGTAACCAAGTCATTACTCCCTGCCACCCTAGGAGAAAAGCAGCCACGACTGGACCTTTTGATCTTTATTTTTTTGGCAAAGAACCTCCTACATATTCCTCTCAACAGATAAATGCTCAAGAAGTGAAATGTCTCTTCCTGTGCCCGTAAATGGTGAGAGGCTCAGAGTGTAGCTTAAAAATAAGAACCATCTTCATTTAAAAACAGAAACCCGCAAGAGCAGAATGAGCCTCCTTGGTGAACTGCTCCTTTTGTGAGCCAAAAGAACGTCATGCCAACAGCAAGGTCACAGCATTTCTAGCTCTTTGTTCCTGTAGGAAAAGCTAATGTTGTCCGTAACTTAAACTCTACTAGTGCTACTGATGGAACAAGTGTGGTGCTCTGACCAGAAATATACAGACAACTGAATTTCTTTCCCCAATCATAGGCAAGCTATTGATAAATAACAAAATTGTCTTGGCTGTAATTATGAATTATCTTAATTTTAGGACACATGAAATTGTTTTCATAAAATCATAGAAATATATGGCTGAAAGGGATCTTAAAAGGTAATCTAGTCAGCACACAGTATTGAGGCAGGACCAAATATACCTAGGCCATCCCTGTCAGAGGTTTTTCTAACTTGTTCTTAATGATCTCCACAACATCCTTTGGAAGCCTGTTCCTGGGTTTAGTTATCCCTATAGTTAATAAGTCTTCCTAATATCTAACCTAATTCTCCCTTACTGCAGATTAAGCCCATTGCTTCTTGTCCTACTTTCAGTAGACATGGAGAACAATTGGTCCCCATCTTCTTTAAAACAGCTGTGAACGTATTAGAAGACTGTTATCAGGTGTGTCGTCCTCCCCCTCCCTGACTTCTTTTCTCATGACTAAACATGCCCTGTTTTTTAACCTTTCCTCATGGGTCTGGTTTTATTTTAACAGTTTTGTTGCTCTTCTCTGGACTCTCTACAGTTTGCCTATATCTCCTTAGTACAATGCCCAAAACTGGACACAGTATTCCAGCTGAGGCCACACCGGTATTAAGTAAAGCTGGACAATTGCTTGTGTTTGCTTATATACAACACTCCTTAATACACCTCAGAATAACATTAGCAGTTTTACAATTGCATCACCCCGTTGACTTGTATTCAAATTGTGATCCACTATAACCCCCAGAGCCTTTTCAGCAGTATTGCCACCTAGCCAGTCATTCCTTGTTTTCATTGGTGCATTTGACTTTTCCTTCCTAAATGTAATATTTTGCACTTACCATTATTGCATTTCATCTTCTTGATTTCAGATCAATTATCAAGGTAATTTTGAGTGCTAATTTTGTCCTCCAGAGTGCTAGCAACACCTTCCATCTTGCTGTAATCTGTCCATTTTTATGATCATACTCTCCATGCGATTATCCAAGTCAGTAATGAAACTACTGAATAGTTCCTGACCTAGGACAACCCATTACAGAAACTGACTAGATTCATCTTCCCCGTTTGACAGCCAACCATTGGTATCTACTAGATGAGTACAGTCTTTCAACCAACTTTGCACCCATTTAAAGTAATTTGATTTTTTTAGACACATTTTCCTTAATTTGTGTAAGAAAGCATCATGCGAGACTGCGTCCAAAGCCTTACTAAAATAAAGATGTGTCTTATCTATAGCATCTTCCCATCTTTGACTAGTAGACCTGTCAAACAAAGCAATTAGGTTGATTTGATAAGATTTGTTCTTGACAAATCCATGTTGACTATTAATTATAACATGGTTATCTTCTAGGTGCTTACATATTAATTGCGTAATACATTTGTTCCAATATCTTTCCAGGTACTCTACATAGTCTGACTGGTCCTTTCTGTTCTCCTTTGTAAAGATAGTTATTATATATGTCCTTTTCTAATCCTCTGGAACATTATCCATCTTTCTTGAGTTGTCAGAGATCATCGCTAATGGTGCCAAGTGCTTCAACAAATTTCTTAAGTGCCCTAAGGTGAATTTCATCAGGCTCTACTGACTTGACAACATGTAACTTATTTAAATATTCTTCAACTTGTTCTTTCCCTATTTTGACTTATGTTCTTTCCTCCTTGTTAATATCAATTTTGTTCAGTATCTGGGCACAATTTACCATTTTATCGAGAAGTGAACTAAAATGGGCATTAAACACCTTAGCCTTCTTGATGTCATCAGTTAACTCTCCTTCCTTGCTAACTAGAGGACCATGCTTTCTTTCATCCTTCCATCACTCCTGTTCTATTTCTAAAATCTTTTCTGATTCATCTTTTATGTCTTTTGGTAGGTGTAATTCATTTTGTGTTTTAGCCTTTCTTATTTTGTCCCTGAATGCTTGTGCTGTTCTTTGGTAGTCATCCTTAGCACTTTGTCCGTGGTTCTGTTTTTATAGGATTTTCAGATCGTTAATGAAGTCATGTTTGGTCTCTTATTATTCTTCCTATCTTTCTTTTGCAAGTGAATAGTTTTGCTGTTCTGACTTTAATACAGGTAGTCCTCACTTAGTGACCGGGTTCCGTTCCTGAAACCCGGTTGATAAACGAATTGGTCACTAAACGAGGAGCAGCCCTTACCGGTATTTCAGGCATAATGTACTTTACTGGTAGTGGGTTTTTCAACCATTGGTAGATAGTTTTAATGTCACCTTTGCATCATTTATAACATTTTTCATATATATTTTAAATGTTTTAAGCTCTAATGTACTGAACTGAGTTTGCATAGTGTACTGTAAATATAGGTAATCTGAGAGAGTTGATGCGAGTTCTCGTACATCGCCATAATACCAACTCATCAGAGAGCTGGTCATAACTCTGAGGGGTCACTAAACGAGTAGGTCACTAAGTGAGGACTAGCTGTATAGTCGTTATTATATTGGCTGTGTCTACACTAGAGGGCTCAGTTAAGTTGACTTAACAAGATCGACTTAAGGGAGTCCCCATTTGTTTAAGTCACCTTTATAAAGTTGACTTAAGCCAGGTGACCCATTTAAAGTTGACTTTATGACGTTGACTTAAATGGGTCTCCTACCTTAAGTCAACTTTATTGAGTTGACTTTAATGGCCACATTTTTGTTAAGTTGACTTAGTAAAGTCGACTTACCCCTTACAGTTGACTTTAAGGGTGAGAATTATTAAGTTGATTTAAGAAAGCGCTTAAGTCAACTTAATGAACTCTTAACTGTGGCCATGGAGTTGCGTAAGTCAACGTAAACCTCTAGTGTAGACAGAGCCTTTGAGAAACTGCTCTCTTGAAATCCTTTTCCCCTTAGATTTCTTCCTATGGTAAGGAGTTACCAGTTTTCTGGGTTTGGTTAAAATCTGCTTTTCTTAATATCGGTTGACCTTATTCTGCTGCCCTAAGTCTTTCCATTCTTTTGAATCATAAAATCTGTCACTTTTGCCCAAATTTCCTTCAGTATTAAGATGAACAACTAATTCCTTCCTGTGAATCAGAAGAAAGTCTAAAATGGCTGTCCCTGCTAGTTACTTCTTCTCCCTTCTGAAACAGCAGCAGAGATGGTCAGTGTCCTGGTGTAGTGAGCAGTAGTGTATGGCTTTGAAATTGGATATGGAAAAGATTTCTTACCACAGGATTGTTTCCTCAACATATTCATCAGTGTGTTATCCTATCAAGTTTTAAATGTCCTGATATGCAAGGCTCTCAGTTCTTTCCTTTGGAGACCTCCTGCCAACAGGACATTTCTCCTGTTACATAGCCTACAATTCCCTTTTCTGAATTACATCCCATTATTCCCCGTTATTGTCCTTTGGACTTCCCTAGATAATTCCTTTCCTCCTTGATGTTTACATCCTTCAGATATTTGCAGATGATTATCACATCTCCACCCTTTATTTTGTTTGGCTATGCTTACTATATATATTTAGTTTTTTAAAATTTTCTTCATAACACAATCCCTCTTGCTCCTTAAAAGTTGTTCAGGAAAGCAGCTTTTTACTCAACAGGTCTGCTTTCTTTGTATATTCAAAGTCATATAACAGAATCATAGAACTATGTAGATGAAAGGGTCCTAGAGAAGTCAGCTAATTCAGTGGTTCCCAACCTGTCTTCCGGGGACCCCTGGAGGTCCGTGGAGTCATAGCAAGGGGTCCGTGAATACATCTGGCCCCAGCTGCTGCCAGCCAGCGATTCGTATTGGAGACGGCTATAAAATTTAAATTGTATGTATAATAGTTGTTATTGGGGACTGATTGCAGGCAGCGGTATTTGCCTGCTGTGAGCAGCCACACTCTGTATATGTCTCCACCTGTTGGGAGCAGGTGGGGCCAGTCCTCTACTGCCCCTCTGCAGCACCGCTGCCTGCAGTCAGTCCCCTATAACAAGCATTATCATTTTGGGGTCCATGAAATTTTTTGACATTAAAAAGGGGTCCTCATACTCAAAAAGAGAGGCTTAACATACCTAGACCAGCACTGATGCATTTCAGTCTAACCTGTCCTTAAAAACCTCCAAGTGTGGGGATTCCACAATCTTCCTATATAACATGTGCCTCTGGTTAACAATCCTTATATTTAGAAAGCTTTTTCTTACTATCTAAGCTAAATCTTCCTTGCTGCAAACTAAGCCAGTTACTCCTTGCCCTATTTGTAATGAACACCTGATCACGATCCTCTTCGTAACACCTGTATACATATCTGAAGTCTTATCATGCCCCCATCAGCCTTCTCTTCTCTAGTCTAAACATGTCCAGTTCTTTCAGCCTTTCCTCATAGGTCATGTTTTCTAATCCTCTCACATTTCTGTTGCTCTCCTCTGAACTTTATCCACAATTTCCTTAAAATGTGGCTCCCAGAACTGGACGTGGTAGCCCATGAGGACTAAGGCCCCCAGGATGCCAGGCACTGAAAATATATAAAATAGAAAGCCATTTCCTGCCCTGAAGAAGTTCTTGTAGTCTAGGACAATACAGTAGTCAGAGAATATGCTGAATCCTAGTCTGGTTCATGCAAAATCAATAGAATTAAACAAGTTTCATCTGCTTCTCATAGGGTTCCATGCTTGTCAATTTACTAATTTCACTGGCAAATTTTACCTGTAAAATGATGGTTTGTTCCCCTGAAAACTTAATCTGTGATACGAAAGTTAAGCTGGGTCCTTCTGCTTAGAGGTATGTTCTGGTAAAGAAGACCCACAATAAAGTATCAAAGGATAACAGTGCATTCAGATGCCCCAAGCTGGCAATGGCCCCTAGATGGACACAGCCAAATATAATTTAAACCTCACAGGCACATCTGCATAGCTGTGTGGTTAGTGCATAGTTAACCTCTGCATCAAGGACCTTAAACGATCTCCTTTTTGCCCTCCCATCCACTCAGGGTACCTTGCAGTTGAGAATCTGGTTCAGAAGCCTTTCTATAACCATACTCATCCCTGTAGTGTCTGAGTACCTATCTTAGGATTTCAAAATGCAGCCGCAGCCTTCCACTGTTCCTGTCACCCCTGCTTGTCATGCACAGCACATGCTACGTCCTTTAGAGTAACTTTTCTCAACATGCTAATTACTTGCTCATTAGAGGAGGCAGGCAGGCTTCCATTTCTTCTAGTTAGGTCAGAAACCAGTACTCACGCGAACCCTTAAAGCCACACCTGAGAGTCAGTACAACTCAGTGACAGAACGGAGCAGCAGCAGAGATGCCAAATCCCCCTAAATTTGGTGAAAGGAGCAGCACAGATCCTAGCCACTGAAAGTGTGAGCAGCATTAACTTTCCTTATTTCCTGTCTGCTACAGCCGTAGGCTGGAGAGATGAGACCGTGTAGCAAAAGTGAGAAAGAGAAAAGTGCACAGAAATGTGAAATGAGTTGATACTGGAGATAGCCCAGTGGCTAAGGGCGTGGAGGTGGCTGCTGTTGCTGTGATATTCAAATAGTATATGCTCACACGCTTTCAAACAACAACAAAAAATTATATTGAATTTGGATGCGAGAGTCTACATTTTTTTTGTCAATACAATTTATGGTGCAATGGCACAGAGAGACAAGTGTTATCTAGGGGCACCAAACAGTCCTATTTATTTTATTTTTATTACACAATGGTTCCGACTGGCAGATCAATCTAACTATAAACATACCACAGAGCTGTTCAAATCTGGGTCTGGGCTAAGTAGTTCAAGCCTATATGGACTTAAATGAGGCGTGCTCAGGCAGTGGATCTAAATCAAAACTCTTCGTGTAAGCTCACATCCACCCACTCTCATGAGCTTCTAGTAAAGTTCCAGTCCAGATCCAATCTGCAGCACGGATTTGAGCTGGTTACTGTCAGTGGAAGGTCATGAAAATCAAATCAGCAAAGGCGTGGGACATACCTCACCTGACCTTGAGAACTTTTTCCAGCACGCTTTGTATTCAGTACAGCCTGGCATTATAGCTTTATTTCTAAAACACAGAGAGCTCAGTTCACATGACTAATTTTGCAGAAAAAAAGAAAATCCCCCATTGAATCAGCAACAGTAAATTTCATGTGTTTTGTTTTTCATCCTAAATATGGACTCATCTCTCCTTGAGAAGTGGTGTGTGACAGAGACATGTAGGAAGACTTCTCCTGACTTGACTGCATAGCTTGGTATGTTAGAACCACAGTCATTCTAAGGTCTTAAGTGGGAGACAACCGTTTACTTCAGATGATGGCTCCCCAGCAAGGCTATGTGCAGCCTTCGGAGCCTCTTCCCCTTACGCCTCTTCACGTTTAATGAGTAGGTCCAATTGTACAGACTTCTGAGATCTGAAGCTCTATGCATACCCAAAGTTGTGCAGAAGTGGAGCTCCTTTTTTTCAACTGGATGAAGAGAAAAAGCAATATTTTTACTCTTCTGAGCAGGCCTGACCAGGAAAGCCAGCTTGCTGATTATTCAAACTTTTCTTATCTGAATTGTCCAGGGTACACAGCTCCCCTTCAGATACAACAGTGTGTTTTAGATAGTCAAGACTATTAAGCTCAAGCACATCACAATTATCGATTATTATCTGTACTTTACAGATGGGGACATTGAGGCAGAGGGCAGAGAAGTGACTCACAACACAGCAGCCACTCACCAGTGAACTTTGAAAGAGGTCATTGGTCAAAATTTTAGGTGGCTTATTCCATTCTATTTCTTTATTTAACAGACAGGGTTTTTCTCAGTCACTTGCTCAATCCCTAAACCCCAACACCTCCTCCATTAGATGAAGAATCAAATACTTTCTTCAGTTGACTGAATAATTTCTTGCCCATCTGTGCTGAACAAAGCCAGTTTGGTAAAATACAGAAATAAGATAGAGCTAGCTGCCCAGAATTTTGAGTATTTTCATTCACAAGGATTTTTCTTGGAGACTTTCTCCAAAGGTTAAGGGAGCTGACTTGCCTGCTGCTTTTTCAATGAGCTATTTCTCAGGCCAGCCATGTGGGAAAGTTTGAGAGTGATATGACTAATCTGCATTTACCGCTGCTTAGGTTACCCTGCCGAGTGCTAGAAACCACAGTGATCGCTCACTCAGCAGTGGCGGCAAACTTGTGTACAGTATTTGGTTAGTGACAGTGAGGGACTAGTCATACAAAAACTTAGGGGGATGTTTCCAGATTTGCCTCTCTGGTGACCGGAGCTCGCTGTAGGGAACTTGTTGGACCGTGCATGTGTCAGAACACAGAGATTTCGGCAAAGTGGATAATAACAACAGCAGAACAGGAGAAATGCAGGTATTCTACCCAGCAGGTTTTTGCAGTGGTACCTATGATGCCTTCTGCTTAAAAGACAGGACAGTGATGCCTTCTAGTTAGAAGACAGGAATAGCAAATGTTTCTTTTGGATTCAGGTTCCAACTTTGCCACTGCTTTCCTTGTGTGCTGGTGGGCAAGTCATTTGACTTTCCTATCTCCCCATTGAGTCATAGAAACTGGAAGGGACCATGACAGGTCATCGAGTCCAGTTCCTTGCACAGAGTCCCATTCTTAACAAAAGACACCTCTTAAGACTTTAGGATGAAATGAATTATAGAAAGGCAAAGTTTTATACAGTAAATACTAAGTAGCTACCATTGGTAAATACGTCCTTGCTGATACAGAGTTTTTCCTGCTGATCGGCTGCATGTAGTATATTCCTGTGATCACAAAACACTATCATCATTGAGGTGTGATGCACTGATAAGCAGTAGTGACAACACCAGTGAAACTATTAACATGGCGCAAATGGAAATTTTACTCTTGTTTTGCTAAATTAAAAAAAAAAAAACAACCAAACAAGTGGAAAAAGAAAAAAGAACCTTCTGCCCAGATTTACACTGACTTACCTGTGCTTACTAACTACTTAGAAGTCTGTCATTTTCCATAGTGCCTGCCAGACTAAATTTTTGGGAAGACAAGAAGACAGTGTGGTCCAGAGGACTGTGCAGGGGTCTAGAACACAGGAGACCTTGGTTGTATTTCTGAACCTGCTAGTGACTTGCTCTGTGGCCATAACCCATCTTACCTTTGTAAACTGCTTTGAGATTATGTAAGTGATAAAAATAATTAACCCCGTCTTTGCTAGAGAAGAGGCATTGTGTTTGACCATTTGGATGATGAGGAAACAAAGAGTGTCAGTGTAAAGCTCCATGAGCCATCTCCTCCATAACAGGCACAGTTAGTAAAATACCTAAGGGTCAGTGTAAAAGCGTTCTGTGGTCAGTACCTGATTTCTGTTTCCTTTATAGCTGAGGTGTTGGTGAGTCTGGAGACCACAAGTGTCAAGTGTCTTCCACTCGTCACAGTTTACCCATTCAGTTTAAAGTAAATCATCAGCGAATGGCATGTAAAGTCTGAAGGAAATTAAAATGTAGGAGGGCAAGTACAAGAGGAAGGCTCTTACCTGACAGAGATTTGAGGTAGTTAGGCACTGGGAGCCAGAAGTTAGCATGCTTCATGTCTGAAACATAAATTTGGGAAGCAGATACTTTCTTAACCGTTAATAAAAAATAAAGGAGGACATCACTGCACCTTCACGAATCAGGAGTAGAAAATGTACTCATTGCTGCAAGTAGGTCAAAAACATCGCAGATCTCCAAGCAATACCAATATACATCTTTGGAAAACAACATGTAAGGCAAGCACAAAGCATGATGTTGCAAAGGTATTTCCTAAACACATGTTGATGGTATGGTGTGCTATAAAATTTCTGTTGCCAGGGATATAGGTTTACTGCATTGCTTTTTCAAAGCATCTGACAAAGGGGGATTGTCTCCCATGAAAGCTCATGCAATAAATAAATTTGTTAATCTTTAAAAATGCCACAGGACTCCTTGTTTGGCTGGATTAGACTAACACGGCTACCCCTTTGGAACTTGCATTGCTTATGTTTGGCAGACCCAGCACTCAGCTAAGGAAGTACCACCAGACAGTTATAAAGTTAAAAACTTTCTGCCATTACAACCATTTTCACTGGTGTTTGTATAGCATCTCCAGTAAGTTGTCTCCTGGTATGTTTGTATCAGTGGAGTTTTCCAGGGCTGAGTGGTCCTGTCTCTTAGGGCTGACACATTCCTTGTAATGGTCTTGCTTGTTCTGAGTCTTGACTGGTTTTCATTTTTGCTGGGACCTTCTGTTTTATCCCTTTCCTGTTTGTTTGGAAATATCGTGAGCCGTGTGTTTTGCTTCCTGGTTAGTAAATAAAGGGACTGAATTTTGTGAGATGTCAGAATAATGTCAGATTTTTGAGGCTCTCCTTATTTTACACCACTGGTATATTTTATAGTGGCTTGCTTGGATGAAGCACTAACAGGCTGTTCTGTAATTGACAATGATAGTTTTCCAAAACCACAGGAATAGGAGGGGTCCTTTTAAAAGCTGGGCAGAATAGTGGCAGAGGAGGATTTAAAAATGGCAGTGGAATAAACTTTGATTATAAATCCCCACACTTGTTTTGAGGATTCAGGAAGCTGGAGTGCATGATCAGCTAGTTTGAGCCCACTTCACTTTTAATGGAGGAGTGACTCTGCAGGTTCTGAGGTTGGCGTCTTTGAAGTGGGAGTGTCCTAACTTGCTGCTAGGGTAAGAAGGAAATCTGAGAAATGTCATTTGTAAGTTTTGCTCTTATATGAGACAGACCACTTGTGTAGTTTTTTTATATACATCTTTGTAGTAGTTCGTCTTTGTCCAAAACGTGGGGAAGGGGAAAACCTGGAAAACAGTGGCACTGGTATCAAATGTTCAGATGTCTGACGCAGCAAGGATGCCGTGTGCACAGACTCTGCTAGGATAATCATGTTCATCAGAAAAGCTAAGCTTCTCTGTCTTCTCTGTCTGTTGTAGGATTCAAATTGGGCTTAGATCTGATTGCACTCTTGCTTTACTATATTAACTCTGCCATTACCTGCATCTTTCCCTCTTACTTTTAATATAAGCACAGACATGAAACTCCATTGAGAATCTATAAGATCATGCTCAGTGAATATATCCCAAGTTACAGCTCACATCTGCAGACCAGCTGAGGGCCCCGAGTGCTTGATCCAACTCCCAGTGAAGTTAATAAAAAATACTTTAATTGAGCTAAGGGCCACCAGACTTAAGTGCCTTCCTTTCAGTTAAGACTTGTCTCCACAAAGGAATTTTTGTAAAACATTTCCTCTAGTTGCTACTACTTGTACCACTCCCATCAGCATCAGCAAGAGCAATGCTGGGATCCCAAGGGTAGACAAAGGTCCCGTGACCATTGACATTTTTGGAACTCTGTCTCATAGACTCAAGTCAGAAGGGACCACTATGATCAACTAGTATGACCTCCTGCACAATGCAGACCACAGAACCTCACCCACCCACTCCTTTAATAAACCTCTAACCTATGATTGAGTTATTAAAGTCAGCAAATCATGATTTAAAGACATTAGGTACAAAGAATCCACCAGCAAGTGATCTGTGCCCCACGCTACAGGGGAAGGTGAAAATACTGCAAAGCCTTTGCCAGTTTGCCCTGGGGGCAAATTCCTTCCCAACCCCCAAATATGACTGTCAGTAAAACACTGAGCAAGGCTTTTACATCTGATTTGAGCAGGTTTGGGTAACGCAGTGATAAAACTACCCATGGCGTCAGCAACTTTGTGCCATCAGAAATAAATGGTACTCATGCACGTTCTTCTGGGTCACATTTGGGCAAGAATGGGGATGCCTGACAAGTGTTGTGAGGTCCTTCATCCTGCAATGAAGGGAAGGATACTGCAGAAGCAGTGATGTTGATGATGATCCTAACCCAGTAAATCTTCCATGTTTTTGTTGTTTCAGCAAGAATAAAAATGTTATAATTAGCCTCTTGCAATCTGACACACCTACATGTAAGGGAGGAAGTCTCCTAACTGTGTTTTGTCAGCAGTTCGTCATCCTTAAGAATCAATGCACCCCATTTCAGCACTCCTCATTAGTGAGGAGGCTTTTCTGCTTCAAAGTGATAGCTGCTTCTCTCTGGTGTTTTTTTTTTCTGCCTTCTCAATTTCACACAGGTTAGGAGGGGCTGATTAATCTCAATACTGTGGCTACTTAAAAGTAAGAGGGGTTTGAGACACTGTGACAGGAAGTCTGCACCAGAACAGTGTCGTTTGCTTACCAGGCTGGACAAAAAGAGAATGAGCAGTTGCACACTTACTATATTAAGTGTTTAGAGACAATTTGTGAGGTATCAGTCTTGACAGGGAAAATGGTGACCCCCGAACACAACATTCAGAGATTGTGTCGTGGAAAAAATAGATTTTATATTATTTTATGCATCCATCTCCTTGTCCATTAAACAGGCCTGTGGGGATAGGAGAGCACTGCAAATTGGCCTGTTTTGCTCTACAAATGGTTCCACTTTTAAGGGTGAGAAGAAATTAGTTCTCATGGTCCATTCATTCCATTGACCTCTGTTGAAACTGCCAACAAAGCCTCCAGTTTTGGTGGATTTTGGTGTAGACATCCGTGCATGGGGTGCTGGACTGAAACCAACATTATTTTAGATAGGCATCTAAACAGCCCATCAGTTAATAATAAAAGCTTTCAGTCATCACTGACCTAAAATAGATTTGAATCAGTGGCTTTTAGCTAAAAGGTCATAGAGCCATTCACCAACACCAGAGTGATCCAGTGCTTCATGTTTTTAGTATAACTTTCATTTTCCCGTCCTTGTTTCCCTTGTGTCCTAGGCAGACATTATAGGTGTATTTCTGATACCACCATATCCTTTACAACACAATTTCAGTGTTGTTTTCCAGATGAAATATTTAAACTACATTAAAAGCACATGCAACGCAGTCCCATTCTGCTTTTCCTGCATTGCTCCAGCAAAATCTTTTCTCACAGTTAACACAAGCTGAAGGTTAAATAGGAGTCTGGTTCGACGGACTGTTAAAATTTGTAAAATACTCCTATATTAAATGTAATTCAGCTTGTGTAAACATTTGTTTTCAGGTTAATTTTCTTAGTGTAAGGTAGTCATCAGCTAGCAACTTCAGACACGAGACTATCTTGAAGATTCTCTCAGAATTACAGATTGTTCATAGGAACTAAATCCAAGCTTTATAAAAAGAGAAAATGATGCCCCATCTCCTGAATATAGGCTTTCAGAGTGGTCAGATCTGACTGTCTGGCAGCTTATCAAGTAGCTGATGATGACTGGCAACCATGAGGATGGCTCTTGGTCAAGAACAGATGCAGCCTAAAAAATTTAGAGCTGCAAATCAAAGTGGAAGGGATTGTCTCAGTTTCTCAGCATCCTCCCAGAGCCTTCATTCCTTCTCCCTGTTTGCCAGCTCAGGAAACTCCTTTTTCCAACATGCTGTTGGATGAGATGCAGCACCTCAGCTATTCCCTTATTGACATGGCTTCCTGCCTCCTTGCAGAGGGTCATGGCCTAAGAAAGGATGTTACAGCTAGGTGAAGGAGTAATTTAACAAGAGAGATGGAAAAGGCTGCACTTGTTAATGTGCACAATCTGGTTTCCGTGTGAACTGATGGAAAAATCTGAGTGACTGATTTGCAGCCCTTTTGTACACCAAGTCCTGTTGTCCCGCATTGCCTCTAATGGGAAAAACCAACTTGTGAGGTTGTGCCTTAGGATGACTGCATGATCTTTGTTTTTGTTACTTTTGATGTATTCTGGGGATTACGATAAGGATGGATTTAACTTTTTAAAAAAACAAATGGCAGCTGGTTTCCTCATTGCTTTAGAAATCCACACATCAGAAGAGCACAGTGTTGTACCTCTTACCTGGATCAAATAGAATGATGATGCGCCATCTTGGACAAAAGAGAGAGTGATATTTGATCCTTCAGAAGCAGTCAGCATTAGCCTGACTTTCTTCCTGTTTAAGTCAATGCGAGTTCTGCTTCTAACTTAGATGGAGGCAGAATTAGACCCGCTGAGCATTTCTGAAAATCCCACTTTCAACATACCAAGGGCTAGAAGGTCAGTTAGGCAGGAAAAGTTGCACATAAAAATTTTTGCTTGTGCATAAAACACCTAAAACAAATAAAACACTACAAAAGCTAAGTCAACTTTATTAAGTCGACTTTAATGGCCACATTGTATTAAGTAGATTTAATAAAGTTGACTTAACCCTTAAAGTTGACTTTAAGGGCAGGAGTTGTTAAGTCGACTTACGGAAGCCCTTAAGTTGACTTAATGAACTCCAAATGTGGGCAGGGCTTGCTTAAGTCGACTTAAACCTCCTTAAGTCAACTTAAGCTCAGAGTGTAGACATGCCCTTAGTGTGCACAGATAACTGATTTGCATTTGCCTGCTGTGTTTGAATGTATGAAGTCAAGAGCATGGAGATATGCATGCACAGTTGTGAATCCTTAACTTTGAAAGTCTAGCACTTACTTAGGCTTCAGTTGTAGCTAATTTCAAAAATATCCCTGAGAAACTACTCCAGACCTCATCTCATGAGCCAGAGTGGTGAACCCAAAGAGCCAGCGTTTGACTGAACACTTTCCAGGTTTGCAGCTCTGCTTTGCTTTCACTCTTAAATAAAACCTCACATGCTGCTTTGTTTTTTTTTCACTTGATCAAACATTTAGTAGTGTGTACAATGTGAAGTAATAGTTTCTCCTAGCACAGATTATTATGTTCCCTTCTGTTTCACAGATTTTTCCAATTAATGCAGTTATAATATGCATTATAGAGCATTTTCCCCCAAGGATTTCAAAATACTTTATACAAGTTCAGATTTGCAAGACATCTGTGGATTGTGCATTATTATTTCTCTTTTCTGGATGGGGAAACCAAGACACAGAAGGCTTTTTTTCTCCCTGTGCAAATCTGTGTGTGCAAATTGAGTGTGAAACTGCTACCAGATCAGAAAGGTTGTGAGTATTATACTCCCTTCTACAAGCATAAGTGCTAAAACCAAGACAGCCTAATGAAAAGTGACTTGCCTACAACTTACACAACAGATCAAAACCCTTCAATAGAACCCAGGAGATCTGATTCTGAATCACCTGTTTTAACCCCATTGATCAGCATTTGTGTGTGGTATGCTCTTATGCTATTATGAGTCCTAATATGTCTGCAGATTTTTCCTGGGACAAATCCTGACTTTCTCTAACCATGGGGAAGTCAGTTTGGGTTTAGAGACAACTGTGGGCGAAACTGGGCAGGTATGAAACAGCAGACATGCTTGAGGCAGACAGCAAAGTTGTGTGTATGTTTTTCTTGCAGCACTGCAATTGTTTTAAACAAGTTGCTTTTTCTTTGTTCCAACATGCAGAGGTATTCTGCATTATGCTTAACACAGCAGCCAAAGGAAACATTTTCAAAGTGTCCACTAAATATGGGTTTTTCCATTTCTGAGATCCATCTTTGAGACATCTTGGGCCTGATTTTCAGAGGTGCCAAGAACTTAAAACAACTAGAAATAGTGTTTATTATGTGTGGATAACTTAGACACACAGCTTTCCAAAGTGTGGGCCTATAGCTCCTATATGCTGTGCCCCAGAATGCACTAGACCAGTGGTTGTCAAACTTAGGGTTGAGACCCAGTACTGGGTCACAGACCCTCAAGCACTGGGTTGCAGCACCCCTTGCTGCCACTGCCAAAAGACTGGACTGCATTGCTCAAAGATGTAATTGCTGGGTTGCAGGCATAGATGCTTTTTTTCAACTGGGTCCCAAGAAAAAAAGTTTGAAAACCAATGCACTAGACCAGTGGTTCCCAACCTTTTTGGCTTGAGGGCCACAGATATCATGTTTACAACCCTGAAGGACAACCTGTCCCAGCCAGCAGGTCCACCTCACATGAAGCCAGTCAGAAGTTCAATAAGGAGGCTGCCTCCTTCCTGAATTCATGTCTCCCTGGCTGCAGTAGGGAAACCAGCATCTCCCATAGCCCTGTGTACTCCGCCAGAGTCCCTAGGCAGTGACTACCTGCTGCAGCCAGAAGGGTGGAAGATCAGGGCTCTCCACTCTCTGGCTCCAGTAGGATCCTCAGCAGCTAGGGACCCAAATGAAGCACTCTCCCTGCTACCACCAGGGACAAGGGAGTGCTGATTTCCCCATCCCTTGGCTACACCAAGGAGCCTGCACTAGTTTTTAGCCCCATGAACACAGTCCTTTTGCAACAGCTGCCTTCAAAAGCTAGCAGGAGGGGATTGCAGGCTACTTTTGGCCCCTGGGCCGCAGGCTGGGAATCATTAGATTGTGTAAAACCTCTGTAGAAATCTTTGAAGCCAGTCTTTCATTTGGGCAGGGCCGTCCCTTGGCAGGGGTGGGGGAGAGGGGCAATTGCCTCTCCCTTACCCCTCCCCACTGCCTTGGTGGAGGGGGGGCTGAGAGCACAGTAACCAGCCTTTGTTCTGGCCCGCCATGCCCCACCCCACACCAGCCCTAGGGCAGAACAGCTGGCCCAGAGGCTGGGCTCCACTCTCCTGCCCCTCCCCTGGGCTGGCTGTTTCTCCCGGGGGGCAGGCCAGCCCAGAGACAGGGTAAGAGAGCAGACCCCAGCCTCGGACCAGGCTGCCCTGGGCTCCCCAATGCAGGGAGGGGGGTGTGGGGGTCCCCCCACAGGCCCATTGCCAAGGGCCCTGCATCCCCCAGGGACGACCCTGCATTTGGGTAATCCAAACTCTAGTCAAGCAGTGGTTATAGTATAATTTGATGGGCCCCAGAACCCTCCTGATATTTGGATCCCCTTCTCGTATTGTCCAGGCCGCCTTCATGCATGTGCAGGTCCCAGCCCAGGTAGGCATTTTTGAGCCCCACTAGCTCTTTCTTCACAAATGAAGGACAGCCTCAAATCCACATCATCACCCCAACCTTGTCCACTAGTGCCCACATCAGACCCCTCTTTCCTCATGTCCTCCTCAGCCCCCATCCCCATTCCCTAAGCTCCCTGCCTCCAAGTCCCCACTCCAGCCCTACCCACCCACCCAGATCCCCCGTCTTCACTCCACCCCCTTCAGCTTCCCCAACCTCCTCCATCCCTCCCCAGCCCTTCATAGTGCCCTCTGCCACTACCCAGCCCCTTAACTCCCTCCATCCCTCCCCAGCCCCCATCTCAACCCCTTCCCTAGCCTGGCCACCAGCTTCCCTGCTCTCCCAGCCCCAATCCAACGCCTTCCCTAACTCCCCGCCCAGCCACCGGCTTCTCCTAGTTCCCACCGTAACCCACCTGCCCTGCTTGTGGCCTTCCTGATCTCCCAACCCAAATCCAACATTGTCCCTAACCCGCCTGCTGGTTCCCTGGCACCATGGGCCTTCCCTCCCACCCACCCACCCCAGCTTTTCCCTGCCAGCTGCCCATCCCCAAGATCCCTCAGGCAATGTTCCCTCTAAGGCCTGAAGGCAGCTGAGCAACATATGTTGCTCACTGCGCGCGCCCCCCAGTGTCCTGATCCTGCCCCCCCCATTCTCCCCATCACCCCCTTGTCAGCCCGATCCCACCCCCCTATACCCCCCAAGCTGGCATGACCCCGTCTTCCTCCATCCCTCTGCCCCCTCCGGCTGCCAGTGCCCTGTCCCCAGTTGCCCCATCCCCTTATCTGGCCACTGGAGCAGCGTGGCCTGGCCCTTGGCCGCTTCTTCAGCCAGAGGGGCTCTCACTGAGCATGCGAAGAGACTCTGTGCATGCTCAGTGAGCGCTTACTCTGAATGGGAGTTTTAAAAAGTAAACGGCCACAGAGCTTAGAGGGAGCATTGCCCCAGGGCCCCTTCTTCCCCCTTACCTGACCACCAAAGCTGCTGCTACCTGACTGGCCACAGGCTGCTGCTCCTGCCATGAGCATGCTCAGGGTGGGAGATTTAAAAACTTCTAGCCTGGCTCAACTGAGTCAGCTCCCTGTCGGCTGGAAGACTGGGGGGCATTCTGCCCCATTATTCTATTTTTCAGGGCACTGGAACAGTGGGCCCTAAAATTTACAGGCCCCAGAACTGTGTTCCGGTGCATTCCCCCTTACTTTAACCCAGGGGTCTCAAACTCAAATCACCATGGGGGCCTCATGAGAACTAGTGTGTTAGCCCAAAGGCCACACTGCTGAAACCTTTTATACAATGCTATTACAAATATTGGTAACAACAGTGTTGTTGCTGGCCACAGGAAATAGCTTTAGGGGCCACATTGCGGCCCACAGGTTGAGTGTTTCAGACCCCTGCTTTAACCGCTGAGGGTCAGGGATCTGGAGGGACTGTTCCCAGGACAAGTTATTGTTCTGATTCCTTTTGTTCTCCTTTCCTATTTTTTTTTCCCTTTCTTCACCAGCAATTGAAGGGATATTGTGTTCTTTCCAGAATCTCTATGTTTGATAGCTGCATCTACTTCAAAAAGATAATTTGCCTATACTTTCGCAGAGCCTGAGGGAGCTGGGATGTGTTTTTTTTATAAGTACAAATTAGTATTGAAGGGCTGGTGTGTACTATTTATTCTTTACCTTTAGTCATACACTTTTCTGTGCCATTTTTTTCTTTTCTGTTGGTTAAGGCCAATGAGAGGGGCCAATTTATCACTTCCCTTGAAGCTGTTCTGCCATGTAGCCTTTAAGCTTCCTTTCAAGAAATGATTTTATTTCTGCCCTACGGAAGAATTTAATAGTTGAAGTGGATAGATGTAAATTGTAGCACTTCATGCATTTGCAAAGGGGACTAAACTCATTCATCTGAGGGTACAAGGAATAGTTGTGCTTCACGTCTGCTTTATTGAGGAGCTCCTGGCATGGGAGAACTGGGTCTCTATATTAGTAAGCATGATCCACAGCATCACAGAACTTCCCACGCTGGATCAGTTGCTCACTTTAGTCTAGGATACACATGTTCAAATACAGATTTAGAAAAAAGGATGAGGGTGGAGAGAGCGTGAGCACACGCGCTTGTGTGTGCCACATTACAGGGAGCTGGCAGAGCAGAACAGAGGGTGCTAGCATAACAGCACATTTGCAAACATGCTGACTATCAGTCCTGAGATAAAGAAGATAGAGTAGATGCAGAATGGGTATTGCTGCAAAGTTTGAAAACATCATGTTGGTTCTGCTGGTTCAGGGTATTCTCAGAAATATTACAGTGGGGTGGTTTACTTCTCAGCGATGGTCCCCATTCTGTAAGTTCCCCCATCTTCAAAGTGTCTGATGAGGTGGGATTTTCTCCCACACTAGCTCATGCAATAAATAAATTTGTTAGCCTTTTAAGTGCCACAGGACTCCTTGTTTGTTTTACTGAGCTAGTCTAACACAGCCACCCCTTTGGAACTTGGCAACTTACAACAGTGTCCCTGCTGTTGTGGACCTGTCCTGTAGTATTTATTTAGGTACGAAGAGGGATTTATTATAATTCTCAGTGTCTCACTTCCAAAGCCAGGCCTGTTGAGGGCTCTTGCAATCTTATTTACCTGTGAACTCTCTGAGCCATACCTTTTGCTATTGCTAGGAATAGCAGTTCTGTTAATGGTGGCTTAGCCATTTAATTCCAGATAGTTAATACACCTGGATTGCAAAGCACAAAGGCATAAATTGCTGAAGCCTTTCCCCTCCCTTTGTATTTTACAGTCTAACAAGGTTCCTGTAGTGCAGCCGTCCCATGGAGTCCATCCACTCACCCCACTCATTCCATACAGCAACGAACATTTCAGCCATGGCTCCCACTCACCACACCTTCCAGCCGACATCAACCAGAAACAAGGTAACCCTTATCCTATCTGAGTTTATTGGGGGTGGGGTCCTCAGGATGATTTAGAAGAGGAGCCTGATGCCATAGGATCCTGAAATAAGAGTTGCTGCATAGCCAGAGTTTCTCCAGCATGGACATTTGTTTTAAAACCCAGTCAGTCAGTCAATCAGTCAATAAATAAAAGGGCATCAATGCAAACACTGCGTGCAGTGAGCCAGGGGCAGGTAGGTGCATGGGCTAACAGAAGAATTTGCTTGGGATTTAGCTCCTTTGGGATGCTTTTCAGCCATGGCCAAGAGAGGCTTGCACATCAAAAAGTATCTGCCTTGATCATCCATTTTGCTTGGTTCTCTGTGCAATAAGTGTTTGTAGTCTTAAAACAGACCAGAGCCTGGGGATGATTCACAAAAGTCAGCCAGAAAATGGAAAGTAACCTTTCCTTTGACTCATACCCGAACAGTTGTCAGGTTGTCATTTTGAGAAAACAAATGCTTGAAACAGGAAATATTTTGACTAACTAGGGTCTGTGTCTGGTGCATAGCTAGATCTTTACAGTCCATGGCCATGGTGGTCACACAATTTGACTGTTTGAGTCTCTTTTATTTGTTAATATAATACATTATCAGGCAGTCATCTCAAGAAGAGTGTAGAGGAAAGTACACTCAGGGAGAGGTTAGACTCTGTACTCTGAAAAGTGAATACAGATGCATGAATTTATCATAAATCAATTTTGGTCAGGGGCTTGAGATACATTGTATTGGTGCTACATTTTCAAAACTCTGCCAAGTTCATCCATTGCTCTGCTAAACTTCGCAGACTTTGGGTAGACCTTAGGCATAGCTGTGGTAAATCTTGGTTGATTTGCAACTTTGTGTCAACCAAAATATTGGCAAGGATCTGGGGTTCATTCCAATCTGGGAGTCAGTGGTAAACTCCAGGTGCATACACGAGTTACTGTTTAATGCAATTCCCTGAATACCAAAGTCTAGCATGGTTACCTGTTGCTCTAAACTTTATGTGAAGCAATCCTACAAACACTCTGGCTGAAAGGTAAATAAATGAAGTGTTCCACCCACACAATATTGTTTGGAGTGAAGGAATTTTCTTTATTTTCATGCAACAGTCACCAGTTTGCCTGATAGCCATTTCTAAAACATCTAAGCATGTTTCAGAGTGTTAGCATAGCCAAGTTAAGAGTGCTACCAAACAAGGTAGCATTAGGTAGAGGGAAATGGCTAAGGTGGTGATGGGATGTGTCAGCACTTTGAACCCTAGTGGCCACATTCAGGGGTATCCAGTGTAACCCTGAGTAAATCCACTGACTTCAGAGGATTAACAGCCGTAGAACAGATTCCTGAATCTGTCTGGTATTTCTTCCAGACAGCAAATTGCTTGCCAGCCACCAGCGTATAATAAAGTCAACAGAAAAAATACAAAGTTAACAAATTAAAACCTATTAGACGCTCAGCTTATGGCAGATTTCCAAGTCCCACAAAAGTGAGGGAAGTTTTTTTAATCTTGCTTGGCTCCTGAGCGAATATAAACACAGTGTACCTTATTTCAGACTACCCTTGAAAAGTACTTGCAGAACACAATTCCATGAGTGCTCAAGGGCCTTTGAAAGGCTCTGTCTGTGAGTGCACTTCAGGGACTTCCTATTAGTATGTAAAGCTTTAAACAATATAGCACTAGCCCACCCCAGGGACTGGCAGTTGCGTATGTCCTTTCATGAAAATTAAGATTGGAGCTGGAGCTGCTAATGGTCCCATAGCATAAATCTCTGTTGAGGGCCCATGAATCTGGAGTGCTCTCCTCTTGGAGATAGGCCAGACTACATCTCCAGTGTCCCTCAAGGCAAGACTAATAGCTAATAATACATCACGGGAAGGGCAAGTGTTGTTCTGCTATCACCAGGTTACTACACAAAGGTCAGTATGGTGTTTAGGAGATCATTTAAATTTCATTCCACCACTTTTACCACAAGACATTTCCCTACCAACATCTGACTCTTTACCACACTGACAGACACACGCTGTTTCTCACTCTTTCGTACCACGGTGGGACATTTAGTCTGGGGACATTTCATCACCATTTCCTTTTTGGAGGGATAAACCTAAAGCCTGGTTCTGTGCAAAGCAGGGTGCTTCTGATGTTCAGTTTTCTGATTCTGAGGGCAGCTGAAGACCCATTTGGCCTTGAGTACAGAAGCAGCTTCAGGGCTGCTCTAACTTCTTTCCAGCTGCCCAAGGCTCCACGAGAGACTGTCCTGAAATTCAGGAAAATAGCCCATGTAGAAAGACACTGACCATAGCCTGTGCGCCAATAGATGTGGTCAGCACCCAGAGAATTCTGTCACCGAAGGGGAATGCCCAGCATACCGCCTGAATCTGATTTATGGCACCAGTGAAGCAGCACAAAGTGGTTTGTTTGTAACAGAAAATCAGGTCTTTAATTAAGACCTCCCTGAAGTGGAATACACCAAAAACACCTAAGGCAGTGGTTCTCAAAATGGGGGTCGGGAGCCCAGTGCGGGTCACAGCCCCATGTAATGGAGTCACCAAGGCCAGCGTTAGACTCACTGGGGCCAAAGTCTGTGCCCTACCATCCTGCGTTGAAGCTGAAACACAAGGGCTTTCACCCAGTGTGGCAGGGCTTTGGTTCCCAACCCTCGCCCCCAACCCAGTCTCCTCCTGGGTTGGGAAATAATTTTTGTTCTCAGAAGGGTGAGGTGGGGGGCACAGTCCAATGAAATTTGAGAACTGCTGGTCAAGGGAAATAGCGTCACACTGAAACATCCCTGAGGGAAGCTAATATAGAAATCATAATGAATAAAAACCACACAACAAAATGGCAGGAATCCACAGGGAAAGAAGGCCTTACTCCTGAATGGTATCATGGGAACATCACTGCGAGTTTCATAAGAAAGAGCTTATTTAGGATGGGCTGAGGGGTGGAATAGCAACTGATGGGATGGAACGGAAATAAAAATTAAATCCTCTGGCAAAGCAAAGCAGTGTCTGGGCAGGTGAGTGTTGTGGGCTGTGTAGAGCACGAGTAGAAGAGTGGTCTTTTTCCTGTAGTAATATTTAAAGGTCCTCACTTTGTCCCACACCCAGCAAAGGGCTACACTGTAGGGCATGTCTGGGAATCTGTGTTAGCAGGGCTTGCACTAACTCTCTAAAAATGGGCAGGTTAATGGTGCTTTGACCTTGCCCACCAGGCTGAGCCTTGGACCCTGCAACCTCATTCCCCTTATGCCCAGACTTCAGAGCTTGAGCTGCAATGTCAGGTTTTTTAGAATGCTAGTGCAAATCCAGCCAGCACAAGTCCTTGGACCAAGTGGGTAGGCTCACTCACCGACACAGTGTAGACATGCTTTTACTGGTACAACCAAATCATTAAAAGGGGATGAGTTGTAGTACCCTGTCATTTGGAACTGTTGTACATAGGAGAAAACTGTTGTCACACATATTTCTCACAGGACCCAAACCTGCAGAGTTACTGTCTTAAGAATGAACAGAAGTACATATAGCACTAGAAACATATTGACTACAATAAACCTGGAAATGCTAGTGCTCTTCCCAAACTTCCTTCTCTAACTAAAGTCTTGGTCCTCCACTTAGGTGTGCACCGTCCTTCCCAAACATCAGATATCCCTGGTTTCTACTCCCTCCCTCCTGGTGGGGTTGGACAGATAACACCTTCTATGGGATGGTAAGTGTTGCCAGTCTCTCTCTATGTAGGGCGTCAGTAGGCAAATTGAGTATTGTTCTTTTTCTTACATCCTAGGTCGCAGCAAGATCCATTTACTCTCTAGGATGTAGGTCTTCGATCCACTTTAAATACTATTCTTCACCACTCCACGATTTATTTACCAAAATACTTTGCAAACATTAGCTCTTTAATCTTCACCAGGCCTAATTTTCCCTGTTTCCTGTGAAGTTGGAAAGTAGTGTCACTCCATTTTACAGATGGAAAGTTGAGGCACAGAGAAGCTAAGGGATTTGCCTCACATGAGCCAGTGTCAGAGCTGGGAATGAGGACTCAGGGCTACAAGACAGCTAGCTCTCTACATTCTCAGATCCCTCTCACTATAGTATTTGACACTATATAGCAACTTAGAAAAACAAAACAAAACCACAGTGAGAGTCACTCAGGTCAGCAGTCTATTGTCCATTCTACTTTAGTGTATTCAAGGTCTCTTGTTTTGAGTTGGATGCTAGGTTTGTCCTGCTCTGGATTTAGCCGTGGTTTATCACTGAACATGCCAGACTCCTCTGTTCCAGTTCTGCATTCAAGCCACCAGAAGCTGTCTTTCAAAAAGCATAAGGCTGAGAAAAACACATCCGTGGTGTACAAATAATGATTGCTCGGCCAACATTAAAATGGGTGCACTCTGACATTATTAAACTCATGATCACTTGGCATTTGGAGCAGCCTAGAAAAGTGATTAAAATTGCATTTAAATCCTTTACTCCTTATTAATTATATCTTACTTTTTGTCACTAAAACTGAGTGGCTTTGAATACACATAGAAGAGTCAGGAGATGCCAGTTTTGTGTGATCTCTCTTCAGAGTAGATTGATGTTTTCAGTTAGTGCCATCACCATTTCCTGGTAAGGTACTGAAATTATTGAGAGACACAAGGCAAGGTTTACCAGTGTAGGGGTGCGTTTGGAAACACAGGTCACTGACCAATGGCATGGGTGAATCTTAGAGTGAAATAATCAATGGAATGCTATATGCAAACAGTTTTCTGCTTGTTGATCTCACAAAATCCTTGTGTAGACATTTAGGTATTGTAAAATGGAGCAGTGAAATAATTAAAGAACAGTGTAAATGTTAACTAGATTCTTGTTCATTAATGTTGCGTTCCAACTAATTAACCACAAAGAGACTGAAGCCGGCCTTAGATTTATGACTAGCTGTGAGATTAAATTTTGCTCTCTGTCCTAAACTTGCTTTTCTTGGCCCTTGGTTTAGCTCCTCAACAATGTGATTCCTCCTCAGGACAAGTTCCAAAGGGGTAACCACTACAGTCTAGTTCAGCCAAAAAAAAAAACAAAACCAAAAACCAACAAGGAGGCCTGTGGCATTTTTAAAGACTAACAGCACTCCTTGTTTGTTCTCCTCAGGACAGACAAGTAGAGAATACAGGAGCGACTGAGCGGTAACATGAAAGAAAATGCTGGAGAAAAAGCAGCTAATTTACCAAATGCAAAGCGTACTTAGAGAATGGGAAGCTGTTAAAATCAGCCTAGTTGCGTTGAAAAAAAATCTGTTTCTCTAAGAGTTTGTTTGTTTCTTGGTCAGACAGGAAGTTCATTCTGCTGACAGCCTCTATAGCATCTGGCAGGATTTGGCACCTTTAACCAAGCTAGTCAGACAAGTTCATTAATGACTAATGAAACAGATAATGATAAAATGACAAATAGAAAAACAGCCCTCTGCATCAGAGAACAGACTTTTCAGTCATCACCTTTACAAATAGTACATGTATGTAATATAGACTCTTCTTTGTTAAAAAACTTGTTTGCTTGAAATAGACAGAATTCCATACAGCTACTTCCCAAAGTTCCCAGTCTTAAACTGTAGTCTGATGCTTATTTTTCAAGAGCTCTTGTGAACAGAAGCATGTTAAGCTCCAGTAAATTTCAAGCTTGGCTTCCCCCTAGAGGAATGATGTGGGCCTCCCAATGGGAGTTCCCAGTCAGAACTGCCTCTGACTTATGTAAATGATGATGCTCCGCAGTTGAGAAGTGCATAGAGGCAAAGAGTGTTCTCAGCTGTGTCCACATAGATCCTCTGCTTGTGTTTACAACCCAAATGTTGTATTTCTCCCCACGCACTTCAAGGTTTGCTACTGGGAAGTGTGACTGATATTTTCAAATGTTTCATCAAAGAGATGGGTCACCAGTTTATGTTTTCACAGAGGTTTGGTTTTTAAACAGTGTGGAAATTTATTGTATTGCTGAAGAAATGTTGCAAAGACTCCTTGTGCCAAGAACTAGTGCTACACGGTATGTGGATGGCTCTTTAGGTTCACTGTTCTGGAATGAAGCCAACTTCAAACTTAAAGCAGTCTTAATACAGGAAGCAGCTTTTCCTTAGCAAACTGCCTTAACTAGAGTTCGGCAGAAATGGTCTTTGTTCCTGCTGAGCATTTTAAGAAGAGGGGCTGCAATAACTCTCACTTTAATTAGCTAGGATGACAGTCAGGAACTTAGAATAAAAATGAATTATAGTCCAGTCCAGTGAGTTTGATCGTTGGAGCCTGACAACACACCTAAACCAAACTTGTAAATTCAGTCAGTTGTACAGCTCACCAGCTGAACTATGCAGCAGGTTTACTGGTGTCTCATTATGTTTGCCCCCTTTGTCTTTAAGAGCTGTTCTCTCTTCATGGGGTGATAAAAATCTTTAATTGTACATTCTCAAAGATCATGGATTGAGTTTGCAATTGAATTAATTTGCATGTCAAAATCACTTTGGATAAAGCCTTGAGTGCCATGATCCTTTTTTATTTGAATATCTTGGCCTTTAGAGTAATGAATGTCACTTTTGGATTAACTTTGAATGTTTTCTCACCCCTGGGGCAGGAATGTTAAACTTCAAAGGTTGTTTAGATTTCCTGATAAATTGTAGCACTTGGCTATTTGTTGACATGTTTATATACTACTAACTTCTGTGTGAGGGATTTCTGTCTGGCAGGTTGTAAACAGAGCGGGCTAGTTCTCAACCATGTGTATTAACTGTAGTGCAGACAGCGCTTTTTGCATTTCATCAAGCTGGGATGCAGTAATTTTTCAAGTGGCATAAACAGACACTTTATTTTTTTGAGTTTGGGGACCAACTACCACGATTCTACAGTCATGGCTCTTCAGGGCAGAGACCGGCATTAGCTCTCTTTGAACAGCACCGCAGACAAGGCAGTCCCGATCCTTTTCAGGACCTCTGGATGTTTCTGAATAGTAATTGGCCTTTTTTTCCCCCAGAAGGGTTGAAATCAATTGAAGCTATTCACTCAGGGCACCTTTGCCAATCATATTCAATAATAAAACAACAATTAATGACAGCCAACACTAAACCCCTTTTTTCTTTGTGCTTAAACTCTCATTTCAATTTCTTTGGGCTTGAAAGTGTGCAGAAAATCCATTCTGAGAGGAGTGCTTTAAGCCATCTGAGCATGAAGAAAAGTTTTTTGTCTATTAAGAACATTATTTAGACACTTGCAGTCTGGTAACTCCAAAAACAGCTTCAAATTCCTCATCTGGCACATACAAAGTCCTGCTTATGGAATGGAAGCATTAGTTTATTTGAAAAACCATGTGGCTTGACACTCAGCTGGTGGAAATCAGCATGGCTCTATTGAAGTCAGTCTTTAGTTGATTTCAGGGGAGCTACATCTGTTTACAGCACATGAGCAGTTGTCACCTTTTAGAATCAGAACGTTTTAAAATGATGTAAGACACAGTACATAATTTTTCTTACTGACTAAAAAGATGTACCAAAGTGAGCTAGTCTGATGATCCCAGGTGTAAATATTCTATTAGGAAAATGGTCGACAATCACCAGACTGGGGGTGATTTTTGAACTTGGAGGTTTGCCCTGGTATTGGCACATCAAGTTTCTGTGCCTTGTCACCCTCTTTTTCGGTCATAGTACACACTGCTTGTTCCTACAATAATAATCCACCTGAACCTTTCTACTTGATATAGCAGATTGTGTGTGTTTAGAGCTACTGATGCAATAAGCTCACATATTGGTCTAGTATTTTTCAGTTTTGGGGGGAAGTTGGGATCTACATCAGATCTTGAACTTTGCTGACCAGGTTTATCTGCTTTACCTCCATGCTGAGATTGGGGCGGGGGGGAATGTATGTCACAAGCATCTGTGTAGCCGGAGCAACTGAGCTTTTCACCCCGATGAATAGCAGTGAGTCCAATTATAGAGGGTATTTTTAGGAGAAGCCACACAGATGTAGATGCTTTATAGACTCTTTCTTCCCGATCCCAGGCAGAGCCAGTCTGTCTATCCGCTCCCGTCTTGTGGATTTAGACAGCCGTATTCGTCAGCGCTCTCTGCTGGGGCTACTTTCTCCAGGTAAGTATGAGCTGTGTGAGACAAGACAGCGGCTTTGCTGGTCTCACAGCTTGCAGTTTGTGCCATATAAGCTTGCAGCAGACTGCAAATGTCCCGGGAGGGGCTGTCAAGCTTCCAGATGGCAGGAGCAAGGAAAGAATGTTGCTTTTAGTCAAGTGCCTCTAAAAATCATAAAAACATGGAGCATCCATGGCAAATATACAGAAAGATTGTTTTGATCAATTAAAAAACTCCCCACTATAGAGATTATAAAGACTGAGGGACATCCAGTTTTCATATACAGCATCACTCAAGCCACACCCAACAGTTCCACTTCACTAGAGAAAGAAACGTTCCTTCCCTCAGTGTAATGCAGCGGGTTGTGTTGTGTGAAAACCAACATCTTTTACTGGCTCTCAGGTGTGTTGTAAAGCAGGAGGTCTCAAACTTAAATCACCACGAGGGCCGCATGAGGACTAGTATGTTAGCTCAAGGGCCACACCATTGAAACCTTTTCATACAACAGTACAAAGTATAGTAAAAATGAATAAGTGAAGAGGAACATATATATGCCAAGAGTGAGTAAGTAAGAATTACTTCCAGTCAAGATGGAGGTATCATCAGGAAAACAAAGAGTAAGTAAGTAAACGCCCTTTAAATTTTGGATTATCAAGTATTTGAGAAACTAAGTGTTGTTGCGGGCCACAGGAAATAACTTAAGGGGCCACATGCGGTCCACAAGCCACAAGTTTGGGACCCCTGTTATGAAGTATGGTCAAGACCCCTGACCACAGAAATTAAGCACCTTTAGCCTTTGAAATTCCCTCCATTTCCTGGATCCAAAGCAGGTAGCTGTGTTAGTCTGTTCAGTAAAAACAAACAAGGAGTCTTGTAGCACTTAAAGACTGACAGATTTGTTTATCACATGAGCTTTCGTGGGAGAAAATCCCACTCTGTCAGACCCTTGTCTTAAAAGCATCCGACAAAGTGAGATTTTTCTCCCACGAAAGCTCATGCGATAATAAATAAATCTGTTAGTCTTTGAAGTGCCACAGGACCCCTTGTTTGTTTTGCTTCATCCCCTGCTGTCCCTCCCAGTAGGAGGATGAGAAGGTGCCATGCTGCATCATTGGATTGTTTGAATTAACACCTTGATGACCTGTAAGAGTCTCTATCCAAAACCATAAAAACCTAGGGTCAGCTTCTTAGCGGGTCGAATACAGTATAGTTCCATTGACCTCAGTGGATCACTGCCACTTTACACCAGCTGAGGATCTGGCTGCCAAAACACAATAAAACCTGAATACAACAGAGGAAGTTGCATTCTGCTGTATAATTTTAGGACATTTGAGTACTGCAGTGTCCCTTCCTCATCTCCACACATTACCCTGGCAGATTTGTGAGCTCTTCTGGCTCAAATCTGTCGTCACATACACATTTCCCATTGGTCGCGTTGCATTGCACAGGCCTGCCTGTGAGCACAGTTGGTCTCTCAGCAGGGATTTGCCCCACAGTTACGTAGCACCTGAGCTCTCACAAACAGGCTTGGACAAAGTTGTGAAAAATTTATTACAAACACTGCCATTCTTCTTTCAGCCAACACCAAGCCCCTTTGCTCCTCATGTTCACTCTAGCTAGCTTAGAATAGGCCTGGGGGAAAAATTTATGTGCAAGCAAAATTTGTTCGCATCTCCAGCTTTTGCTTCTGCTACACACTGTCATATGCAGGGGTTAACAGTCAAGACGCTAAAGCGTTGGTGGGGTGGGGGGGATTTGTCCCTGGAACAGGAGCTAGATAATACTGTCAGTCACATTACCTTAGTTTTGCACCACGCTGCCTGCAGCAACTTCTCTCTTCTGAGCAACAAAATATAAAAAAATGATAAAGATGAATTTACAGTCCTCCAGGGTTGCCCAAAAGTCCCAGGTGCAGGCATTGTCACTTACACCAGAGAGTGGGACAGGCTTTGCAATACTTCAGACAAGAAAGCACACCTTGTCAGAGGAAGATCAGACTTCTCATTGTGCCATTGAATTAAATCAAACTTTTTTTGTGTGTGACAATATATCTTGTGAACAGTTGTTTATCGCCCATGGGCAATTCTACTGTCTCAAGCTCCAGCCATAAAATGGCAAGCTTGGTGAAGCTAACTGCACTGGCTATAACCTCAAAATCTATACAGAGGTAATGAAGCTTGTAAGCTAGTAAAACCTATAATCTCATTTCTGTGTTGATGGATAACGTTGCTAGGCTGGGTGTTGGGTGCACCTCCAAAGGTTTGTGGTAAGACTCATGCATTTTCTGTTGAAAAATAAAAAGGCGTACGGGGGTCCTAACTCAAATCCAAATATCAGTGTGGTTTTGGTTTTTGTTGCAACACTAACAAAAATATTGTGATGACTGAGCTCTGAAAGTGCTTGTTTTTTTAATAAAAGCTGCTGGTTGCTGTAGGGCTGGATTACATTGCAAATTGATTTTTATGAAAACCCCATGGAATCAAAATCCCATTCCAAGTCCTTTCTGCTGTCATTTTGACTACTATGTTATCCACTCATCCACTGTCATCATGACAGAGGATTTCTCAGCAAGGATGCTTTGATGCATGAATCAGAAGAAAAACATCAGGGACCCAAAGCAAAATGCCCAACTCCCCTTTGTTTCCATTGATTCAGAAATTTTAGGTATCGTTCTTCAAGAGAACTCAAACACCAGGCGAAGCGCTGCTACCTTAATTTAAGTACTGCTAGAGTAAACAGCAGTGATGGAAAAGTCCTGGGTTAGGGCTGGCAGATCTGCACCAGCATGGCATTTCTGTATGTACTCCTATTATTAGTTTAGGAAGAATGTTTTCCTTACAAATTGTTTCAGCTGCATAAGATAAGAGACACTGCATCTCCAAGATATGCTTTATGTTTACTTCTGCTTAGCATTTGTTCCTGTGATTTAAAAACAAAGAGTGCCATCTAGTGAGAAGAGATCTGTTCTCACTCTGCTTGAAGAGAAAAATCGGTGGAAAGAGCTGTACCCAGCTACCGCTTTTCCTGTTCATCTGGCAGTAATGTTCTGCAGAGGGGTGTCTCTCTGGCATCTGAATCTTCCTTTAAGAGCTGATTCCATCTACCACGCGAGGGTTGTGCCAAACGGGAAGTTCCCGTGATCACTGCCATACCATCTCTTGCAGGTTTACACATCCCCTGATGCTGAGCTCTGGAATGCATACCACCGGCATCCCTCATCCAGCCATTGTACCCCATTCCGGAAAGCAAGAAATGGATCATTATGACCGGAGCATGTAAGTCAACAAATGGTGTGATGAGGGGTACTATCCAACCAGCCTAACAACTTAGTCCTAGCCTCAGTTTACTTCAGAGGAGATATTTCAGGCAGTAAAACTGCCGAGGCCAGACAGAGTTTGCGGTTCTGTCAATTCGAGGAGCAAGGCAGGCAGCAACATGCTGTTGCCGCAGCAACTGAAAGGTGCCAGTGTAATGATGGCAGTGATCATTAGAAAGGTCTGTCCCCTTGTTACATAAAACACACATTTGTCTAGACTTGAGGTCAAGTGCTCTAACATGCCGTGTTTTCATGGGGATCAATTTCTGCTGCCTACTATTTAGTTACAGTAGCTGAGATGCAGAAGCACAATTGTTACTGACTGTTCTTTTGTTTCTGGCAAGGAAACCCCAACCAGAACCAAAGAGAGAGAAGGAAGCCAAGAAGCCCACTATCAAGAAGCCCCTGAATGCTTTCATGTTGTATATGAAAGAAATGCGGGCAAAAGTCATTGCCGAGTGCACCCTGAAAGAAAGTGCAGCTATCAATCAGATTTTAGGAAGGAGGGTAAGAGAACAGAACAGAAGGCATTTTATTGCATGCTTCTTTACACCAAGCCATTCTCTTCTTCACAATCCCATAGAGAGAAAGAACCGAGCAGCTACTTAACAACAAAACCATCACCTGTGAGGCTTGGGGGGGGGGGGTGATCAGCATTTCTTAGATCTTTGCCTCTGTACTAGCCATGCCGCAGAATACAATGTTTAGATGAGCAAACAGTTGGGCGCTCATTAGCAGGATGATGCCCATGGGAAGGTCTCTCTCCTACGAAGTGCTTTTTAAATAACATTTCAAAATAGATGTGTCTTTATAAGTACTGTTGTTGAAAGGAATGAATTTAGAAACCACTTTCAAGTGCAGAGGCATGACAGCACAAGGCAGTTTACACACCACAGGTCCATTGGTAATGGACCACTCGGACACCAAATCCTAATTTTAGGAGTATTATGAACAACATTGAGGCAAAGTGCTTGTTCTGCATGGAGGAGACCCTCTATAGGTCCTGTCATTAGAGGGCTTTAAGAACTCAGGGTCGGGGAGGGAAGCTTTGGGGAAAGTGCTCCAGGATCCCTTAGCCACACAGAACCTTTACTTGCTTCCCTGGAAAAACCAGGTAGCCATGCCCATATAGATTCAAAGGTCAGCCTTGTATCACATACCAGTGTTTTCTTTAATCCAGTAGCAAGCTACTCACCCTTTTAAAATGTACACATTTGTCCTTATCCCACTGTAATACCCAGCATTGAATAAACCTCTTCTGGAACTTCACCAGCATGAGTGGCGTTACACGAGAGGTAATGGAAGGCAATCCCATCAAGTCCTCTTCTGATTCTGGTAGCAAAGAGGGATGGTGATGAACTGCACACCCGTGTCTCACAACTTACTGATTTTTCTTGCAGTGGCACGCGCTGTCACGAGAGGAACAGGCAAAGTACTATGAACTGGCTCGGAAAGAACGGCAGCTTCACATGCAGCTCTACCCAGGCTGGTCTGCTAGAGATAACTATGTGAGTACTTAATGTCGCTAGAGACTCAAGGCCCCATCCTACAGTTGAACTTGCCAGTGTCACTTGCCTGATGGTGCACTTCCTTACAGTGCAGTGGTGTACCCTATGGCACATACATAGAGAATGGAGGATATTCATACACCCATTGGAGTAAGAAGATGTATTGAAGCAATATATTGATTATTTTGTCTGTGGATTAATGTATGCTTTTGGCAAGAATGTCACATTTCCCTACAATTAACAAGGAGGTTTGCTTCTCACTCTCCTTTCTAGCAGCGTTAATATACATATCCATGTCCATATTAAAAATAGGCAGAAATCAGATTGATTTTTAAATGATTGAGTGGTCCACAGCAATGCAAGTCCTGTGGAAATGTGTTCTTTTAATGGCTGTAGACAATGGTTTTTCATTAGTCATCCATGGACAACCCTGGCTGGTCAGTGGAGCACTTCCAGGTGGTCCACAGAATGAAACATTTTGAGAATCATATGTTAGGACAGGGTGAAGGTTAGAAAAAGAAGGACAAGAAATCTCAACCTAAGAAATTCATAGAGAACTACAAGGACCCCCTCAATACTTGGCTACACCGCATGTTTGGCCTCTTTCCAGAAATCCGTAGGGATCAACTTTATGATTCTGGACTGACAGTCTAAGGCCAGATCAACAAGTAGGCAGAGGCTGGGTAATGGGAAACAGCATATTCCTTTTTCCTTTTCTTCTACCTCATTGTGCTTCTGAATGAGATTTACTGTAGGTCTTCAAGCATTGCATAACTGTGGAACGTATCCAGGCTTTGCAGAGGATCTCCTTACTGGTTAAGCGTTCTCTCACCCATCCTCATGTTACTGTATCAATTTTTAAAACTATTTAAATAAATTAGAAATATTCCTCCCTGATGGTATGACATATAACATCAATATTTTTTAATCTGGGGCTGATTCATCTCTCACTTAAATCTATTTTACACTGGAGTAAGTGCACTGATGTCACAGAATTGCTCCTGATTTACACCAGCATGACACTAGACAAAATCCTTTCATAAAAGTTTGCCAGCACTGGCCTAATGTACAGAACCAGTCCTTCCCAGGATCAGTCACTGCTCAGAATTATCACTCTATGTTTACTGTCAGCAAAACAAAATATTTTCTGTTTCCTAAATTCTACAGAGCACAAAATATCATTCCCGAGTGGTTCTGGTGTATATCCAACCCATAAACAAACCATTAACTAGCAGAGTTCATTCGGTATAAAGATACTGTAGCAAGTGAAAGTTACTAAAGTTTATTGAGCTTTGGGGGATTTCAAGGAGGACCCTTACTGTTTCTTAGCCCTGATTCCATTTACCATGTTTATATCCTCTCTTGGCCATTATTATGACCAGCTGACTTGGTGACTTTTGGACTCTTCCCAATATCGTTTAGCATGCCATTCATCAGGTGAGGTTTCCACAACAATGGAGATAATGATCTTCGTTGTATGGATTAGTCTTGGCCTTACATTAACAGCATATCTGAGTTAGTTTTCAGTCCATTCATTCTGCTACTGTCATAAGTAAAGGTGTGAACATATCTCAAGGTAAGTACAACATTGTCTGATCAGAGATTGTATGCTGCTTGCAGGAGGATAGAGTAACAGATGTCTTTATCTCGTCCTGTGATTCTAAAGGGGTCTTAAACACAGTCAAGCATGTTGCATTCAAAATGTACAACTATACCAGATTAGTACTGACAGCATGTCAACTAAGTCCAGCTATTCCATAATTCTCCTGTCAGGAGAGGGATGTCAGAGGCAAGTGGTTTTTTTTAAATGACCATTTCAAACTAAGTTCCAAAGGGCAGCCATGTTAGTCTAGTTCAGCAAAACAAACAAGGAGGGCTGTGGCACTTAAAGACTAACAAATTTATTGCATGAGCTTTTGTGGGAGAGAATGCCACAGTTCTTCAAAGCATCTGACAAAGTGAGATTTTTCTCCCATGAAAGCTCACGTAGTACATTTGTTAGTCTTTAAGTGCCACAGCCCTCCTTGTTCATTTCAAAGTAGTGTCCAGAATAATGTTGCTGAATAGCAAAGCAAGAACTATGCTGTGTGAAGATCTCAGCTGCTTGACTGAACACGTGACTATGTCAAAGAAGCTTTCCCCACTGGTTATTGGCAATGTGAAGTACGATCTGCAGTCACCGTGAAGCCCTCTGAAAGTTAAGATTTCACGTGCCTATAGGCCACATCTACACTTCAGATAGCGTCTAAGATGTATAACACTGCCCAGCCTTCTAGCACCAGTATAAATAGCTATGTATCTGGTAGACAGTGTAGACAAAGCTATAGCTTCACAAGCCACATCTGATACAGAGGACTGAAGCACAGTTAGCGGCTTCATGTTTGGTTTCTTATTGATTAGATGCTTACAACAATGACCGTAAGCCTTGTTAGCAACTCTGAATTAATTCACTAGATATTAGTAAATATTACTTGTTTTATTCTGTCTAGAAATTTGATTAGCTTGCTTTATTTACATGAGGGGGACTTTTCAAAAGTGCTCCATGTTGGTCTACATAAGCTGCTCCAGTTGATGAAAAAATTCCCTTTGATTTCAGCTTCACTGACAGCAGGTCATCCATATATGACAGGAACTGAAACTATTGGTGTCAAGTAAAGGAGAATTTTCAGACATGAACACATTCTAATTAGAACCATAAATGCATTTTAAAGTAGACACATGAATCCTAATTTCCCACTAGCACCCTTTCCTTTGTGTTATAAATTGATTTCTCTCTCCTGACAATTCCAAGAATGTTTCTGAGATCATTAACTTTCAAGCAGGTAGAAGTTTCCACAAGTAAAGCTCTGGTATAGAGTTGTTCCGAACAGACAATCTCATCACCACTTTCTTTCTAATCTGTGGAGCATGTGAGAAGAGTCACTACAGAATAATAAACTTTTTTCCCATTTTCCCTGATCATTTAAGAGGTTTCATAGGAGTAAGATTGAACATCCACATTCAGCTTTGCTTTTCTAGTCTTGATTTTGATCTTCATCAGAAATGCCTGACTGGTTAACTTGGATCCTGATCCAAAGCTCATTGCTATCAATGGGTATGTCTACACTGGAGGCTCTGTTAAGTCAACTTACTAAGGTCAACTTTACATCAACCTTGTTCAGTCAACTTAGAGTGTCCACACTCCTGTAAAGTCGACTTACAGAGTCCCAGCTGCCCACGTCCATGCTTAATAAAGTCGACTTAAGTGTCGGGAGCCCATGAAAGCTTATGCCCAAAGAAATCCATTAGTCTATAAGGTTCCATGGGACTCTCGTTGTTTTAGCAGGTGGTATTAAGTCAACTGAAGAAAAAAAAATTACAAATGTGGCCAGAATGTTCCTTGCATCAACTTAAGGAAGGTTAAGTCAACCTAAGACTCCGGTGTAGACATATCTGATGAGAGTCTTGTGTTTTCTTTTAGCTGCTCCCTTCTCTGAGAGTGCTGATAAATGATCACATTGCACTATGCTTATAGCCTCTCCTTCACTTCCCAGAATGGCTGTTCTCCAGGTGGCTTCTCATTTCATAAGCCTCCATGTTTCCATTGGTGCTCCACCAACATCAACCAGGGATCTCCTGGTGGAATCTATGTGGGTGAATTTCACACATAATTCTTCAAGATTCACAGTGGCATGTATTCCACAGGAATGGCAGCTGAACCAGAATACAAAGCAGTAGTTAGCTGTGTTTCGAAAGTGAAGGCAACAACAGCAGCCACTGATGCAGCAGGTTGCTCCCCTTCCTCCAAAAATGGAGTGCTTCCTTCAACGAAACCTGCTCATTCTGCTTTGCTCCCCCTGCGCCTTTTCTCCTCAAAAAGAGAGCTGCTGTCTGTGGTCTAGGAAAAACACTCTCCCCCATCCTGCAGTTCTGTTGGCTAGCCAGGCTCCAGTGGTCAGCTCATCCAAAGGCGTTTTGGGACAGAAGTGCCCAAAACCAGGAAGCAGCTGATTTGTGATGTTTCATCACTGTATCTGCAACAAATGCTTTTCTCTACGCCAAGCTCTGTAACTGAAATGGGGAAGAGGACTCTAGGACAACACCCTTGTCACGTGACTCTGTCAGAGAGGAAATACAGTGGCTCCCACGCTGAAGAGAAGTTCACCACGATTAGGAGCTTTCCACCTTCACTCAAACCACAAGAAGTCGTATAAGTCATCACAGGTCAAAGCCAGCAGCCCTTTCCACACAGGATAGATCTGCTCCATCTGTGCTTGTGCATTTGTTAATAGAACTATTAAGACACAAGGGAGTTATATATTGTGTGTTAAAACAGCAAGTAGAGGATAAAAATGTGTTTCCTTATTAATGGACAAAAGAAACAGAAGAAAGATAGATTGGTCTAGAGCTGTGGAAGATGGAATTGGAACACAACTGGCTATTTTTAAGAATCCTTATCACTAAGTCCTTCCCCCATTTGTGGTCATGGCTGCTGGTACTGAATGTCGTAAACCAAGAAGAGCATCTTCTCTGCTATGGTATTCCATCAGCACAGCATATAATGGATACATGGCAGCTCTTTTATCCAGCCTTACTGTATGCTTCCTTTATACTGCACTGCTTTACTATTGTGAAGATAAATACTTTATTTTTTTTACAAGTTCCAGAAGGCTCCCTGCACGATACAGAAACACAAAAAGGTACACTCTTTCGTGCAAAAGATGTTATGATTCCAATTTCTGTGTGGTGACAAAAAGTAGGAAGGAAAGTTGTGAGGTAGGACCAGTTACAGTAATATGATCACACAGTGCCTGTATTTCTGTTCATTGCAAAACTGATGGCCCAGGCTGGCTTCTGATGTAAGTCACTAGAAGGAGCTAAGGAATATGCTGTTCTGCAATTTAGACCCCCTGTTTTTAAAAATGTTGCCAGTGCTCATGTGGATAGAAATATCCATGTGTAAACATTTCTAATGAAAACACAGGGAAAAGCGGAGACATGGGTTCTACTCAAGTATTACCATATGGTGCTGACAAATCAAATCAGAGAAGTAATTTGAAGAAAATAATCTGTGTTATTTAGTAACACCAGTAAGATATAAATTTCTTGACCATATTTTCTAAAGGCTACAAACCAAGAGAAAGAATGTAGGTTGTTTCATCTGCAAGTTGCCATTTTGCAGAATCTGTTTCTGCACACATGGGAAGCAACAAAAAGGGAGTTGCTGATTTACTGTTAGTGACTTATAAGAATGGGATAGTACTGTGTTGTTAATCTTTTAAAGTAATAGTGTGTTTATTTCTTCTGAGGATCTCATTTATGCCCAGCCTTACCAACCACAAGCATTCAAATGAGGCAGGTCTAAAACAACAAAAACCACCCAGTGCCTGATATTTTGAAAAAAAAAAAATACATTTTAGTTGCCTTCTGCTATTTGAGCTTAAAAGCATCTCTCTGCAGCCATAATGGCTGTTTTTGTCAGCTGAGAATCTCACATAATGCTGTGATTTTGTAAGCCGGGACTTCAAAAATGAACATTACTAGACTTGCAAATAAAATCAGGGAGGTGACACCGCTGTATATCATTTTTGTATGTTCTGATTAAATTAAAGAGCTCAGCTTCTGTTTTAAAACTTTACTATTTTAATACTTTGCTCTTCAGTCTTCAGGCTCCTCAGCCCACAAACACACACAGTTATACTCAGGCCCCTGGAATTCTGCAGCACTTTAGGGCCAGTTTCTGCAGCAAGGGTAGGAGAAATCTGCAGCGAATATTAGTCAACGCTGCAGCAGTGAGATCATGTGGCTGTCTGCCACTCTGTACCCACCAACTCCACTGTTAGCTGCAGAATCCCAGGAGCCCTGAGCTTTTCACACATCCATGGCCATGAAATTGCTCACTGGCTATGGAATTTATTTAATCCTTTTGCTACACCTCAGAGTACAGTGTGAGCTAACTGTTGTTTTAAAGTCAATGCCCAGTATGTTGGTGGAAGGGGACATAAACTGTCTGCTGTAACAAAACAGAGACAGACATGGAGAAATTGCAAAGAATGGCCAAGTTGTGTTTTTTCCACTGAGATACTGAAAAAGCGAAGTCTATGACTAACCTAGTACTGCTGGTGCCCGAGCTCATGTTCTGGCAGGGAAGTGTTCAGAGCTATTCAACAGCTTACACTAATAAAGCCTGACCTACGCTGGCAGCTGGCATCGGCCACTCAGCAACAAGCAATACTCAATGGAGAGCCTTTGATTTAAATGGCCTCATTTTGCTCAGTTGGACGTTAATCCAAAAAGGCAGGGTTTCAGCTATGTGCATTTCAGGTGCCTCAGTGCAGCTGTATTTGTGATGCGGGTGTGATCATAGACTAGCGTTCCATAGCATGGCTTCATGGTACCTCTGCTCCTCAAGGAAGCAATGTTAGCTCATGCTAACAAGAAACATGTTTGAGAACAATGCAAGCTACAGGGTGAGCAGGTCCTCAGTGGTCTCTAAACTCAATCATTTTTCTTAAATGTAAAATTATATGCAAATCTTAAACATCATCTTTACCACCTGCTGTGGAATAATCAAAGTTTTTGGTACCAGATTCCTGAACTTTGAGGGGAACCTGTTAGAAAAATATATTCCAGAAAATAGATTTGCAGAGTGTGAAAAACAGGACATAGATATTTGAGCAAATTTGGGGAGGTGGGGGGTGGTAGCAACTTTAAAACTAACTGCTGTGGTTTCACTCAAAGGGCCTAGACCATTCAGATGGAAAAAGTGGGTGTTCATATAAATACACTGTTTGGACATCTCACCTACATTGATTTCCACTCTATCTGTCTAGCACTGAGCCTTGGAGTGGAAAAAATTCAACTCTCACATCTCTGCTTCATGATTACAATAAAGTGTTCTTTGAATTTGGTGGTTGGTCATATTCTCCTCTGCCTGGAGTCTGCTCTAGCACACTGGGTTTTTTTCCCTCCTCTAATTACTTCACTGCTATTTATCTACAGAGACAAGGTGGGCGAAGTAGTATCTTTTACTGGACCAACTTCTGTTGGTGAGCGAGCCAAGCTTTTGAGCCACACAGAGCTCTTCAGGCAGTCCTGGAAAGAGTATGTCACAATCAATCAATGATTTATCTGGGACTACTGTCCTCAGACCTGATAAACTCTCATCCCATCTCAGTTTTAGTTACTCCCATATGAAAGTTGAGGAAGATCTAGCTTCTCTAGAACTTATGTATGTTAGTTATGTCCTTACAAGAAGAGTTTCAGGAGAAGAAATTCCACCTCAGAGCTCCCCGGTGCATATGCGGTGCAATCTTCTTCTGTATTCTTACAGCCCTTCCCCCTGCTGCAAGGCTGAGCCATGATAGTGAATTGCAGCTCTGCAGCACTAGGGCCCCAAAGCAGGAGGCTGTTTATAGCTTCCCTCCCTCTGCTTGCATTTTCAGAGATCATCGAGGCATGACCTGGTCCTACATGCCCAGCACAGTCTGTATTCAGAAGCTACATTACTGCACCTGAAGAGAGATTGCTATTCTGCGAACTCTGAAATACAGTGCTTCACCTCCTGTAACTTCCAGTGTTTGCTTATATACTGGTCCTGATCTGTTACCACTATGCTCCCTTTCCAGGAAAGTTGGCGCTATATCTTTCTGTCTCTCCCTTGATGTTGAGATGGCATTTCTGCTGATAAAAAGCAGCAGCATTTCATTCCCATGGGCTCAGTTGAGAACTACTTTGTGGAAGACCCAAGTCTGCTCCATCTAATTTGTGGAATAAATCACTAGTTTTGGAATGCTCTTGCATCTGAGAATAAGGCTAACATGGGAAAACCCTTCTCTCGTTGAAGGGGAAAAAGAACAGCTGGTTTGAAGAGCTGCCAGTTTTGGCTGGATGTATTTATAGAGATTTCATCACGTGACAATCTTTAATTAAAAATGAATCTTTAATTCCAGGAGACTCTTAATCCTAGAGGACTGGCAACCCTATTGGCCAGGCATGACTGTCTCCTCTTCATAATTTAAAAGGATGGTATTTCACTGTAAAGTTTGCTGTTGCTAATTCCCAACAGGGTTCTTCAAAATGACTGTCTGAAACTGGGGCCAGGTGTACGCTAGCAGCAAAATTCAGTTGCAGTCAATGGGAGATTATGCATGCTACGCAGAGTAGTTTGCATAGCTCGCCTTGACGTCTAGCACTTCAGCCCGGTGTCATCAGCATGCTGCACCAATGGGAAATGAATTCCCATCAATGCACCACTGTAGCTTGCTCTGTACAAGACCTTTCATTGCATCACTTGGGCTGAATGAAATGGCTATGAGGGAGATGTACCCATGTAACCCGTGCTAACAGACAGTTTGTTCCTCTCTCCTGGGCAGAGCACATTGAGGGGTTTGAGTTTGCTGCTGCCTCTGAGCTAATGCATGTGGTTTTTTGTTTAAACAGTAGCAGTTCATGCTTTTAGTTCCAAAAGGTCCTGTGTTCAGTCCTCATGGATGACAACTGCAGATGCTGGAATGCTTCATAGGTTTCACTTATCCCCCATGATTGTCCCTTGTGATTCATAATACTGAACAGGCTGCATCAGTCCTCAGAGGAGAAACTAATGCTATTTTTCTCTTACATCCTAGGGAAAAAAGAAAAGGCGAGCAAGAGAAAAACAGCAAGACTCCAATTCAGGTAAACTAATTGGGTACACAATTTAGCATGTTACTCAGTAACTTTTCACAAGGTGTGGATGAGCTGATCGGATAGCAGTTGTATTTTGCACCCATGTTTTAACTTATTCTGTCAGCTTTCTCAAGCTAAGAAATATGGTGTATGTTACAGCCATAAGAAATTATTTCTGCAATCAGCTGGTTCCTAAAACGTATGCAGATGAAAACAAGGGTGGGGTTTATGAAAACTGAGCAAGCTCTATTCTAGACCTGTAGAAGAGCTCTGTGGAGCTTCAAAGCTGGTCTCTCTCAACAACACTTTGGTCCAATAAGAGAAATCACCTGGTTTCTAATATCTTGGAACCAACACAGCTACAAAACTGAAGTCAAGTTATATGGTGGCTAATAAGTCATTTTTAACAAAAGCCACCCCTACCATTTGTTCTGTCAGAGAGAGAGTCAGGGGAAATGCTCCAGTAGAGTCTGAATGGCAGAAGATACCAATATCCCAAAGTCAAAAATGATGTCTTTATTTGCTAGATGCAACAATATTGTGTGGCTAAGAGTTTGCAAAGCCTCTTTGAAGATCACCCAAGAGACCACATCACAAATCTTTGCACAGTAGAAGTAGCCTAAAGGTTGGACAAAAATTGCACTGAAAACCATAGGGGTACTTTAATGTGGTTGCTTACTACTGAGCACTCTTTGTTGGAGATGGTCCCCAGTGCAGGTTTCACTCTGTATACAGGTGTGGAAAACACCCACACCATCCAAAGTTATTCATAGCTTAGATCTGGAAGTATATCTAACGTATCTGTATTAATGGACCTTCCTTGCATCACGTCAAGAGAAGAAGCCCAGATATCTGCTTTGTGTGTTGCTAAACTGCATGTATCTTCTAGTCAGTCTTTTCACCCCACTTATTGCCTGCCTTAATAAGAGAGGTGTAAGACTGTATATACGAGGTGAAATTATTATTTTTATAACACCCACCACTGAAATGCAGCCCCCTTTGGGCTGGAAGACTGCTATTGATTAACAGCATATAGCAGGAAAAGTTGGAGGTTTCTGCTGGTGGGTGAATGACCAACACAAAGATTCTTCTGTAGTCTAATTTACTCCAGTGCAAAAAGTTCACACTGTATCTAAAGGAAAATCAGGCCACTCAGCAGACCTCCAGTGGAGACACAGCAACATTACACAGGACTTTAGAACAGCTTTTCCAGCAGAAAGCTAGAGGGAATTTAGGGAAGTAGAATGGAGTTACTCCATACGGGTCTCACTGGTGCTGTTTGTTTTCAGTCTGCTTCTGCAACTTTTTCCTCTTCTATGTCAATATACATGAAGACTCAGCTCTCTGGCGGACAGTTGAGCCAGAGAGCAATTAAGCCTTTGTAGTACAGGAGACAATGGATGGCTGTCTGATTTGGCAGCATTTTGAAAATAAGACATTTGACAGTGCATGAGAAGCAATGAATTTCCTGGTAAATTATTACATTTTCTATAACTGAATTTTGACTGCCTAGTTTTATGGAGAGGCAGTTGAGCTAGGGAACAAAGTCTGCAACAGCCATAATTTGAGGCCATTTCCCAGACACCTCTCTTCTCCCCCTCACTGGGTGTGAGCTCTCTGACCTTTGCCTAACGCTCTCCTGTAAAAAAGGGATTTGGTGTCTGAATAATTCCATTGCTGAAGAATTGGATTTAGTCTGTTACTTTTGTCTTAAGTGGCTGAAATGATGTTGCATCTTTTCTTCTTCCTCCTGCTTCTCCTCTTCTTTGTGCCTCTGTCTTACCCATTCTCCGCCACGCATGCTTCTGTGTTCAGATCCTGCCTCTCCTAAGAAATGCAGAGCTCGCTTTGGCCTCAACCAACAAACGGACTGGTGCGGCCCATGCAGGTGTGTATCAGAAACGCTCTACTCTGCTTTTAGTAGCTTTTCCTGAGTGCATTGTTTTTCCTCCCTGTGTGTGGTTTTATTTTTCGTGCATGTTTCTATAGTGCCCTTGGCTCTTAACACAAAACTAATGGCATTGTTAAAGTTTGTTTCTTCTAAACTGGGAAAGCTTTCCCAGGATATTGGTGCCAGGGGTGGGTATAACAGCAGGTTCCGTCCAAATTTTTTCCATAGGTAAGAGAAGAGAATTAAAGGGATGTGTGTTTCAAGGTTACTAGACCCACCATTCAACCTGTTCTTCTAATACCAGGTTGACAAAGTGCATGTAATATTTAACGTTTTATTAAGATTCCTATTCCTAAGAGTCTGATTTACAGGATAGGAAGGCCCTGCACTGCTCCACATGGGGCCTGTAAGACAAATGCTTCTTTTCCCATGCCTTTCTGTTTCCTAGATGGGACCTGTTGTGAGGCCTTCTCCCCTCCCTCTATATGGCCACCGCTTTTAGGGCTACTAGTGTGTACCCAAAGTGCTCCCCTTTCCCCAGTTGGGACTAAATGTATATTTCTGGTTCAAGAAAGAAAGAAATCTGGGCTCTGATCCCTTTCAGTAGCACGTTGCCACTAGACCAGGTAGTTCCCCAAGCACTGAGACGTTTTGTGAGGATTCCACCAACTCAGCCAAGGGATGACCGTGGGAATTGAATGAGCAAATATTCATTCCGTTAACTTGCCAAGGTATTACCAGGCGTGAGATGGACAATCATGTAAGAAGTAAATGCACCTGAGCAGAGGGGAGATGTATACAGATCTCAATACAATCTGCTGAGCCATAGCATGTTACAGTAACATCTTTTGGCTTCTGCCTAGCACATTATAAAGCAAATCACCTGAATCCCTGAAAGAACATGCAGCTATGAGTGGCCTCGATGGTGGCTGATCACAAGCTGTGTTGCTGGGACATTCTTATCTGGAAACTGCAGCTTTTCATGTTGTGACTAAAACAGTCACTGATGATTGAACCAAGGTGTCAGATGCTGCCTGTCCTTCAGAGACCAGCCTTTTCAGGGGCCTGATGCACATGGTCAAGCTTTGCTGGCAGTTAGACGAGTCCATCATTGGTCATAAAGATTCTTCGTTAACCCCCTGTATTCTCATCCTACCCCAGTCCACATCTGACCTTTCCCCTGAGAAATTCTTCACATCTTTGCAGCCCTGAATGCAGCACCTTAAATCAATAAGAGCCTGAATTGATGTGGGCCTTTCCTAGCAGGAGTGCCAGTGAGGAAATTTCCAGACCAGGACAAGGGATTGAAGTTAGGTCTCCCCTACAGCAGTGAACAGCAGAATTATTAGGTCACCAGGCAGGCGTCTCAAACTCAAATTACCACGAAGGGGCCACATGAGGACTAGTATGTTAGCCCAAGAGCCACATCACTGAAACCTTTTCATACAACGATATTGCAAATATTGATAATGATAGTGTCATTGCAGGCCACAGGCAATAACATTAGGGGCTGTGTGCGGCCTGGAAGTTTGAGACCCCTGATCTAAGGCGTGTGGGTTTTTTGTTTGGTTTTTTTTTTTTTGTTGAGATTTCTTAATTAGGCTGCAGTGCTAACACTTCGCTTGGCTGATATTGCTTACCAACTAACACACATTGCTGCTGGGCTCCTAAGACCTTGGCATGCTCTCTCATTTTTTTTTTACCTAGCATCTGAAGTAGGTTATAATAGCAGATGTTCTGCAACTCCTTGTGCTATCATACAGTAGGCAACTTGGAGATTTCAGAATTGTGTGCTTCCTCTTCAGCAACATCCACATCTGATGGAAAACCTCCAGAGAACATGTATTCCAAAATGAGAGAGATTTAACTGATTTAATGCATTGCCCCCTCAGTGTTTGTGTCTTCCTCGGGTGGCTCTGCCTGGATGATTTTTCCAAGTTTCTGTAAATCCTAAGGGGAAAACTTGGTTTTATTACTAGACTCCATCTGCAACCTCAGCATTTAGGGGAAAGATGATAGAATCTCTGTCATTAGTGAACCTATTCCAAGCAATCCATCAGAGTCTCTTACCACTTGGTCATCAGGTGTATTATTAAAGTATCCATTTATCTTTTAAGTTGACATGTAAATTTTAAACCTCTAGAGGGTTCATGTCTCCCACATGATACAGGTCAACTTATTTATAATTTTACTTTTTAAAGAAAAATTCATTCAAATTAATTAACCTCCCTATCAACCAGTTTTTTTTCCTAACTGAGTCTAAATAGGTAAGTGAATGTTTTCTTTTGCACGAACCTCTGTGGCACAGTAGCAAATGCCTGACATGACCAGAGGAAACTACTTCCCCCAGAGTTTGTCTACAGCAGGAAATTATATCCTGGTAGACTATGTGTAAATGAACATTCAGCTTACACAAAGACTGTCTTGATTAATAGTATGCCTGCAAGTTCACCCTACAGTTAACCACAGCACTGATGCTTAAGTACAGCAGTGCTTGTCTGTAGTTAGGGCAAAACCATGTTTAATACCATATTAGTTAATATATGTTCTAACACAATGCCATTTTTCAGTAGCACATCCAGAGACTGATGTGTGTCTGCACTAGCATAGTGCATTTTTGTGTGTGCCTGAAATGGGCCATGGGAGGTGGGGACTGGATTTTCTACAGTAGGTGGGATAAATTTCTCTTCAGTCCTCTCAGTTGAGAGTCTAAACTCAAAAACTACAACCCACCAGTATCGTCAGGAGAGAGTTGTTCTCAGGACATGCAAGACCACATCTGGAAGGCTGTTTTAAATAGTGAGAGACTGGAGATGATCCAGTATTAGGTGGTATGAAAGGTTTATACAATATGTCCTACTGTTTGAAGAAAAATTAGAGCTTTAACTGTGGAAATCCAGGAGACCAGAAGAATTGGGGTCAGTATGATCAGAATGCCAACAGCTGCCATTACACTCAGAATACTTTGGTTTAATTGTACACAGGTGGGGTTAACTAGATGCAAGTTAAGTTTTAGCATTTTCAAATAGATTAAACTATGGAGTGGCCTGTCAATGACTTACTGCCAAGTAAAATTAGAGAAAAGGATTATTAATATATGCCCTTTTGAAGCATCCACCTTTATGGCCAAGGAATGAAAGGTGACCCTGGAGATAGTTCTTTTCCAGTAATGCAGGGGGTGAACTACATAGCCCAAGCTAGCCCTTCACTTCTGTCTGGATCTGTGTGAAAAAGTTTGCTTTTCAAAGCAGTTACAGATTGTCCCACAAGGGATCTGGTCCCGGAGACCACTGGAATGTGGGGCTCTCAGTAGAGCTAACTGAATATTTTAGTGCATATTTGTTCTGAATTTGATTGTTTTCCATTGCCTTTGAGAATGGATTTTTCCAATTTCCAGCCAGCTCTGTTTCTTGTAGTCCATTGAAAAAAGGTGCAGACCTGTTCTAAGTCAAAATGACTTTCTCCCTACTCTGTCTCCATCATGCTCCTCACCAGTATCAGAGCTTCTTACAGGGACAGTTCCTGATAAGCTTGTCTCACACGTTGGTTAAAGTGTGAGCAACAGAGCCATTGTGACAGCTGCTGTCTTTTCCTTGGCTTATTAAATTAATAGCTGCAAGTGGCATACACCCCAGTAGAGACAGGCATTCTGCCCTTTCAAGACTGACAGACCAGACTGTATCACAGATTCTTACTCTGGTGACTTGTCCTCTTTCCTGTGCACCTCCCCCAGGGATGATGCCGGCCCTAGATTCATTAAAATCCTAGGCCTGAAGAGATTTAGCACCTTTTGACCCCATTGGCCAACTATTCACTCCTCTACCCATGCATTTTCTCTCCTACAAAAGCTTCTCGCCATTGCTGCTCAGCTGAGTACCTTTCCGTCCTAGCTATCCATCAGTCAGCTGTGATTTTGCTCTAATGGAGTTGCTGCACAGCCACTGCAGAGAATTTGGGATCTAGAGACTCTGAGGGTCCCTATTAGGGGGAAGCCAAGTGGAGAGGTGTAGGAAGCCATTCAGAATGACCCTGGAGGCAGAGCTAAAAGAAAGGGGATCAAGTGGAAGAACCCAAGTATGTGCATAGCAGCTACATGAGTGCCCTACCGCTAATTTACAAGTCCCTCCTCACAGGGATTTTTAACGTTACTTTGCCACCACTGGAGAAGAGCAGCCTTTACACTGACCTAACATCAAAAAGAGGTAATCCTGCTGCCCCACCTCCCTTCTTGTGTCTTACCAAAGAGCAGGAACACTCCTTGCCCACCCTGAAGGCTTCTTGCCTTCCAAGACTTGTCTCGTCTCCCTGGGCTTGAGTCCCATGCACCTTTCTGCAGGGCAGTGAAGAGCTCTCACAAGCAGAACACCTGAAGCTAAAGTAGCTTGAGGGGCAACTTGTACTTGACACCTAAATGCAGAAGGCCTTGATTTTCAAAGATGCCGGGCCTCAGAAGGTCCCCCTAAAGTTAATGGCAGCTGCAGGTGCTCAGCTCTTCTAAAAAGAAGGTACCTTAATTACTGGTACCAGTGCCTAATTATAAACACCTCTAGGGAATTTACCATCTTTTCTGTTGGTAAATCTACTGAAGAGGGAGGGGAGGGCTGTGTAGTTATTTTTACCTGGTTCCCTAATTACTAGATTGCTCCCCAGATATTTTTCTTTGTGCCTTTATTTCTCCTTTCAACTATAGCTGTAGAAAAGCTCATGTTTTGCAACCCTCCTCCACTGAACAAGGGTGCTACCACCATGCTCTTGTCAAAAGTAACTGGCATGCCACAATAAAAATAGTATCTGTTTACCAACAAATGTTTACATGGGTTTCAGGTTTTACAAGCTGATTGTTTGATACATGTATAGGGAGAAATCATTTCATCCAGCATTTGACATGTAGCCACGTCAGGGGTAACACACAGCCCACATTAAGACTACCCAGCAACTTAGGAAAGAAAGTGAAGGACTCTATGTCCAACTGAAATAACCACTAGGAATGATGTAGGCAGGAGGCCCCAGATGGTTTTGTTGCTGGGGTTAACACTCATTCTTCAGGGAAGGCCACAAGTGATCTGAAAGCTGCCATAGCTGTAAGCTCAGGACCATAGCTAAGCACTGAATCAGTCTGGTGACTCTTTCCCCTTTGAGCCACCAACATCTCACTTCCCACTGCACTTGAGCTTTCCCTACATCCTAGCCAGATGCCAGTTTAGTTTACATAACATAACTAGATCTCAGTTTAGTGTGGTCTGAGTGCCAGAATATCCCATGTTACTGCCCAAATACTCTCATTAGTCACCCATTTCCTACCACTCTGTAGCACCAGCATTTCAAAGTTACTTACAGGCCTGGAAAGGTTGAGAATAAGGGAGCTTAGATGAGAACGCACCACTGAAACATGGTTGACTGTGGCACAGCCGGCTCTCAAAGTCACTTCAACTCTGCCGTGACATGGTTCTTCTAGTGACTCCACTCCAGGTCACTTTAAAGGCTCTCACCTCACTCAGGGAAACCAAAAATCTAGCGAACAGTAGTCCTGCATCTGCAAGCCATCCTTGGCCCAAGTCCCAGTTTGCTTGTCCTAGATCTACTCCTGATTTCTAGGGTCTTTGCATTATCTTTTCTGATGGCCTGTAAGGGAACCAAGGCCCTCCAGCTTTTTGAGGCTTCTACCCAGAGAACCAGTCAAGATTTGACTATTCAGGCCCCCCGTTTCTTCCCTCAGCCAAGTACACAACCTCATCCCCCCCACCCCCAACAGTCACTTCCTAAGCTCCCCATGTAGCTACATTTCCCCACAGGCTCTACCCTCCTTGCAGGGCCTGGCTTGCAGGATTCCCCTGTAATTCTCCAAATCCCCAACCACAAGTTCAAACAAACTCCTTCTGTCCTTGAACTTGAGCTCTTCACAAGCCTTCTGGAGCACTCTATACTTCAGCTGAACATCAGCACCTGAGGGCTGTCTTCCTGGAGCTCTATCCCTATTTGAGACCCAGTACAGGAACTAACTCCCCCTTTACTGCATTTCCTAATTCTCTCTCCTGACATCAGCCTGGTCCCAGGAAGCAGGATATTCTACAGCTGAGCTCTCTCAAGTTTTTGAAGGAAATGACTCATTTCCAGGTGGACCTGCTAATTTACCCACTGAGCAGGTCTCCAGATACACTAAGGTTTCAGACTCCTGCTAACCCTCTTAGGATCAGCATGGGGTTTATGCCCCATTACAAGGGCCTTCACTTAAGGCTCTCCCATTTGAGCCAGGTAACTATAGCCCTTTCTGTACCTTCTGTCAGTCTCACATTACCAAGGATGAGTGCTTGCTTAACAGAAAGGATCTCCTGACTGTGGTCTATGTTGTCTTCCCCTTGCAGACTGACACAGTTCTGTAATGGGTGCGACTTTCCTAGCCAGCCCAGTTTGTTTTCTCCTATCAGTGCAATTTAAGTACAGTGGTGTGGGCTGCTGTGATCTGTTATTTTACTGCTAATCTCAGAATTGACTATGGGCCACACAGGCAAAAAACTAAGTGCTTCTTAGACTTTGGTTTTTTTGGTACATTATGGGCAGTACCTGTATTCCTCCTGGGATAGATTCAGAGGAAACAATTACTCCCTTTCTCAAAGTTAACACATAAGGTATCACTTCCATCTCTGCCCCCACACACATGGTTCCCCTTTGTTCAGAGTGATGGAGGGTTTCCATGTTCATATTTGAACTTTGGATCTCAGTGCACGCTGACCACAGACCTTCACACAAACCTGCAAATCTAAGCTCATTTGTAGGAAGGGTGCAAACATTGTGTGTAGGCAAGGCAAGTCACAATCTGCACCTGGCTCTGCTCACCCCAATGTCAAGTAGAGGGAAGCTCAATCAGCACCAATCACAGCAGTCTCTGATTCTGCAAGAGGTTTGTGATGTGATGTGATAGCTGTGACTGACAGCTGAACTGGGACTAGTTCTGCATATAAGAACATCCCAGATGTGGGTTTAGTTCAGATCTGATATAAGTGGGTACAGTTGCACTGGGCATTTGGGGGTTTCAGCCCATTTACATCAGTTTTGAATTTGGCCCTACTCCCATCTGATCAGCAATACAGCACACATCTCAAATAGTGAGTAAAGGCACCCTCTGAACTTGGAACAGCTTTGCTATTAGAAGGGCTGTGCATAAGGAAGGGAATAACCATGGAGGGGAGTTGCATTGTAGTAGCTTTAAATGTTTAGCACTTAATTTTTTTTTTTTTTACTCTCATAGCCTCTGCCTGACTTGTTATTTGAGCTATGACTGTGTATTAGATTGTTGAGAACAAGTGTCATCTGAAGCCCTTTTTCCTGCCTCATTCTGGATTAGTCTAATTGTCCATTCTTATTAGATATAAAATGGTTAAACCCTATAATTATCTTTATAAATGACCTATAAAATGATTTTTAATGAAAAAAGATGGACTTCATCTGATACATCTTGTGCTTCTTCATTCATCATCCTAAAATCAAAAGTTGAATGCTGATGTTGTGCTGCCATCTAGTGAGAAGGGTTGGAAACTGAAGGTAATCAGAGAATGAAGGTCCAAATCTGTTCTAAATTATGGTGGTTTGATTGACTTCCTACAGTTACTCTGCATTTACATTACTGCATCTGAGAGCAAAATTTAATGCTCCACTTTTATTCTGAAGGCTGTCTGTCAGCCCAAGGAGATCTCCAAATACTTTAGAGTTGAACAGCCCAGTTATACCGTAAATAACAAAGAGTAGTGTCCCCCATCTTCAAAGCATCTGACAAAGTGGGATTTTCTCCCACAGAAGCTCATGATAAATAAATTTGTTCATCTTTAAGTGCCACAGGACTCCTTGTTTGCTTTGCTGAACTAGACTAACATGGCTACACTGTTGAAAAGAGTAGCAGAGAACCATAGTTAGACCCTAGCAAAGAGAGAGGCTGTTGGCTGATAATTGATATTTTTTGGTAATTTGCTATATTGCCTTTAGCACCTGTTTCTGCCGTGTGCCCTGTTTACAGTGAACACTAACGTTTTCATTTTAAATATGACTGTAAATTCACCCTTTATTTACAGATAACTCTCTTCACTGTTCTTAGGAGGAAAAAGAAGTGCATTCGGTACTTACAAAGAGAAGGACGCTGTACCAGCCCAATTTCTTCCGATGGAAGTGCTATAGACTCCCCTCCTTCTCCTCTGGATACACTCCAATGCATATCCTCTGCTTTTAGTTCAGACAAGCTTGCTACATCTGCTGATTTCGCACACAAAGAACAAAGCAATCCCTTCCCCATCTCCAGTCATGTCAAAAGTGCTACTCGCTCCTCTGGACTGACCACGCGGTGCTCAGCGATGTCACATGTGTCACTAGCATCCAGCGACTCCTCAGAGCACAGCAGGCCATCAATGGGAACATAACGCCACACTTTACAAGTCAACACTTACTAACGCACTTTGCTTTTACCATGTGGTTTTTGCTACCCGTTGAAAGACTGGAGGTTCCTCCAAATTACGCAGCATGCTGTAAAACTGTTTTTTCAAAGTCATGTGGCAGCTGTGTCCCGAGCCCCAAAATGATTCAGAGATGCTGGAACGTTCAAAGTTTTTATCTGGAGCAAAGCTAGAAAAATGGTGTCTCACTCCATTTAAAAGGTTGAAATGAGGATTTGCCAGAATTAAAACTGCCAGTCCAAAAAACAAATCTTTCATCCCCATGCTCAGCTTCCTTTTACTACATCATCTACTCAAGTAGCTGAAAGCAAAAGATAACTTGGCTTGTTGCAGTAGATGGTAGGTGCTATGAACTTAAGCATTGGTTTCTGTTTCTTGCACCCCAAACAGCTTTAAATTGTAGTCAGTCGCAAATTGCTTGTAGCTTTAACACCATAGAGCCAGAAAAGCTGGTGCAAGAGCATTTAAAAAAAAAAAAAAAAATCACATCTGTCTGAGAAGTAAATGTTAGGAAGCTAGATTTTGCTCTGACTTAAAAGAAATATATGCAAATGAGGTGAACATTATTTGACTTCTTGTTCAAAGACAGGAAAATACTGTTTACAGGTAAACAGGTCTGTGCAGATAGATGAAGTTCTCTCAGCATACAGAATGGCAGGCAAAAAATGAGAGCACTCACAAGGCAGAAGAGGAAGCTTGGCCTGGCTGCTTGAAGGTCTAATGCTCCATTGTTATGGAGCTGAAATAGTATAGTAGCAAACTGTCCTCAGTGAGGAGCAGAGTTCTCCCAGCTGCTCAGGTTGTTCGCTGTAAACACTGGAGAGTCAGACTCCTTCAGTAAAGGACCTTAGAAAGGCTCAAGGTAGATCCTATTTGCCATAAAGGCCTTGATCCACAAGTCCTTGCATCACACCTGTGGCAGGGTGCCCAAGACTGTCAGGAATCCACCCAAGTGTAGGTAGGGGCTAGATGCAAAGTCCGACATGGCCCTCTGCAGTGAGATGTTACTGCCAGGACCCTGAGTGCTCATTCTGCACTCATAAACCTGGGGGTAGGGTAGATGGTGGGCATGGGCTTTAGCGTGAGGCAATTAGCCTCACCCATCCCTCCAGCTTTTCTGCCCTTGTAGGGCTAATTTGGAAGCCAAACACAGAGTCCCTGCTCCAGTGTTTGGTCTGCCCCCCACTCTTCACCCTGTCCATCACCTTTTACCTTGGGTGTCACTCGGTCCCTGCGCTGGGCAGGGTCATGCACTAAATGTGGTGATCAGGGTCAAGCTGGTATACAGCATTCACATTGTACAGTTTACAGTACAAAAGATTCCTCTCACCCTTTACCAGCTAGTGGCTGTCCAATGTTAACAGTCTTTCTATCTTGGAAGTGTTTAAAATTTGATATTTTTATTTATATTTTGAGTCTGGTAAACAAATATTCTGATCTCTGCCCACTGCTATATATCTAGAGTTACTCCACCGAAGAGACTGGCATAACTCCAGATTTATACCCTTGTAATTAAGATCAGAATCCAGCCCCCTTGTGGGTGCGTTTCCTGCTTACAAACACATTCTGAGCTGAAGAGATGAGCACCATAAAACATGGAGTCTATTTTTTCTATGCTATAAGATTCAGAATATTGAACACAAACTCACAAAACATTGCAGTAGTGCAAGAAATTTAAAAGGACCTTTGTGTACAAAAGTATTTTTGTATTTTTTTCTTAAAGCAACACAAACCTAAACTTTTTTTTTTTACATTGGAACAAATGTACTTTTTGATAGGTTTCTATGGCAGACTGAAGATTAGAAAGATGCTTATGCTATAGAGCCCTTAATTATTGAGGGTCCCCCCCATTTAGTTCCTTTTGCTTCAAACTGCTGCAGATTGGGGGGGTGGATGCTGTTGGTTTATAATTCTCCCCTCTCTGTGCATACCGAGCTTTCATTAGCACTAATGGTAGTTACATGCACAAATTCAAAAAGCCTATAACCCTTAGACCAGAGCTGCCACACAAATGTACATGTAGAACCATATACTACAGTCACCAAAGGGTTAATTATGTAGCACTGGGCAGCATCTGACTGATCGAGAACCCCTTTGGAAGATAGTGCAGTCAAGTAGTTAAAGCTGAGGCAGGTAATCCCATTTGCAACTTTGTCCCTGACTTTCTGTGACCTTAAGCAAGTCTCATAGCCACTCTGTGGCTCAGTTTCCTCATCAGTAAAATGAGAGTGCTGGGGTATTTTTGAAGTGCTCAGATTTTCAACTGTACGGTGCTATGGACATGACAAGTAATATTAAAACCACAAAGATAGTCAGCTGCAGGGTAGATTAGAGGTTAGGCATAAGTTAGTCAAAAACTTGGGTGTGACAAGTAAAACTTGCAACTACTTGGTATCTGTGATTCTGCAAAACAAATGTGATCTCCCCCTCAGCAGATGTCAGAGGAGGGGGTGAACACATGGAGCTAACTAGCACCACTCAGTCAAGCACCAAATTAAGAGCTGGACCAGACAGACCCCACTCACTACCCATGACTTTAGCATTCAGTGGGAGTCACACCCAAGGGGGAAGCGATGTCTGATACCACATTCTAATCTATGCTGAGGTGTGTTTTCATCTCCTGCTGCTGCAGGATCTGGTCCCTGGCACTCTGGTTAGTCATGTCCACTCTCCAAGTGTACAGCTTTTCTTCCCCTCAGGTATGCAAGTCAGGGGCCTGCACAGCCATCAGACTAAGATTACCACCATCCTTTGCAGCATACGCCCACTCTCTGACTGATATACAGAGGGGAGGTCTTAGTGTTTTGGGCCCCTGGGCAAAAGGCAAGAGTGGCCTCTGCCAAAGGGGGGGGTACCCTATCCTTGAGTTTTGCCATTACCACGCTCTTACCCCATTTGCTGGCCCTGCAACTCCCTCCACTTGGTCACCACCTCGCCCCCTTGATCCTTGCCAGGGTCCCCCACCCAGGTGCACTCCCCCAGCCCCCTTTCTCCCACCTGGCTGGTTGGCACACAGGATCCACCTGGCTCCAGCAAATGCTTCCCCAGCCCCAGCACAGGGCCGGGGGCACTTGCCCACCCTCCCCCATGGCTATGGCCACAGACTGGCACTACACGTGACCCATACGCCCTACTGTTCTGACTTTATGCAAAAAAGTAATTTGCACTGCATTGGTTGTGTTAGAAAAGTGCGCTGCCCCCCCGCGCTAAGGTGCCAGTCTAAATTCATTGTCTGCTAAGCGGAGGTCTGGGCTCCCTCTTACACTGGTATGTAAGAGCAGACCTTTTTCCCTGATTTTTTTTTAAAAGGGCTCTTTAAAGGGGGGGGGCTTAAAGAAAAATCTTGCGTCAATGAGACCTTTGCTAAAGATGCCCTAGGCCTGTTATAAACAGGAGCCACAGCAACCTACTTGTTTTCAACATGAAAAAAATAAAGGTTGTTTAGAAACGCTAGAGGAAGTTGCTTCATTTAAAAAACAACAGGAAAAACCTTGCCCTTAAGTTTTACTCCAGCAAACAGTTTAGATCTACAGCAATTTTGATTTTTTTTTAAACTCCTTTTGATTTCTTGTTTGAATGTAGAAGTCACAGAAATACCACTTCATTAAGTAAAACCACTGTATGTATGTAGCACCCACAAGTGTTTCACAGCTGTATTTTCATTTGTCCACTTAACCACCACAGACTAATTTTTTTTTTTTTTTACTTCACTGAGTTTGTATTTTTTGGCTTTTATGTTCAAAATATTTTTATAGCTTTTAAATAAAGATGTGTGACAGGCTGGCCATTGAAAGGGGCCACTGAAGGTTACAGTTCTATAAAATTATAATCAAAGCCCCTCATTCGTGTGTTTCTTCCCCATCTGTAGTCAGCAGAGCTTTTAAAGTAGCTGGATGTAGCCATTTGTGTATATGAATGACACGGGGTTAGCAGCTGAACCTGTAGCTTGATAAACAATCCTCTTTTCCATGCATGAGGGCCTGATTCAGCCACTCCCTGCACTGGTTCAGCCAATTGGAGCTGTACCCATTGTCGAACACATCACAGAAAAGAAACACCAGAAAAGACAGGGACCCAGCTTGCTTTTAAAAAAAGCATAAAAATTGAGACAGACCAGCTGCCTCATTGAAGCATTTTGAGGAGACCGTAGTGCTGGTGAAAGACACTCATCATAGCATCACACTGCTGTGCCCCATTTATCCAAGTTCCTGGTGCAATACAGGAAGCAGTCGCACAGCCTTTTGCCACACAATACACCCTATGGTCCCCTAGGCCAGGACTGCTACCTTCACACATGAGAAGGGGATTTCTCCTCCACCTTTTCACATGGACCATTGATCAGAGCATTCCAGTATGTCCATCTAGTCCAATCTTCTCTCCCCAAAAGTCAAAACCAGATGCATTAGAGATGCAGAAGAAACCTGCAGGAGGCAGCTGTGGCACAGTATGCATTACCTGCATACCCCACTCAGCATATTCTCTGGTAGTTAAACTAGTTTCAGCTCTGATGCATGAGGCTCACTCTCTCCTCCATAGCTTCTCTTCCCCATCCATTAGTTATGGGAACTGCAGCTACTCTTGATATCCATAGAAACCTCCAATCCATATTTGAACTTGGTTACGTTTGCCTCACCTTTCTTGCTGAGAGCGTGACTAACATCTCCAACACTGACAACAATGTTCATTGCTACTGCTCTTGGCTGGTTTTGAACTGGCAAAGCAGAACTGGAAGCCTGTAGTCCTGTATTAACACCTGAGCCAGTCAGCTCCCCAGATACATTTCTAATGCACTCCTACAAAGATGTATAAAAGCTAAAGGATGAGCTACTGGATTTAAGCTAGAAGAGCTAAGGGATTACAGTAGCCAGTTAACAGCCAGAAAGCTTGGGGACAGAAGTACTGCAAAACCTTATCTTACCTTGGGCTGCTGGTGGGGAGGGCAAGGTTTCTTTTCTCCAGCTCACTCAACAGGAGCATAGTAGGATACCCTTTACCAATAGATTGGGGCCCAACTAAAGCATTCACAGAGGCATGATCAATTCTAATAGGGCAGTCCCACCATTACACACATACATGGGTCTCCGAGCTAGTGGAAACAGCTCAGTTAAGCATGCATCACCTTGAACTACATCTGCTCTGCAAAGAGCTCCATGCAGCCATCATCACATGGCTTCTTCCTCCCACACACTTCAGAGAAACAAGTTTTGCCTATAGCTAATCTTCTCTCCACCTGGGTGGTCTTCAGCACAGATATTTCTATTGACCACACCAAAAATCAAAGGCACCCATGAAGTCCCCTCTGCAGCTTTGCTACTTTTAAACTCACAAACTATTACTTGTCTCATAAAAAAGGGTGTAGTCTGCCTTGGGGACAGTACAGTACTTTTCCCAAGATTTGGCACAGGTACAGTTGGAAGTCATTTTAGAACAAGCTACTCTGCATCTGCTTACAACCAGGAGACTGTTAGGTGAAAGAACCAAAATCTTAAGTCCTGAATGCCTGAAACTGCTCCTGGAATGGCTTAGGAAACACCCTTCCATTATCAGTAAACACTGGAGTTAGCCATCTTCACCACCATGCAATGGGGTTCTCGCTTCCCATTTTGTTTTTTACACTATCGAGACTGAGTTAAGTATCAACACCACTGCAGAAAGGGGCATTTTAGATTGTCAGAGGTCACATGACATCCTGTGCCTGTAAGCAAACATGAGTTAGTACTAAAAATAGTTGAGACAGCATAATGAGGAAACGTTGGATTGAACACCGAATTTCCAGAGAGGTAGCCGTGGTAGTCTGTGTACAGCAAAAACAAGAGTCCTGTGGCACCTTGAAGACTAACATTTCTTCAGGCATAAGCTTCTGTGGGATTCAACCCTCTTCATAAGATGCAAGACTGAGTGGGTTGTAGCCCATGAAAGCTTATGCCCATAGAAAAGTGTTAGTCTTTCAGGTGTCACAGGACTTTCATTGTTTTTGCTCCATTACCCAATGAAGATCAGCAATGACCACAACCAAGGGGGAGACCTCTTCTAAAATGAATTACAAACAGGGCAAATCAACATAATTAGTCTATCCTTCCCCACCCCTTATTTCTCCCATTTTACTATGGGGAGAGTTATACTTCTGCTTCCTCCCTACCCCAAAACCTGTTCTAGGCCACAATCTTGTGGTACAGCTGAGCACAGACACCAGGTTGAAACCTAGGCCAGGATATATCTGTGGCTAGCAAGGATGCAGCTGAACTGCATCCAGGTTTGTCTCTTGTCAAAAGGCACTGTCAGAAGGTAAGGGAATTAATGAAAGGTGAAGGCCTCTGATGTGTAGAGCTAGTTTTCCTCTTCCACCCACCAAAAAGAATCTGAAATCGGTATACCACCGCTTTAAGGAGTGGTGGCCAACCCCAGTGTCTTGAGGGGTGCAAAGGACAAGTTTAGCCCAGTGTTGCTAGAGTCAACATAAAAATTGTCAGTCTGAAAAGTTCATTTTGGTACCTGTGTTAAGGAAGGAGTTGAACATATATGAACAAAAGGATCTAGCTTTAATATTAGCCTTCGAAAGAGGATTACGTCGCTCCACTAACCTTATCTGTGAGGCTCATTTTCATTCCTAAGAAGTGCGGTTTCCTGCAGAGGCTTTTTGGTGTTAACAGATGTAGGATTAACTACACTGTTTAGGTAAGAGAGGCCTCATTTGTTACCAAGAGCCTTTAGTTTTGTACCATTAAAATGGCCCCATCATAGGGCTGCTCTGGGGATGATTTGGCAGGTTGTAGGAAGCCAGTTAAAGCTGGGCTTGACAAACCCTGGGCACTAGATTACCATGGGTTTGTAGCATGGTGCCTAGCCTTGCGATGGAACTGCAGCAGCAGATTGCCCCTGGAGCCTAAAAACAGAGTCACTGCTGCCTGCAGCAGCACACCAGGAATTTGGCAGTGTTTTGGCAGGAGGGGGCTTTATGTTACTGCCAAAAGTGATGGCAGCATTTTTTTTTTGGCAGTGGAGGACTCCCAGAAAGGCACCTGGGTTTGAAGCTAGGCACCTAGCTGGGCGCTATTTTGTCAAGCCCTGAGTTAAAAGGTTGATGAAGAGCAAGTCTGAGCGCTAGGGCAGTGACTGGTTTTTCGCATGGCTATCAGTCTCTTGACAGAGAGTCATACCCACCTCTCCATTATTTGAGTGAAGAGGAGCTGGAGAAACTGTTTATAAGTCGAACTGCCCATCAGTCAGCACAGACTCAACTGTGAAACTTCTCTGCGTCTCCACTCTGTTTAGCCAACAGCTACATGAAAAAAATCTACAACCAATTTCAAGTTTCAGCAAGTTATGTACTCAGAGTGTCCTGAAAGCTGTCGAATGGCTCTGGTTAAGTTAGATTTAATACAAGTCATTAACCCTTTAAACAACACTCAGTTCAACATTGTGTTCTTTAAGGTGAAGATAAGCATGTTTATTAAGGAGAATTCTAGTCTAGGTTTATACAGAAAATGGAACGCAATATTATAAGCTTAGATCACTCCTCAAATTTACTACACAACCGTCCCCTACTCCCTATAAGGGAACTGTAAACAGTAACTGGTTTTCTAACTTAACTAGTCGCAAGTGGCTTTGTCCAAAAGAAGTCACACTAGGTACAGCACTAGCTTTGCGTTTTGTATGCAGCAATGAAGAAAGTCTACAAGCTTTGATTTCATGTATAATACACAAGTGAAATACTTCTGGACAGACATGAAGCCATGGTTTAAAAAGCTGCATCCAAGCAAGTTTAGGATTGCCTAAAGCTAGCCACTAATGACATGCATGATCAGGAAGTTTAACTTTGGTAAAGTCAGTAATGTTTTTGGTCAAACTGGGATTTAGCTTTTCCTGTTAGAGTTAAAGGAGCAGAACTCTCCCATGCCTAGAGCACTGCAGATTTTGTTTTGTACCAGGCAAAGGCAGATCTTAACATACACAGCTGAAGAGTTCTAGTTCACACAACTGGCACTAGCTTGCCCAGTTTTCACCAAACCCACATTGTGGTGGTGCCGCTCTTTTACAGGCAAAACTGTAACAGGGCTAGAGACTAGTAGCCACTAAAGAGCTTCTGTAATATTGAAGTTTTGGGTTGGTTTGGTTTTTTTTGGTGACAAGCTAAGAACTGCAGCCAGCACTAACTTATTCCAAGGGTCACTGTCCTTCAGACTCAGATTTGGAGGAAACGATAACTTCTCTCAGACTGGTTCCCCAAAGAATTCTAGGTGTTTTTGTTTTTTGTTTTGTTTTTTTTTTTTGAATAAAAATATGCTTTGTTAATTCTATTTCAGAAAATTTTTGCAAGTGGTTTTATTTACAGTGATGGAGTTTAAATGCTTATTGATTTCTACGTCCAGTTTCAATGTTATGAAAATGATGGCCTGAAGTGCTGCTTCCCATACAGAATCCACACTTAGTTCAGTTTTATTCATTGCAGAGTAAAGTAAAAAGACATCTGATTACACTGGTAAAAACTCAACCATGGGATTTAAATCTGTACTCAAAAAAACACTACACATGCAAAGGGAACAATATCCTGCTAATACAACTTCATTTGCTTCTGCATTTGTCTAATATTAACAATTATAAACAGAGCAGTGCAACTAGTATTTGGAACGATCCTTACAGTGTTAAGAGTGTCAGGCACAAAAGTTCACTTCTCTTCACACCACTGATTCTCCTTGCGTACCTGAAACAAAACAAAAACTTATTTAGAAGTAGTCAAAACACACCCACTATGAACATCTAAAAACTAGTTGGACAAAATCATCCCCAGTGGCATCCTGGATGACATGCCCTTCCTGTAAAAGAGCAGGGCACTGGAAGAAGCCCTGGATTAGAGTTATGTGGTTGAAAGTTTGTTGTAGAAACTAGGTTTCCTAAGCTATTTACAAGTGCAGATTGAGAGGTTAGTGGGGATCCATATATTCACTTCCAACTAGACTACTTAACCTCTAAAGGATGCACATGCAGGGACCAGAGACCAGCAGTACAACCACCAGCTGGCCCTGCTCAGCTGACTCGGGTCTGCAGGGCTAAAAATAGCACATACATGTTTAGGCTGGAGCCCCAGCTCAGGAATGCTGGGAGGGTGGACAGCCCCAGAGCTCAGCCTCCACCCCAAAATGAAACCTCTGCACCAGAGGCGTCAAACTTATGGCCCAGGCCAGAGCCAGCCATGGGCTGCAGGGTCCCCTGCTGGCATTGTAAGGGTCCCCAGAAGCTAGGGGAAAGGGGAGCCCAGAGTCCCTCAGTGGTGCAGGGGGCCCCCCACAGCTGGGCGCTGGTCACACAGCAGGGTCTGCCAGGTGGGAGCCAGAGCAGGGCACAGACAGTGCAGGGTCTCCCAGCAAAGGGCTGAGATGCCCTGGCTGCAGGTGAGTGTGGCTGGTGTGCATGGATGTGAGGGGCTTGGGTGGTGGATCCAAAGGGTGAGCAAGGCCATGGGCACTGCATTTTGGGGGCAAGCACAGCAGGGATGCAGGGGCATGCCCAGAGATGCATTCCAAGTGTTTACCCCAGGGACTGGACTGAGCCCCTTTGGGCCAGGTAGGGGGACTGGGGAAGGGTCAGGGAGCCAGCATGTTACATGCCAGGAAGGGATCACAGAGTCCATGCGGATACATGGCCCTTGTCAGTTGCCCTGCCCTCCAATGAAACCTGCCACACACAATGAGTTTGACACCTCTCCTCTACTTGGTTATTTTTCAGCCCTAGAGCAAGAGCCCCACAAGCCTAAAATCAACTGACTGAGGCCAGCCACAAGTTGGCTGGTTTGTTTGTTTTTAATCCCTGTGTAGACATGCCTTCAGCAGCAAGTTAGCTGGGGTGCCAGCACCAGTACTATTACTTTACACATTTACAACATTTAAACCAAAAAATTCCTAGCTTTATCTGGCAAGTCTGTCATTTAAACAAATCTATAACACTCCTGTGGCTCCTTCAGCAGATAAGCAATCCAGAATTTAATTAGACCTCAACTATGGAGTACCTGTGCTTCCTCCTCTTCAGTGAAGTCATTCTTGATATTGAATGTCTTGCGTATTTCTTCTGGAGTTTTCCCCTTAATCATATTTGCAACTGTCTTGCATGTGACATCAAGCAAACCTTTGATGTCCAAGTAGTTTGCAGCCTGTAAGAAGAGTTGCCTGATATAAGTCTTCAAGCTCTGCCTCCAGGGACAGACAACAAACCATAATGCAGTCTGTCTTCATTTTATGATAAACTTAATACTTTTGGGAGTTCATCACAGCAAGTGTTCAGGTACAGACAAGACAGCCCTAGTTGAACGGTTCAGAACAGTTTTGAGCAAACTAAAAACCGGAAACATTCCTATTAGAAAAGGCTTAGAGAGGCCTGTGAGTGCTGAGGTCATGCATGCAGCAGCTGGTTTATTCAAGCAATCCAGCACACTGGTTGTACTAGGTGTACACCAACTTGTGTACCCTTGCAGTCCAAGGGAAACAGGCCTCAAAAAGACTGAATTTTGAGGTCAGAAGTGGGGTCAGGCTGAACAAAAATTACAAGACATAATCCTATTAAAATTAAGGTTCCCAAATCTGCAACAGATTTTACTCAAGTGCCCAGAAAGCTTAGTTACTGAACTATGATTAGACATCTGGAACACTTGACTTACGAGGGAAGATTGAAAGACCTGGGTTTGTTTAGTCTGGAAAAGGAGGAGACAGAAGGAACATAATAGTTTAAGCACTTAAGAGGTTGTCATAAGGAGGAGGGAGAAAAATTGTTCTTCTTAACTATCGCTGATAGAACAAGCAGCAATGGGCTTAAATTATAGCAAAGGAGGTTTAGGTTGGACATAGGGAAAAAATTCCTAACTCTCAGGATGACTGACCACTGGAGTAAGTTGCCTAGGCAGGTTGTGATATCTCTATCTTGAAAGTACTTAAGAGTGGGTTAGACAAACACCTGTTAGAGATGGTTTAAGAGGGTACTTGGTCCTGCCATGAGTGCAGGGAACTGGACTTAAAGACCTCTCATGGTCCCTTCCAGTTTCTATGATTCTAACCTGAGCATAAAACTAAGTGTATATTTAAGTCCATAAGTGTACATTGAGCTGCTTAATATTAGATGAGTATTCCAAGTGGGTCCATAGAGACACATCAACAATGAGGAAAGTCAGATGCCAATACCACCACTTATCTATGCTACTGAGATGACATTCAGAAGTCTAGACCTCTGGAGAATGTAGTTGTATAGTGAATAAGGCATTAAAAACAGAATGTGGACACCCTACCAGGATCAGTTCAAACAGTGTCCCTTGGTCTACTTTCAGGAATTCTTGGTCCCACACAGGGATGTCATCTGTTCGTTTTTCTTTGTTCTCATCATCCTCAGGGGGAGGTGGATCATCTTTGTGGTGGGTGCACCACTGAATCACCTGATATTAAGACAACAGAAAATGTAAACAGTTATCAGCATTGTTTAGAAAACAAGTATGATGAAGATTTTTATTTTGTCTGAATTTTGCTTTGCATATAGTGTTTCCTGAGCACTATAACCCCATGCAACCCCCGCTTCTTGCACAGTCCCCTGTTGCACTCTGACTAGGCGTTTATATAATGCACTGTTCTAGCCTCATGGGTCCAAAACTGTCCACCACAGAACTCTGCCAGTTCATTTAAATCATTTCAAGCTCTCCCAGCATAAGGCAGACAGGGTCTTTGAAAAGATATGTTCCTCCTTCCATTTGAACTAGAACAAACAGGTAGTAGTAAGAATAGGTGCCAGTCCATTACCATACTGGCCTTTAAATATCTGAACATAAACCTCCAGATTTTTTAGCTCAATTTGGTGTTTCAAATGAGTCCTCAGATGGCACCACAAAGAAGTGCCCAACTGAAGAACACAAGCGTGTGGCTGCTGGGTTTGGTGGACAAGCAGTTCTAGAATATGTGGGGCAACAGCTATTGCCACTGCTGCTGGCTTACCCATTGAGTACAAATATGAAAAGATTTGTTTTTGTATCATTTACAGGACAATATGATCTAAAAATTGAAACTGCGGTTCAAACCCTATTTTTGACTACTATAATTTTTTTTAGAACCTATTACCTGGCATACAAGAAAGTTAGCATTTAAATCTAATTACTTCCTTTCTCATTAAGTGATCGCTCAGCCTACCCTTTTTGTAGTTCAAGGCTACTAACATTGGAATTTGGGTAGCATCCTACCTTTTTTAATATAGCTGCATTAACATTTGGAAGAGGAACTGGGTCATCATCTCCTTCATCATCCATTCCCAGATCTAAGAACGGAAAGAACGAGTGAATGGCAAGCTAACACATCTAGTTTTTCTTAAAATTCAGCTAGTTTCGTCAACCCACTACTCCTCACAGTAGCGATACATAATGTTACTAATCCGTTCAATCTGTGTTCAGATTAAAGTTCTCATACTGCTAAAGTAGGAATTTAAGCATTCTTAGATGAGGCTCCATAATACAATGGCTGTATCACTTTGACATGCTATCAACAGAATGCTCATCATACAGCCAAGTGACTAATAAAACCACACTTATGCTGATAGAATTCATTTGTCAGTATAATCTAACAAATGACAACGTAGCTATTAACACTGAATAATTAGAAGACTGATACTTTAGCCACTGGCACTCTTCAGGTCCCAAATTTGCTAAGCGCTCCAAAGAGAATGATCTTTGAATGTACTATTAAATGGAGCTTTAGAAGTTACCATTGAACTACAGACCATAGTTTATACTCTTCTCAGGAGCAGTTAATACGGTAGCTAGAGGGATGCTGGGTACTGGGATTGCAAGCCACATCTAGAAGGTTAAAAACCATAGGTGTTCCCAGAGACAAGGAGGGTAAAGGTACTACCTCATTCACCTTGTCATTTACCCTAACATATCAGAACTGACAGGGCTTGATGGCTACAATACTATATACAATATTATTTTCAACTCTGAGGCAATGACAAATCACTATATCCTGTTAAGAAAACCTTTACAGAAACTGGTAAAACAACTAACTATTTTAAAAAGTTCACTTACTTGATACTTGTTTAACACATTTGTGCTGCATTGAGTCATCATATTCACATTTAAGATGGACTAACAGCATCACGTAAAGAACCCTGAAAGCACCTTGCCATTCATAATGTAGGCTGCAAATCAAGATATGGACTGAATTGCCTGGGATATCCCCCACATTAAGCTGACTGCCCTAATTAAAGTGATGCACCACATAATTTTATCGCAAAACAAGATACCAGAACTAGTATGCTACCTTGGCTTGAGTGCCCTGTACAGAATTAGGAAGCCATGTAAATGGATGCAGAAAACTGTCTTTTATGCCCTTGATGACTGAGAAACACCACCCAAATACATTAAGAAATTAGTTTAGTTGGAATACACTACTGTTGCACTACCATCACCTCTCCTCCAACAAGTTTACATACAGTGGCAAAACCACCTAGGTCCTACCTACACTGACACCACCACAATTACCTCTAGTGGGAGATTTTAAACAGAAATGCTACTGTTGCATCTCATTACTGCAAGCAGATTTGGACAACAGGTATTATGATGGTGTCCTTTTTACTGAAATCTTCAAATACACTTTGCTGAATGTGTGGCATATTGGTGCAGGGAGAGAGAGGCTACAGTAGAAGCTGAAAGATGATGATGATCTCAGCAATGGAGATTAACTCTGAACAAAGCAGTATGGTACAGTACCCTGCAGGCAAGATATCGGCAAAGTGACACCTAGCAGCACTGCCTGGTTTGCAAGCAGCTCCCTGCCCTATTCCTGTTTCCTGTCTGTGGGGGGCTGGTGAAAACAGCTTCCCCGACACAATGGGGTGGGATGGGAAGTGGTGAAACAGCACCCTTGACTTGCAGGAACAGTGCAGACCCTGCACTATTTCTTCTCTGCATGCTGACCTTGCAACACAGGCACAGTACTTGCTTTCTTGCCCCCAAACTACCACTACTGCCCAATTCCTTACTTCTGATTTCACATGGTGTTTGGTTGACCGGTCAGTCTGTAACTTTGGTGTTTGTATCTCTGAAATTCTACTCTAGTTGTCATCAAGTGTTACAAATGAAGAATTTAAAACCCACCTCTAAGAGCAGACATCCAATGACTGAAGGCTAACACCTCCTGACTTGGAAAGGCTGCTGCCTTGCTTTCTTGAAGTCAGAACCCTACTTGCCCCTTCTTAGCCCTCTACTTCTTCCTCCCAACCCCCTTTAGAGAGAGAATTATAAATAGTCAGCATATGAAGCTACAGCACAGATGTCTGGGAGCATCATGGAAAACACTGCAATATCGCCACAAGGGAGTCAATGGCAATAAGAGGCAGTGCCAAGTGATTCTGGAATTCCCAGTACAGGGGTTGTCTAAACTGCTGTATTAGTACCATAAATGAAATTTATTCATAAGCACCACTTCTGATTTTCAATGTAAATCAAAAGCCACTGATAATGCTCTACTTTAACAATTTTCTGAACACTAACCGAAGAGCAATTTTTTTCTCTGCCCATCTGTTGAGGCTATTTTTTTTTCAATCACTTCCTGCTTATGCTTTCCAAATTTTCATTGGTTATGCAAAGCAGCATCACAAAATAGCCAGCTTTTGTTGACAGTCATAAAATTGTTTTGTTTATTCTCCAAGTATCTAGAGTATTTTAACCTGCATTTCTCATTGCTAAAAATAATTTCTACCTGAATGCATCCAGTCTATTCAACCAGATCTGAAAGTCATTTCCAGACGTTAAGACACTAACATACCCCCCCAAAATGACAAAACACTAAAAAGGAACAAGAGCACACACCAAACAGGAATCCTCATAAAGAAGGATTAGGCCTAAGTTTGCAATACATACAGACCATCTGGAAGACTTCTGCATGATGTTTTTGTTTGCAATTTGTGTCAGTGGGAGATCAGAGATAGGCATTATCCTGAATAATTTAATTGCTTCCAAAGATTTGTGATGTTGTCTGTGCTTTAATTCTCACGTCTATGAGAGAGACTGTGAAGCCTCTTCCAATGCTCCAACATACGAAGGAGCGATCTGTCCACTGTATTCAGGGTTTGTCTCCTGGTCCACCCATGTTTTAATCTTTGTACTAGCTACTTGTATTTTAACATATTACAACAGTGAGATGGGCTACATGCAAATGAATCTGGTAGTCTGCATTTATATGTACCTCCTTTTCAGGAAAGTGTTGAACATGCAAGATTAGAAAATACAGGAAGACCGAAGCATTTAAAAAGGGCTTTTGCCTAAAGACTAAGCATAACCTAAGATGGAACTGCTGGCAAGCATCAATACACCTGGAACTATTGGCTCTCTGCTCCTACCACTCCTCGGGGGAATGCCAACTTACTTTACACCCTCACTGACTTCAGGCAATAGCTGAATGGGGCGTATAAGTGACTGCCTCAGCCAGGGGCTCAGAAATATTACTGTCTTCTCAACTGCATCACAAGGAGGAAAACATGCTTCTGACCTCAAGGACCAAACCAGGAAAGCTACTGAAGAAACAATTTGCATAAAAAACAAATATTAACATAGAAAAACTGAACAGAAACAAGAGTACACATAATCTAAGCTCTCTAATAGGTAGAGAGAAAATCTTACAAGTTTTAGATGTATAACCTCTCTCCCCACTAACAGTGCCAGCTGAAAACAAGTCAGAGAGGCCCCAAGCTGCTAAGCTATTACCACACTCCCACTGCAATAATACAGCCTGGTCCTCAACACTCAAGCAGCCCCGTTTGTCACAAACCCAAGCATTCGGGAAAGGTAATTTAGACAGACATCAGTCCAAAGCGCATAAATTTAAAATCAAAAATGGATTCACAGATTCATGCTGTTGTAATCACAGCTCAAGGAAAATGGTCTGAGTCTGTGATTCCCCCACTGTGTTTATTTTAATAAGAGTCTTTTGGAAGGGACATCCACAAAATTAGAAGTTTGAGGATTCAGTCAGCCTGAGGATGACAATGCAAATCTGCCTCCTTTCAGATTGTCCCTGAGCAAAAACAGCTCAACCATGAAACAGTTTGTTGCTTGTAAGAATTATTTCTTATTTTCTACAGTAGCCAATTTGTTACAATGTCTGAGGAAGTAACTATGTGGAAAGAAGCATCTTTTCTGGCACCTTGAGAAAAGACAAGAGGGGAAGTAAAATACACAACCAAGTATTGTAACTGGCATCACAAGTTCAGCAGAATGGCCTATGAAGTGAGCCAGCAAACTGGAAAGGATAAAAAAAAAAAAAAAAAAAAAAAGAAAAAAGAAAAATCTAGGAGCATCTCTGGCAAAAGAAAGCTTTATGACAGAGACCCCGAGGCAGGCATTGCGCGGGGGGGGGGACAAGGAGTCGTGTGGCACTTTAAGACTACCAGATTTATTTTTCGCATGAGCTTTCGTGGGAGAAAGTCCCACTTCATCAGATGCTTTGAAGATGGGTGAACTTACAGAATGGAATGGAAATAAATGCAAGGGGGTGCTCTTATTTGCTGTTACTGTATGACCTGATCCTATGTTTTACACCCCCTTGCATTTATTTTCATTCCATTCTGTAAGTTCACCCATCTTCAAAGCATCTGATGAAGTGGGACTTTCTCCCACGAAAGCTCATGCGAAAAATAAATCTGGTAGTCTTTAAGTGCCACATGACTCCTTGGTGTGTGTGTGGTTTTTTTTTTTGCGCTGCTAGACTAGAATATGGCTATCACTTTGGAATTGCTCAAGGACACTGGCACTTACCCCAGGGCAGAACCCTGCTCCAAAATAACTAAAGCAGAGTAAGGACGACTCCAGTCCTAAAGCTTGCATACACCAGGGCTGCCACCAAATTAATTTTTTTGTTAAAGAAAGTTAATGTAGACAATATTTATGGGAAACATTCATATCAAAGACATGTCAAATACAAAGGGGCATTTCCAAAACGCTACGCTGACACAACTTTTATGATAGCTGTCTTGCAATTAAATGTGAGAACTAGTCCACGGATGTTTTTCTAAGAGACTTACACTGACAATTTGTCCTTAGTTAAGAATTGCACAGTGCAAGATTAAGGAAAATGAGACCTTGAGTCATATTAGGTTTTAGCTTTAAATAGCAGCAATTGTTAAGTTAAAAATCAAACAGGGCTATCCTGATGCACTACTCACTATTTACTTTAATCTTTAGTCTAGTTTTGATGATAACAGTATGTTTGAGTGGTGGCTCCTAAGGTATGACAAACCCTGTAATTTAACCCACAGAAGTGTTTTATAAATATCAGCTGTTGAACAGGATCACATGCCTAGAATCCATTCATGTTATTGCTGACTACCACAACTTAGTACCTCTACTTTAGCACTAAATACCCAAGATAGTTGCACATCAAAACTCAGCTCTATCTTACAGCTACACTCTAACTATCTACACTTGTGTTGCTTCGCTATTTGTGGTTGCACTGATCCTATTTATGATTATTTGTGCCTGGAACAGTGCTACCAAGAACTATTTAAATGGCATTGTCACAATTCACCTCAGGTGTTAATAATCTTGATTTGAGAGATGTTTCCTGGGATACTAGTTTGTGATAAGCTTTTCTCTCAAATATACATTCTTACCTTCCAACATAGTCTTGATAGTTACAGACTGCTTTGCGATTTCAACATCAACTTCAAAAATTTCTCCATCAGAACTCTGCAGTTTAATTGAAGGCATCTATAACATGAAAAGGTCTCCAGTTATTTTCAAGCAATAGTTTGCACAGCAGTTATTGTAGTACAGAGTGCACTTCCCAAGCTATGCAAGTCATCTTTACCATTCATATTGCCTCTTATTTAAGATAAATGCCATCAGGACAGGACACCCTATTGTACATGGAAGGGCAAATGAAGCGTCCACCAAACAAAAACATCTTTACAAAACTTACCATTTCCATAAACAACTCTTACCTCACTACTTCTATAGTAAAGGAGCTGAGATTGAGAGTGAAAAAGGAAGAGTCTACCACTAACCTAAGCAACTAGAAAGTGTCTCATACACATTTCACACTTAAGTTTTAGGGCACTGACATTCATCAGTGAATATCAGCCATATGGTGGCAGTAGCACAGATGAGAGTCCCTCCCTGGTTTTGAATTGCACCAAAAAAAAATTCAAGCGAGCCCAAATACAAAGATCAGTATCCTCTTTCAAATCACAAATCCCTTTGTCTCAGGTGGCTATTCAGATGACATTTAATCCAAAAGCACTTTTCAAATTCTGGTTTCTCGAACAAGTTCCCCTCAAACAAAAATTTAACACGACTGGTATTGGGAAAGCTTTCAGCACCACCCACCACACTTATGGGCTTAAGGCATAACTTAAGGGTGAGGTCTCATAATCTGCATAGCACAGGCCGTCAGTCTAGATGGTAAGTGTTTCATGGCTTTAAAACAATATGCAAGTCCTTCAAGAGTGCTTCTGAAGTCATGCCACTTCAAATTTTAGTAACATTTATTACAGCTAATCTGTAAATTGTACTAGTAAATTTCTCCAGTTAACAGCTATTAGAAGCAAGTTTGCTTATTCAACAGTAGTGTTAAAGAATTAGTCCAATTTAAATTAATTGGGTTTATACTTGCTAACTGTGAAAATGGTTTATTTTAATAGGAAAGAACTTTTGAAGGAGGCTATACTTGGAGAAGAGACTTATGAAGTCATTAGCACTAGTGACACAGATGTCAAGGCATTCTTTGGTAATTTCCTACACATTCGTTATTTTGCTTTGCAGAAAGTGGTCACAGTTTAGAGCTCATTTAGTGGATTATAACAGAAGCAAAGACCTGCATCATTATTTATAGGCAGACAATCCAGTTCAAAGTCTGCTGGGAAAAGCTTCAGAGACAAAAAGGTACAAAAAGCTTTTCTCACTCTTGTGCCCAATTGATGTAAGCTTAAGATCTGTGAACAATGGCTCCTTGAGGAACCCAAGACACCACAGCTGCAAGACCTACTGCAATTAAAGCAGATGAATGGCTACATCCCTTTCAGGTAGCTTGTATTATCTACTTAACACAGTCTTTACCATGTTGATACTGCTCATCCTAACCACTGCACCAAACCCAACCCAATGGAGCCCAGCCAACGCAGATCATTAAGCCACACATGAGCTGAACACAGAACCTCATCTGAGAGGATGAGTGCAATCTCATTAATTTATGGATTGCTGGAGTCAATCCTTTAACTCCACATGAAGTGGTAGGGGTATGTTTGGATGAACTTGGACTCAAGCACTGCATCTCTCACTTATTCATGGTCCTGAATCTATAGCTGCAATTTGTTACCACTATGGTTTGTCTTTTAAGATTCAACTTACACCACTCAATACTATTAAGACAACCAATCTTACAATGAGCTTAGATCACTTCCATACAAATCTTGCTTCTTGCTGGTGAGACAAAATATGACTGTTTCAAAGTCACTTCTGCAATCCCTTTTACTTTTGGAAAAACAGTCAAAAATAAACTTCCTATCCCACTACCATTGGGACTTTCTGTATTTTATTAGTTTCCTTGAAATTTGGAATTAAGTTATTGCTTGAGCTTCCATGATAGCTTGTTTAGCCTCAAGTCTGTTGTCATTTGATTCACATCATAGCTTTGCTTGTCCCGCAAGTACACTGAGTCAGCATTATTTTAAAATCCCTATTTTCAGTCTATAACTCCAGTGAAATATTCACTCCAGGAAACATCTCATACAGCTAAACATTTTAGCTTTTATGATGCTACAGAAAAGCTTCCTTATTATGATCTGGAAATACAAGACTTTCTTTAACCCCAAATTTTTATGTTTGAGATTGCTTGTAAGTGAATATTTTTTGAAAGCAACCACTTTACGTTCACATTCGTTATTAGAGTGACAGTATCAAGGTTCCTTGTAATATTGTACACATGCATGACACCTGAGTTAACAATTCCCTAATTGCATTGACATTAAGGAGTACAGAACATACGGGTACAGTGAACTGCTTAAAGTTAAGCAAAGCAATTTACTTCAATCAATCAATTAATCCCTAGGGCTGGAAGGGACCTCGTGAGATCATTGAGTCCAACCCCCTGGGAATTGAACCCAGGACCTTCTGCATGTTAAGCAAAGGTGCTAGCCACTACGCTATTTTGAAATAAACTTGATTATATCTAGTCAGCTCTAATTAGCCAAAGCCACTCATTCAAAATGCAAAAAATGCACACAGTTAAGGATAAAACTAGTGCTCATACAAGCCTACATAACAGAGGCCTGGGATTATTTACAGGGGCTGCCTGACCCAATATATACACAGATTCTGCCTTATCAAATTCAGCACATCCACAACTATTCCTAATTAAGACAAGCATCACACATGAGTTTTAGTTGTTCACTCAGCCACTAATGACGTCATTTTCAGTGTTTCATTGTGCATAGAGACCACCTCCTGGTGCGCATCTGGAGGATAAAACTTTGTAAGCAAGTCAGCCCCGGCCAGCAGTCCAGCACAGTGACTAAGCAGAACAGCGCAGAGCCTCTCTTTGACCACTGAATCAGGCAAAGAGTTGATTATTTAGAGCAATACTTTTCCAACTGCCCCCCCCCCGACCCAGTTTTAAAAAAAAAGTCATTTATGCTCCCCACCCAATCATTAAACCTTTGAGCCAGCAGTGGGTGCCACGACCCCGTGGCCCTGTGACCTAAATTTGACAACCCCTGGCTGCACGTGGATGACAGCAGCACATTCACCCTCCCCAGGCCCTGGCTGCTTAGCTCGCCCCTCTGTGGTCTCTTGAGCCACCTGTGGCCTTGCAGAGGCAGGGGTGGCCCCTGCGCGCCTGGCTGGCCCAGCTGGCTGGTGGGCGCAACCACAAGCTGACAAGCGCAGGAGCCGGGCTCTGTGACGACCGAAGACGCAACAATGGAACCCAGGCCCCCCCCCGCCGGCGGATCCCATGGAACAGGCCGCAACCCATGGCAACCACCTGCCGACCCCGCCTCTGCGCGCGCGCCGGGCCTGGCTCCCCCCCACCCCCACAGAGCGGCCTTCGTCCCCCGCACCCCGGCCCCGCGCTTCGGCCCCCGCGGGAAGGCGCAGCCCAGCTCGGGGAAGCGCCCTCCGGCCTCACCGCGAGACGGCGCCGGCTCCTGCGTCCCCCCGCAACGACAGCGACCGGACGGCAGCAGCGGTTGCGGCAGTTAGGGCCCGACTGCGGCGACGCCTTTTATAGCGCGGGGCGGGGCGGGAGGCCGCGAGCTGGACGGGGAAGGACCCCGCGCGCGTCGCCTCAGAGAGGCGCTCTAGCTGTCCGCGGAGATCGCCTGAGGGATGGCGTGGGAATTTAAAAGGCAGCCGCCGGCCTGCGGGAGGAAAACGCCCGCCCCACCCGCGCATTAGGTACAAGAGAGGTAAGGAAGCGGGGGTTTATCGTCCAGAGGAGGGGTGCAGGCAGGAGCCGCGGGGTCCTTCAGGCAGAGGGTGCCCGCGGCAGAAAGCTGCCGCCTCACAGAGGGCAATGGCGACACTGCGTCATAATAGTAGGGGCGGGGCTTAGCGCCGCTACTGAGTGGGCCGCGCCAAGCCACGCCTCCGTGCGGCAGTGCTGAGTGCGCGTGCGCGTTCCTCCCCAGGGCCAAAGCTGGGTCCCAGCCAGATGCGCCTGTAAGCGAGAGGCGCTGTCTGATTGGTGGGATTCCTCCCCCCCACCCCCAGCGCGTGCGATAAATAAATTTGCTTTTTACAGGAGCTTTCGTGGGAGAAAAATCCCACTTCATCAGATGCTTGGAAGCTGGGTGAACTTACAGAATGGAGTGAAAATAAATGTAGGAGTGTAAAACATAGCATCAGGTCATACAGTAGCATGGCTATCCCTTTGGAAAATAAGTTTGCTCATCTAGTAAAGGGCCCCAGCACTCCTTGCAAAGGAGTAGCTAATTCAGTTTGGTTCAGCAAGACAAGATGCTTTTGAAGACTAACAAATTTATTGCATGAGCTTGCATAGGCACAATCTCACTTGATCTAGAGTCTCCACTTCATGCACACGATGAAGCTCATGCAATAAATAAATATGTTAGTCTTAATAGTGCAGTGGACTTCTTGGTTGTTTCTCATTAAGACTTGTCAGGCAGGAGCCACCTCCTGCATTTTGTCCCATAAAAGCTCACCCAATAAATAGGCTAGGCTTTGAAAGTGCCACAGACCTCCTTGTTTGTTTTGCTGAACTAAACCAATAGGGCCAGCCAAGGTAACAGAGGGATTAGGGCCAGAAGGGACCGTCATGGTCATTTTCTGCTGGCTGGCTGAGAGATTTCTTCAGATACTGCACAAGGGCTCCAGGCATATCCCCAAAACATTGAGGGGTTGAATAATTTGTAGAGAGTGTCAAGAATTTTTTAAAAGTTTACAGGGATCTTAGCAAAGAAAGTTTGAGACCCCCTTCACAAACACTTCAGAGTATGAGAAACCACCCTCCCTCATGCAGCCTTTACCCACATCCTTGGGGACCAAGCTCACAAACCCCATTTTGAGGAAACCCCCTAATCTAGTTTGACCATGGCAGCCTAGAGGCTAGGGCCAGTGGGTCCTCTGATCACAATGTAGATGATAATGAAGACAGGTGAGGTGATTGTTAGAGGCATGCAACAGATACCAAAGCTCAGGTCACCTAGACCTATGGTTACTAGATGTCAAGCAAAATGAGGACATGTTCTCCTTCTTACCTTCATGTCCTCCATCAGGCATGCATTTTAAAACACATGATTTTGTCTGGCTTTTTACTTATAGGGATTGAAGTATGCTGGAATGCCACAGAATACCTTGCTTTCAGGGTAAAGTTGTTCAGGGCCTGCTAAAAACAGAAGATTACATTAATACTATGTTTTCTCCATGTGTCCTCCAATGTCCTCCTTTTCATACTTCCCTGTCCTCCTTTCCAGGCTTTGGTATCTGGTAGCCCCACCGAGAACTCATATAGCTGCCTAACTAAATACCTCAGCCATCCTAACCTTTGTACGAACAGAACTCAGCCTCCAGCCACAAAAAACAAAGACTCTTACCCCTTGCACTAAAGAGAAATCTCCCCCAGCTCTGTCAAGTGAACTCCATTTTCAGATATTTAGTCTGCAGGTTCCAAGGCCAGCTCAAGGGATTGTGGCGCCACAAGCCAAATTTTGATTTGGAGCCACCCCCATCTCATTCATGGAGGTTGAAAACAGTTTTCCAAAGTGCATAAATCTCCAGCATCTGCCTGAAGAGGGATTTAAAGCGCACTCTGCCTACATGACTTAAGCTGCAGGTTGACTAACAGTGCCTGAGCTGCTAGGAAAAAGTTGAAGAGGCAGGAGCCAGCCTGATCTTCAGGGGGGCTAGGCTCCCCTAAGAACTGTCGCCTGAAGCCATGTCTGTCTCTTGCCTCACAGTAGAGCAGGCCCTGCCAGGTTCCCTGCCTTCTACACAAATTAGCATTCCCTCATTTTTATTTAGAGCAGAAATTAATCCTCAAATTGCGGTTATAGCAAAATTGACACAAAACCTACAGAATTCTAAGATTTCTGTATGAATGTGTCCATTTTGATTCTCTCACATTTTTGCTTCAGCAGGTTAAGATGCATGATTTTCATTAACTTTTAGCAGGTTAGTGCCTCTGATACATAGTTGAGAGGATCTGACTGCTTCTATCCGGTAGAGGGCAGGATAGATTATCAAAGGATAATGATTGTATAACTACATACATTTTACTCTGTGCCTCAGAAGACTGAATCAATGCTACAAAGATCATAGCTCTGCTTTCAGGGTATTGTACTTAGCTGTGTGCTCTGGGAATGTAAAACAGTGAAACTCCCAGTTGTCAATTCCTTTGAGGGACCTAGGGATACAATTACTGGCTATCACAAAAAAATTAATGTTGATGGCTGAGGCTAAATTTGTTAAGCAGTGATTTAATCTGAAAGCTGCACTGACAGCTAAAATCCCTTAAATAAATGTGTTAATGCTGTCAGTCATTACATTAAATCCTACCCCAATAAGGGAAACACTATGTCTCTAACGCAGTGCTTGATTGCTGAAGAAAGGTTGGCACAGTGCCATCTCTTGCAAACAAATGACCAAGAGCCCTCAGGCACTGTTCACAACATTAGTACTAAAATAAAATGCTATTCAGAGTAACCTGATTCCATTTAAGCCCCCAATCATATGATGGTGCTCATGCTACAAAAGTTCCAGTGTGAGGTAAAGTTTCAAAATAAGAAAAAAAAATGGTGACAAGTTTAAAATAATGGATTTGTTGTATATTATTTCAGCTTCCTGAGTCAGCATTTCAGATGTGAAAACAGTAAAGTTTCACCATAGGTGACACCCAGTTGGCCAGTGAAAATGTGGTTTTTAACTAAACAAAATTGTATTGAAGATCTTGAAGCTAATTTAAAGATGTTATTTAAGACTATGAGATGCCTATCAAAACGGGAACTCTATCCCTATAATAGCGGATAACAGCTCTACAGAAGTTTATGTAACACACAGTTAAATTTGAATTTAGCTGGTGATCATTAATCACTTAAACCCCATGCCCCTAATCCAGTGATCTCCATGCAGGTAGACAGACCCCTGCCTCCAAGTGGACCCCACTGATGCAAATACAGGGGAGACAGCCAATAGGAGCTCACAGCAATAGCAGTATTAGGCCAATGCAGGAGGAAAATCAGGTGCCTAAGACAGGAATCATCAGAAACCAACAAGCTGCCTAAGCATCTGACTTGGCACACTTGGCAGGCAGATGATTAAGTCCTGTCTATATTTGCCCACTATTTTTGGCAGCAGTTAAAGGGAGATACACAGGCTACGTAAAGCAAATTTTTCCCTTCGATTTTCTAACACCTCTGTGGCTCCACTGCACTGAGTCAAAGGGAAATGCCCTCCCTTCGACTCCACAATTCTCTTTTTACAGACTGAGTCGAACTCTGGATCAACTGAGCAGATCTTCACTGACCACTCACCTGAACCAGAGAGATCAAACTGACACTGCTGTCAATATAGACTTAGCCTGAGGAAGGCAACTCCCTCTGCTTGGGATCCTCTGCCACAAATCCTATAAGAGCTATGCAGCAAAGATGCATCAGCTTGCTGCCAAGTAATTCATGCTGTAGCAACCAAAATTTACTCAGTCTCCTGTTTACACTTACTACACCTCTCATTCTCACCCTATTTTCCCTGCACCTGCACATTTTTTGCAGGTGCTATGCTGCTGCCAAACCTAGCCCTTCTGCTGGAGTCCAACAGGAATCAGGCTGGGATCAGGGCAAGATAGGATTCCCTCACCTAGTATGAAAATCATGTGTCAGGGCTTCAGCTGGAGCAAGGATTCCAAGAGTCTCATGAGCTGTAGGGTGCCATCAACAAGCAGGTGACTCTGCAAACCAACTGGCAGAAACAAAGGTGCCTGCAAGGATATGCAAGAAATTCTAAGATGTCAGTGATGCCTAAACAATGGACTTAGATACCTAAAGAGGCAGATGGCCTCTAAATACCTTTGAGGTTTTGTGCCTTAGTGGCCAGCCAAGTGGCTTATTAATATGGTGACCAGATAGCAAGTGTGAAAAATTGGGATGGGGAGGAGGGGGGAATTAAAGGCATCTAAGACAAAGCCCTGAATATTGGAACAGTCCTTAGGATGACCAGATGTTCTGGTTTTATACCTGTTTAAACCATTAATAGTGCCTATTCACATTAAAGCAATAAAGACCTCTAAGCAGCTGGCAATAGATCTAAAAATATGTTCCTATTACTATCACTTTTCTTCTTCCTCTCCAACCACCTCCATTGTGTTCAGATCCCTCTTGATCTTGTCAATAAATTGGACCACCGCTTATCCCTTCAAATGAAGCTCTTTGGGGACAGAGCCCAACTTTTATTTCCTATTGGTATAGCACAGACTACACTGAACTCCTGATCCTGCTGGAGCCTCTGGTTGACACTATAATAAATTTCAATTTAGTACATCTGTTCTGCATTTTATCTTGTCCTTGTATTATCACAATTGCTAATCTGATTTTCTTAGGCCCATGTACAAATACGGTAGGTCCAAAACCAAAGCCAGGAAAATTGTCAGATTCCAAGCTATAAAACAAATAAGGAGTCCTGTGGCACCTTTAAAGACTAACAAATTTATTTATTGAATGAACTAGTGTGGGAGAAAAATCCCACTTTGAAGTGGGATTTTTCTCCTATGATAGTTCATGTGCTAAATAAATTTGTTAGTCCTTAAAGGTGCCACAGGACACCTTGTTTATTTTGCTGAACTAGACTAACATAGCTACCTCTTTGGAACTTGTCAAGCAGTAAAAGTCACTATTTGGTTTTCAGAGCCTCATTTTTCTAGTACTAGCAGAACCAGTCCCTTGTAGGAGGAGGACATCACCACAGAGAAAGAACAAACTTCCTGGTAACTCAGACTATAGCATAAATAAATCAAAGATAGAAGGAAGAAAACAGTGTGATAAAGATGTGTGAAGACCCAGCAGACAAGAAATGAAGCCACACATAATTGTCTTTATCCTGTTTACAAGTGTATTGTTGCTGAACAGCTCATTAATAAGCAGGTGTGGGAGGATGTCCTCAAGAAATAATGCAGATTACTGAAATGTCTGTCCAAAGAGTATACCATGGGGTTGAACATATGGGCCAATTTTCTTTTGAAAAGTAGTGAATAATTTTCTGAAACCGGGTGCAATCAAATACATTTACCAGGAAGAGATGCTTCCAGGGCCAGATTACTGTGGCATAGACAACAAGGGCCTAGGTGTAAAAGCCAAGATTTGTAAAGTCATGTGATTTATTTCTTTAAAAATGAAAGATGGATGTTCTGATGTGTCTTGCTCCCCTGGTGACAAAGAAAAGCTCGAAAATGTGATTGTCGAACCAGTGCAGCGATGTCTGCCTGAATTTGCAAAGAACATGAAACAATAGCCATGAGAGATACGAGTTGGCCCATGGATCTCACTGGGGTATTAACTCCCTGACTCACTGCTCCAGGGAGCTCTACCAGTCTCACCTCAGCAGAGGAGTCTATGGCCATGTCTATATTAAAGTGTTAAAACCCACCTGTAAAACAAGACAAGTGGTAGCTCTGACATTAGCTGGATGAAGTTATGTAGGCTTCCTCTGAGGACTGACCATGATTAGCTAACATGTATTAACATACAAATTGTTTTTTTAACTAGAGTTTTAAAAACACATTCTACAAACATATTTCCCTAGTTAAAAGTAGGCCTTGTGTTAGAGAAAGAGTGCAACAATCATGAGCTACCCACCAAAGTCGCTGGGACTAAGTACCAGGGCTACACCTTGACACACACACACACACACACACAAAAGCAAAGCAATTCCTGCTGCCATTTCTGGTGGGTGAGGACATGTTATTGCCCATATACAACTGAGATGGCAAGGCAACCCTCGTAACTTCCACACCAAGTGGGGTGCAATGGTTTGTGGATGGAGCTGAAAGACAAAACCAGTGCCATGAGAAGCCTAGTGTCACGGTAAACCTAGGACCTCTGATCACCCAGATCCAGACTTAAATAGTACACACAGTTTTCCTTTCTAATTTTGCCTACTTTTTGAAAAGAGGGGCAAAGCTTGAGGAACTTGATAACAGGAACATGCATAGCATATTAAAAAAAACAGCATTTGGTTTTCCATTGTCACTCATTTTATAGTAAAAAGATGTATGATTCAGAGGATCACACAACTGTAGTAGCTGATGTTTTTTATATTGCTTTGTTACATCCCCAAAGGAATTGTAAACCTAATCCACTCTAAGGACACCATGGGGGGGGGGCATGTGCCCAGAGACTGTAAATCTTCCTCTAAGCAAGGGAGTAAAAGACTCATTGGGAGATACATTGTTTGCTCTTCATACAGCATGCAACCAGTTTGTACATACATGTTTAATTATGGTGTATGGCAGGGTGTATAGAAATTCTAGACTTTAGTGATGATGCTGTCATCAGATTAAGAGGCAACAGAGGAATTTACTCAGAATTGATAATTCATCGTCTGTGTTGCCAATTCATGATTTTATCTCAACACAGACCTGCCTCGACTTCATATATATCTTCATAACAAAGAGAGGATGCTGGAGCAGCAGGAAGCAAGGTAGGAGAGTGAACCAGGGAGTGGTGATGCTGATCTCTGGAGAGAGCAGCCCCAGCACAGCTGGAGGCAGAGAACGGTTGCTGTTGGGTCAGGATAGTAATTACATCTGGTGGATAGCAGCTCCTCATCTTAAGGATGAGCAGAATGTACAAGGAGTCACCAGCTGTTCAGCCATGAAAAGGCATGTATTTCTGAGGGCATGAAAGACAGTAATGGCAGTCTGAAACTGTACATGGACAGGACAGAGGAATAGAGTTTACAAAGTCAAAAGGCAGACTAAAAACCTTGTTTGATTTTTAGGGCCACACATGATTTTTGATCTCAAGGGAGTCCATGTTAAAGACACTGATCTTTTGAGGTTGGTAATGCTGATAGCATCATCGTCCTAGGTAAAGTTCCCCACACAGACACACACAGGACCCTCACCAGACTGCTGTTTTGGACCTACATGCTGTGCCCATGTGCTTTCTTGAGTCTGAGCAGAGCCTAGACAGACACTATCTCTAACTTTTGGTGACATTGAGAATCAGGGTGCAAGTCCTCCATCTAGCACTCTTTCCCCTTCTGAGAAAAAGAGATCCCACAATCCAGTTAGCCCAGATTACCCAGTAGTTTCAGCACAGCCTTCCCCAGAGTGGGCACTCTGGCTTCCAGGAATAATCAAAGCACACATTTTGCAAAAAGGTTCCAAAAGCAATCACTCTTCATTTCAGATAGCACAAAGAGATGCACACCTCTAGGCAAAAACTCACATCTTCACCATGTGCCATTTCTAGCCTTGTTTTCCTCAGCCCTCTGGAGCATGTTCTATTCCAACTCAGCCCTGGGACTTGACTCCTCCAAGTGAAACTTACTTTCCTAATCATGAAGTCTTTTGTGGCTCTCCTCCAGCCAGCTTCCTTTGATCTTGGTTGGCTCTGCCACCAAAGATGTCCCCTCTCCATCCACGGTCTGTGCTTTGTTTCTTTTGGGAGTCCTTCCTCTGTGGTTTTTAAGATCCACTGCTAACACTTAATCTCTATTCTGCATCTGGAGAAATCTTCTAAATGCAGCTAGTGCAATTTAGTGTGGCTTGGCAGATCCTGCAGCAGCCACTGCTTTCAGATTTAGAGGGATGAAAGAGTGATGAATGCTACATCAGCTGCCTCTCTGCAGAGGAGGAAATAAACTTTTTCAAGCCATCCTTACCCACAGGGAAAATGGGCACAGCTCTCCCATTTCTCTACATTTATTAAGTAAACAGCACAATGGTAAGTAAAGGGCTACAGATGTTACTTAGTTTATCCAGCAGATGGTGCCAGACTCAGAATTAAGTGGACCCAACTAACAGGTCTGTTGCCAAAGCTATTCCATATTGTGGTAAAGAAAGCTTCAGAGACAGTTAAGTCAGCATTGAAGTTCTCAAGAAGCACCATTCAGCACATTCTGTCTCCAGCTATGCACCGCTCCTCTCCATCACACTCCTTTTCCTTCACTATGTTCATGTGTCTATAGCAGGGGTGGCCAAACGTATGGAACTCAAGAGCCACACAAGTTGATTATTAAACCTTCAAGAGCTGCACTGAGGCATATAGCCATATACTTTTACCTACTAAATTAATTTGCTGACGTTCTTCTGCAAGCCACACTTTTTCATTCAAGAGCCACACGCGGCTCCCGATCCGCAGTTTGGCCACGTCTGGTCTATAGCAGTGATTTTCAACCAGTGTGTCATGGCACACCATTGAGAACTGTCCAAGCATGCTGTGAAATTTTGTACAAAGGTAATAAAAATCCATGTAAAACAAATATTGTTTCATCTTAAACAATATTCTATCCAACCAAAATTACAACTAATAAAACTCATGAAAATTAATCAAATTAAAAGCGAAGTATCCGTCTTTTGATTCTAAAACGTGAACATTCGAAACACAGGTGGCCAACGGGCAAAGTTGAGATGATGTGTTTTTTTTCCAGTGGATTTGAAGCAATGCACTTCATCCTTCTTTGGCTTGTTGTATGTGCCCTGTTGCAAATCTCTCTCAAGTCAGTAACCATAGTGAATGCACATAACTGTGATGTTTATGAGCAATCAGTTCAGCTGAAAAAAGTGGGGGTGCTCTGGAATTCTTTGTCTCATTGAAGTGTGATGTGTTACTGAAAAGGGTGGGAACCACTTGGTCTATAGGAATCCCTCTAGCCTCAGAGGACTCTTGTTTGACCTATAAGAAAAGATTGCAGTGCAATGGTAGAAAGAATTTTATTAAGTAAGACTCCATACGTAACATGTTGTATCTAATGGTAACTGAATAGTAAGTGAGAGATCAAATACAGTACATATTTGAGAGCATTAGAGGGAAGTTAGGAAAGGGCTCAGGAAGAAACTGCACAAGATGCTAGAAAGCGGTTGCATTTCATGACTATTAGGTAATGTTTTTCCTAGCAACTGCTCGTTCACTTCAGTGACAACAGAAGAGAAAGCTTTTGAAGAATGAGAAGAAATATTTGTAATTGATAGAATACAGATTCCAGAAGAGAAGTTTAGCCAGGAAACTGTTTTGCAGCCTACTGCCTTCCCTAAGATCTCAAGGGAACACAGTCCAAGGATGCAGGGTCAAAAAGCTGGCTTCTAATTATACATAGACTATGAAGGAAGAGAGTAAAAATTACTCAGTGCTCCAACTATATTAAAAAAATCTGCCCTATTTCCCTCCTCTCTCCCCAACAGTAGGGAGCTACAGCTCTTCAGAAAATTGTCATTGAGTGCAAGAAGTTGACATGCTTTTACCTATTTATCCATCACACTTCTGAAGCTACAGGCTAAGAAACAGAACGTGGCCTTTGTGGCTAGGTCTTGAATAACCGACTGTAGAGAACTGTCACTAAATTAAATTCACCTTTGTACAAAGGGCCCATACAAAGTGATTCACCACTTAACACCTCTAACTAGGGATTGAGTGAGACACAAACAGTGCATCAGCCTGGTGTGGGCTCTCTGCACAGGGATGAGTTTACCTTCTGTAATTAGAGCGGGGGACTCAGCTTGAATCATGGCTCTTGGGAGTCTATTTCTGGCTGTCACTGGAGTTTTTGCATGGACTTGAATAAATCATTCCCACTGTGCCTTATTTTGGCTATGCCTAGAGCATGGATAATTCCTGTTTTGCTGGGGTGTTGGGAGGATTACCGGTATATATTTATAAAGTGCATTGAAGCAATTGGCTGAAAGGCATTAGGGATGTAGAACAGAATTCAAGGAGGATGGGAAGCCCTGTTTAGCAGACAGGGCATTGGAGTTAATTCTCGACTCTTGCCTGCTCTGTGCTAGAAAATTAAACTATGTTACTCAGAGACATGAAAAATCCCAACCATGAGCGATTTAGTTAAACTAACCTCGTACCCAATGTAGACAATTCTAGGTCAGTAGAAGAATTCTTTCATTAACCTGGCAGGAAGGCAGATTACTTATGCCAACAGGAGAACCTCTTCCATCAGCATAAATAGTATCTACACTTAAAATGTTAGTGGCTCAGCTGCAATGGTGCAGCAGTACATGCCCTGAAGTGTAGACAAGATCTCTGCCATTGATTCAATACATGCCTTTGGTAAGACACCTGAGTCTCAGTTTCCCCATCTACAAAACAGGGAGTGATATTTTACCCACCTTTACACAAACTGCTTTAAAATCCACAAATTGAAACTATCAAAACTATTCACATAGAAAAAGCAGATTTTTAAAGTAATTAATATTTTCAGAAAATTAAAGTTAAAGTGGGAGGGCACCTACTTTCATTTCCAGCGTTAAGTTTGTAGCTACCAAACAAATGCAATTATGCAGCTGTATAAGTTCACTGTACAATTTTCAAACCACCATATATGTTAAATCCAAACAGCTGGACATTAATACCACATTCCAAGATTCAAAACTTGACATTTCCACTGCCAAACTTTTAAAAAAGAGTAATTAGTGCATTTCTCCATTCTGCCATCATACAGAACACTAAGATTTTGCTCAAACTTTCCGTCAAGATTTTTCCCTCTATCTTTTCCCATATTCAGTTGAACAGCTGTGTAATGGAAATTACAAATAAAGCTATTCTAGGTGCCTGCTTCAGAAGGGGGCTGGGAGTTAGCCCCATTAAGCAAGATTCTCAAAGTTGCTAAGGGAATTAGGCCCTCAACTTACTTTTTGCAATGGAAACATGTTTGACTAATTGCAGCTAGGGCATGGAAGTCTAAGCAAGAAATGTGCTGCTACAAGAGGAGATTGGATGAACTTCCTCCCCATCCAAGAGTAAAAATAATCTAAGGTGGATTCTAGAGTCATTGTAGCATTATTTATTCATCCCATAAAAGGGAACAAAGTTTGAGGTTGCATTACTGTTTGCTCAAGTGTTAGCAATTAAAAGTGCTATAAAGCAATGTAGAGAGACTGGGTTATGAAAACAGGAATGAGCAGCACACTGTACTACTTGTTGTCTGAAACTGATTGTTAAAGAATTTGTTTTACTTATACAATTCAAAACACAGGGTCACATTCTGCTCTTACATCTTCACAACATCAGCATCAGCAATAAGCAAAAGCAGAATTTGTCCCATGCACCAAACTGTGCTGCTTGACCTAATGTTTCGATGACAGCACTTATGATCAGCTCAGAAATGCCCATCAAGAGGTAAATGTGGGTGCATATTTAGCTGTGAGCAGCAATCCTGCAGTCTGCCTCACAGATGGTTGTGGGGGTTGAGGGGGAACATGCAGGGGACAGGGGTGGTAGAACCATTTTTTCCAAGAGACAAGGAAAGCACAAGGGCCACAGAAATAAGTCCAGCTCCCATTCCAAAGCTTTATGGAATGGAATGCAGTTGACCAATGGACTTGTAACAAGAAGATGATCATACCTAAAGTTCAATTTCCACTGCAAACTTGTCATGTTTTGCATTACAAGTGTGGGGTATAAGTTGTGATAGAACCCTGATAGTTGGGATGATCTCCCCCCAGCAGGGGGAACATGTAAACCATGCTTACAATATGGCTGTCTCTGTGGTTGCTAGTCCACATGTAGGTTTGAGACTGCTGCACCAGTGAGTTAAGGAAATCAGGTTCTCTTAGCTGTGGGAGTCTAGGTTCATGTTTTTAGATCCAGAGATCTCAGATTAAAATCCCACTGCAGATGCCTCATCCAGCTATGCAATGTTTCATACTCATGACAAGCCTTTCAAGCCCAAGATCACTGTCAATCAGGGCTGTAACTAGCTATTCTGGCACCCAGGGCAAGCAGTCCCAAAGATGCCCTCCCCTGACCCGAGCCCCGATTTGGCCCGGGGCCTGATCAGTCCCCAGCCACCACCAGTAGGTGGCAGGGAGCCAGATCTGGCCCCAGCTGCTTTCTGGTGGCAGCAAGTCCCAGGCAAAGCAGGAAGCTGCAGCGGCACAAGAAGCCTCTGGCATTGAATTTTAGAGGGTGCAGCGGACAGATCTGGCTCCCTATGGCAGCTGGGGATGGATCCAGCTTCTCAGGGGTGGTGAGGAGCCATATGCATCCCCAGTCACTGCAGGGAGCCGGATCTGTCCCCAGCACCCTCTAAAATTCAGCACCTGGGGCTTTGCCTCACTTGTCCCAGCCTAGTTACAGCTCTGCAGTCAATAGTTAGAAATTCAGGAGAGTAAATCAGCGCTTCACAAGTTTGGGACCACTAGCAGCTTCCTACCTTTGTACGTGTCCTCCCCCCAACCCCAGTGCTTAAGACAATTATCTTGAAATAACTAAACAGGAGTGAAAAAAGTTAACAAGCCCCATTCCTCCTGAGAGTCATTATTGTTACATGGTTTTGGTTTCTGAAATCTGTGGCCCCAAACCAAGAACTCTCATACACAGCTGCCAAAATACAAAAAGAAAGCATGACTGGAGGTTAGAAGTAGAATGTTAAAAACTTCCTTGTGTTACAACACTGGAATATTTATGGGTTCTACTGGTCACAGAATAGCTTAAGTGTGACTGAACATTTCAAACAAAAGTCTTGGTGATTATACAAGTGCCAGCCTCTATCCCTACATTCACTCTTTTTACAATATGTAATAAATTTCATGCAACATATGCCCTGTAAGATATCATTTTAAAACTCCATTTACTGATCATTGCCTTGGAAAAAAGTGTGCGCAACATCATAGGTAAAGCTATAGCATTGCCTTGGAAAAATGTGTGCAACATCATAGGTAAAGTTATAGCATTGCCTTGGAAAAATGTGTGCAACATCATAGGTAAAGTTATAGCATTCCTCTGTATATTACAACTAGAGAGTTTAGTCAGTTCTGCCATGGGGAGCTGTCCCACAGCAGGTCCTCAGAGACAAACAGTTATCCAACTGCTCAACCAGGTGTTAGCAAAATCAGATCACCACCTGGTTAAGTCACTTCCTTTGGCAGGACAGAGGATGTGAGTGAAAATCTACATCTTCAAACAGCTGGGGGGTCCCGTGTCTCCTGGCCTTCAGCAGGAAAGGATTCTCAAAGAGAAAGGATAAGAGAGGAAGTGCCCCAAAAGATGTTCTCTGCACCCCAACATCCACATGCGAAGAACAAAGGACCCAGTTTCAAACTGGGGGATTGATCCTGACTGGAAGAGTTCAGTCAGTAAGACTGCTGGAAATTTAATGAGGCTCCTTTCCTATTAATTCATTTAGGTTAGGTTATGCATTAGTTGTGATTTACTTGCATTTCCTTGTAACCAGCTCTGACTCTGATGCCTTTACTCTTCATCTCTTAGAAGAAATCTTCTGTAGTAAGAAAAGTTGTTTTCTTGTTCCAAAACAGGCAGCTGTGTTAATCCAGTACTGCAAAAGAAGCAGTCCTGTGGCACTTAAAAGACTAACAATTTGTTAGTCTTTTAAATGCCTTAGGACTCCTCGCTTGCTTTTTCTTATCTATACCAGTGTGTTTAGACTGTTTGGGAAGCTCCATCTTTTTCTATAAAATGATATGCTTTATATGAGCTTGTATTGCCCAGGCAAGAGCTGTGCAGTAAAACCTAGACACTTCTGGGGAAAGTCTAGGGCTAGGAATTTGCTGGTATTGCTTTGCATTGTAATTCATGAGTGGCTGGCTATACCACTGTGCGTAACAGAGAATAACTGATATGCTGGAGACAGAGCAGACCAGGAATGGTAGTTCAGGGCATCCCATGTTGGAGAACCGAGGGAACAGCTGTTCATCAGTCCAGATTATACCCTGGATAAAGTGACAAGATTATTTTTATTAAAGATTCAGCCAGATGGATTTTAGTTCAGTTCTATCAAAAAATCAGATTGTTACTGCCTACTGTATACTGCAAGTGATATTTTGGACAGAGACAAACCTTCTGTTGGCAGAACATTAAAGCAACTAAATCTAGTAAGCCACAACAACTAGGAAAACAGCCAAAACACACAAGCTTGTATCTTCAAACTTCAGGAATTAATTTGTAGTTTTGAAAGGACACAAAGTTAACTTGTGACAGCTGTTCTGGGGGGTAGGGAAGCTACCATTGGTGTTGCTCAGCCAATGGATTGCTGTGCCGGCTGATAGTGAAGACTTGAAAACCTCTCATTTCAGTTATTTTCTCTGATAGCTCCTCACTTGTAAATTTGAATGAGTGATGACTATTCTTGGATGTAACATGGCTTCCTTGTTGCCACCAAGAATCCATTGCTCACCACAAATCACAAAGGCTTTGAACCAAGATGAAACCCAAGACAACAATCATCCCTTAGATGGGTTGATCATTTGCCATGAACACTGAAAACATTTGATCCGATGGGCTAGAGCTGAGGCTTTAAAATTGCTGTAAACCATGATGTTGCTCTTACAGCCTATGGAATCCTTTGGAAGAAAGTATTCTTGAAATGTGACTGTACCTTCCACTGGGGATGCTAATGCAGCACCAACATTCTGCTCCCAGAGTATTAAATTTAAACTGTTTACATATTAACATTTATTATTCAGTGTAATCAGATTCCTCATTCTGTCCTCTTGGGGGAGAGAGGAACCTGATATGCTTGTGCTCTGTCTGAGGCCTAGCAGTGCAAGGTTTGTCTGGCTGGAACAAGGAGGGCATAATTCACCCTGTGTAGAGCCTGTAAATGCTTCCTCATATACACATCTGAGGCAGTTGTTTGCAGGACAGCTCTGCTCTTTCTGGGGCAGGAGTCAAGCACGGAGGCACTGCAGTGGCCGATCAGAGTGGTCAAAATCTCCAGCCTATTTACTCAATCCAGGAAAAATTATAATAAATCGCAACTACACAAAAACTAATTTTAAAACAAAATAGTTGGGAGAAACTGAACTGCCAGCTTGTTCTGCCTGTCAGATGCAGAAAAGCTGATGATGGTCTGAGTTGAAGAGTGGAGCTTAGTGTTGGAGGCTCCAGCGCTACATAGCTTTGAATTCCACAGTAAATCAGTAGCACTGAATGAGGGAAGCTGTGCAACAAAACCAGAGTATCATTACACCTTCTGACCCAAGCAGCTAGCCAAAAATTCCATGCCTAGTGGGTTGTTCCACTTAGAAGGATAAACTGCTCATAGTTAAGTACTTCTCTGGTGCAATCTTATTTATGGACAATGAATGTACAGAATCCTGCTTTTCCAAAACACAAGAGGGACCAAGAACAAAAAGCAGCAGTTTCTTAGCTTAAAAAGCTCAAATCTCTTTGGTAGCCAACACGACAGAGAAGCGCTAGCTAGCTTTTCCCAGGGTCACACTATGTATACAGTCTTCTGCTTGGTTTTCTTGCTTTTAGCCTGTCCTTACCTTTTCAGCTTGAAAAGGTGTGCATTCTTTCACCTCTCCCCATGTTCGGCGAAATCCTTCCTCCTCGTCTGTCCGAACTCCTGGGTGGGTTCTTTTGTTTTAGTTATACAAAATGCTTTTGCCTGAGGTAGGAACTGAAATTCTAACCTCCAACCCATAAGCACTAGCATCTGTGTCCAATATGAACATGGTTTTGAAATGTGGCTGGGCCAAGACAGAAGCAGCCACAAGAGCTTTTCTACTTTAACAATGCCACATTGCACTCATTGGACAATTGACACTGCTTATTTTTTTTTTTTATAACTATTCTCTGAATATCAGAAACATTCAGCAAATAAATCAATTAGTTGTTGTTTCAGATCCACAAGAGCTTTAGCAGTTAAGACCAAGACCCTTGGTCTCAAAATGGGTTTCAACCACCACCATCCACCCCTTCCTGTAAAATTACATAATATAGCTGCTATAATGATTATTACAGTGGTTACATTATATAGATGCTGTAAGGGTTTCTGTCCCTTGGCACAGGACTATTTGTTCACTGCAAGGCAGTTGTCTATAAGTTATGTGGCTCACCTGGAGCATACCTTGAAATGAAGTTTCCAGAGAATTTGTAAACCTCTCCTGGTGCTGATTACAGTTATTAGCCCCAGTGAAATCTAAGCCAATTAGCCATTCAGCCACCCGAACCTCTTGCTCAGAGTCCACAGATCATCTTTAAATTCAGTTTTCAGACAGGTCTACTTGCGCCAGTCAATGTCTCCATTTGACATTAGTTAGGAAATTCAGTTTTGGATTCTCTCTACCTCAACCTTTTTTAGTATGTCTGGTTTAATGAAATGTTCGAGCCAGTGTCAGCCAGCACTGTGCATTCTTACAGATCCTAGCACGAATATAGCAGTCAGATTCCCATTGTTAACTACCTGATTTAAAAGAAAAAGGAACTGATCCTTGGGCCTCCAACATTGCCTCTTAACTTGGGGTTTTCCTGTTTCTCACGCTGGGACTGTGGCTTTCATTAGATACTTGTAACAGCGCCTCTAGCTGCCTTATCTTTACAGCAATCCTTTTTGTGGCCAGTTTTGTCACAGCACTGGTGTTTAATTGAACTATTTCCTTTCATTTTTGTACAGTTTCTACTTATCAGTATGGTCATGAACCAGATCAGAAACCCCTTTTTCCATCATACATACTGGACACAGCTGTACTTACAGGGCTCATGACAATCAGCTTCCACCTTCCTCACTGCTGCCGCTTCTTCAGCACTACAAGGAAAGATGCATGTTCTGTGCGAGTACCACAGCCACTCAGTCCCTTTGGCCTCCTTTCACCAATCTTGATCGGCTAGTTCAAGTATAGCTGAGCATCTGTAAACTTGTTCACCACCAGTTTATCCTGGAAGGCCTCGCTGATATCTGGCTATGCCAGAAACAAGTCTCTGCAAGTCCTCTGTCTATTCAGATGGTTACTTCATGGCTGGCTAGCTAAGTCTCTTTCCTGAGAAATAGGTTCTGCAGCACCATCAGAGCTGGGTCACTAGGAAGCCTCCCCCCGCCCCCCCCAGCTCTTCATTTGATCTGTAATGTTTAACTGAGCCAAATAATTCTCCCAAGGAGTCATCCCCCCAAATTGGGGATCTTTTCCATCACCTGAGCTGGGACAGCCCAATCTCTCGTCTCTGACTATGAAGAGTACAAAAACTGTTAATGTCCGCCCTTACTGAAGTCCTGTGGCTGGCTTAACTCAAACAGGGCAGATTACGCTGACAAACTAGAGGGAAAGATCTAGATAAAACCATGTGAAAGAAGAAGAGCAAAAAAGTTCAGATTCTGCCCTCAGATCTATTTATGCTGCACCTCCTGACTGATGTGAAAGCTGCTTTTTCAAATTTGCAGTTAGAATGTGCTCAAGTTATCTGCTTTATTCCCACGGTTCTGCAAACTGTCTTTGTTCCCTGAAACAGAAACTCACCAATTAATGTAATATGGAAGAACTGGTGGGTAGGGTAACAGGGACTGATGCCAAGTAAGATCAAACACAAAGTTTAGTCCACAGACCAGTGTTTATAAAAATAAAAAAGGAAGGAGAGCAGAAGCAATTAAGAGTACAAGTTACTTGTAAAGATTTCTTTAAAAAAATACATCTGACATTCTGAATTAAAGTACAGTTCAATACACCCTCTTTTCCTGTTTATGGATTAAAGAGGACTACCAAACATTATTTCTCTCTCTGACACTACTGAAGGCCCTCAAAAGATCTTATTGAAGTCCTCCAGCAAATAGGAAATTTGAACCCATTGCTGTTAGGGTACAAAGCAAACAAAAAAAATGTAGATATTCTTATAAGAAATTCTGCTTTACACATGCAGATGTTGGGGAAATACATGGTGCATAAACTTAAGTGAAGTGGTTAAAATTCAGCAGATTAAAGACAGCATTTAAACTGTATCAGCACAACAGTAGCATGGCCAGTAAATGATAAAGACTGGGGATTGTCCCTATGCTTTTCTACTTCTTTATGATGTAAAAAACCAGCTTCCTCCCATAAAAAAGGTCTTCTACTTTATCTTGGCAAAATCAGGAATAAAAGATATGAACTTCAAGTATTTTGCAGGACAGCCTCCTGGATGTCTCAGGAAGTTTACTGGCAACTCTTAAAAAGGCAAGAATGTTGAGTATTTAAAAAGGAATCCTCTCTAAATGTTAGATCAATGAATATGGCAGAAATCTCTAATCTAACATAAAAGAGCTGAATCCTCCCTTCCCCCCTTTTTAAAATGTAGGGAGTACCACAATTTTTCCATTTGTAGGTCATTTAAAATCACAGCTCAAAACAATGTTTTGTTGAATCAAAGATCTCAAACACCAATATGCACAAAATACACACGGATTACCTTTTAAAGTGAGTCCAGCTGACTTGAAACTTAATATAGTTAATTGAATTTCAAATGTTTATTTCTCTAATACCTAGAAAGCCACATTAATATTTAAGGTTGTTTCTTTTTAATGGATGAATTGAGTATTACCAGCTCTATACTGCATGCAATTGATAAAGCTACACAGTTATACAGAACAGGCCAGGACAGTTTCCAACAAGGAGATAGATTAAAAAAATGGAACTACAAGAAATAGGACAGAGCCAAGCTAAGACGAAAAAAAAATCGCAACTAAAAGATTAGTTATACTGTCACCTCCATGTACACTTAAATACTTGCAAATACTGAAATGGACTTCAGGGCTAGGAAATTAATTTCCAACATACTCTGATTATCATCTTATGTTTAATAGGATAGTTAATCTGAACATTTCTATATGAAGAAGGAATCCTGTGGCACTTAAAGACTAGCAAAGCGTCTGATGAAGAATAATGCTATATGCTGTTCCCCAGTGTTTGAAACTAAACAACTTCTTTGATATGCTGGAACAGTCTGACCTGATCCTATGACTTAAACTTCCCTGCATTTATCTTCCTCCCATTCTGTAAGTTCCCCATTTTCAGAGCATTGGACAAAGTGGGATTTTTCTCCTATGAAAGCTAATATGATAAATCGATCTGCTAGTCTTTAAGTGCCACAGGACTCCTTGTTTGTTTTGCTGAACTAGACTACCATGGCTACCCCTTTGGAACTTGTCAACATTTATATACGGGTTTATAAAACCCATCATGCTCATCAATCTTTATTAAAACCAGCACAGAGTTGACCCAAGATACTTAGTTCACAAGTTTATTATGAAAAAAACTCTGCAGTACTCTCCTGCAGTAACATCATTTTACAGGAAAAAACAGTTCTGTTCAAAATAACTCACTATGCTTGGACAATTACAAGGGACAATGAAGGAAGCAGAATGGGGAGAGAAACTGAGTGCAGACAAAAATCAATGCAATTAAATTAAACAGTATTCCCTGAAAAAAACAAAAACAGATCAGAACACAAATAAGAGGTGGCATTGGTACTTATTTTAAAAACGTTCATTACGCTTCAATGATTGTTTGCTGCTATCCTTATCTACAGTCATGCTGAATGAAGCTATAGCTAAATGGAAAGTTAAATGTATTCACGAGGTGTTAATGTCTACATCTTAATATCTGCAGTCTCTCAGAGAAAGCAAAAGTAACTACCAATAGTGCTATGCCAGAACTGGTTTCTTGACCAACAATGTTGCTTCAGCATGCAATGAACTGTTTCATTCTAAAGTGGTCACGGTTGTTGACAAGAGGCTTGGTATTTTAATATGGCACATCTTTTGGTCCATGTGAAAACAAGTTTGAATGTTATATATTTTCTGACTTTGGAGTTACTGTTGCTCTTCCCATTTCCTTTAGGTCAACATATGGTTCACGGCAATACTGTACAAGTGTAAAATCTTTACAGGAAGTAGTCTGGGGTGCGACGAGTAACATGTGGTTCGCCTCTGCGTGGTGCTGGATCAAACTGCAAGCTGAAAGAGAACATTTTTTTATTCTAATTGCTACAGATTTTATTGGCTTGTATTCGTAATTACCACATATAGGTAAATCAGGGCACAGCCAAGAATTCTGGGACTGATGATTTGTCTTTTTTTTTTGTTTTTTTTTAAAGAACTGCTTATTCAACCTATAAAGGTCTCAAAGTGTTTTTACAAGAAATTTATGTGCCTTTGTCAATATTAAACCTGTCATTGGAACCCACAGTTTTATAGTCAGAACTAATGACTGGAGGGGGAGAAGGGGGAAGAATCAAAGATGTTATTGAAATATTCTCTAAAATATGCACCAGCCAACATCTGTTGAGGAAGTCTACAAGGTATCTAATACCAATGCTGAAGAGAGCAGACAATTTAAAAAGTATGTCATGTTTACAGGTTCTCACTTGCCTTTCACATTTCAAGTATTCTTGTAGCTCAGCAGTTTTAACCCCCCCCCCCCCATTTGCAGACCTCTAGTTTTTCTAAAGGAGGTGCAGATCCCTTTGGTAATTCAACCCCTGGTCTGCAGACTCCTACCGTAAAAGTCTTAGACAGAAAACTGATTAACAGAATTCAGCTATAAATGCTGCACATGCTCTACACGAGGGAGGGCATTCAACTGTGAACTTCTATGGCAGGGATCTCAAACTGGGGATCGTGAGCTGTCAGCTCCCATGCATGCCATAAAGGTACCACAGCACTAACAGGAGGACCATCACAGCCTGAAATATTTTCAGAGACCGTCCCAACAAAAAAGTTTGAGAACCCCCTGTTCAATGCTTCCAGGTTTTGACCGGTAGGTAAGGGTATTCACATACTTTTGACTGAAAAGAAAAATTATGCAGCATTTCTAAATGAAAATCTGAATCTTTAAATACTTACAAGGAATATTTTAAAGTATCATCAAGTTCCATGATTGCAGCCTGGTTGCCACAACGGTAGCAATAGTTTGGAGCACTGAAAATTGTTACTACATTCCGATCGTGACACCAGTTGTAGCCCTAAACAGGGAAAACACAAAACAAAGTAAGTCTTTAATTGCTCACATTGGATACCTTCAGATAATTCTCAGTTCAGTGGAGAACTCTTTTCTCTACATTACAACGAGATTTATGTTTTGAAAAGAAGACAGTGATTTTCCCTGGTTAAGACTGGAGAAAGTTAATATTAAATGTGATTATAATCTCAGTGTATTTTATCAGTTAGCTTTTATTTTAATTATACCAACATCAAGAGGAGTAACTGCACTGAAGTGAAAAGTTTCTACAGATTTACATTGGAGTAGACAAGAGCAGAAGCGTGGCAAAATAGTTGTACTGGAACCACTGGACAATTTTTTTTGGTTTTGTTTTTGCTTTTGCATGTGATTTTTGAGTTATGGATGGAACCCTGCCGATTCGCAGGTATCCACATCTGCAGACCCACTGTTGTGAACTGGAGCATGGATGCAGATTGCATTTTTATTTGCCCAGGGTGCGACTGATCTCTGTAGCTGCTGCTGTGATCTGGGTCAGCAGCACACAGAGGAACAAAGGAAGCACTCCAGCCAATCCAGCTCAGCTCTGGCTGCAGTCTGCCTGCCAATGAGAGTCTCTCAGACTATCAATCAGCTTGCTGGCCTTTGGTCTGCCTCCCTCAGTCCCCAGGTGGCCTTTGACTGGCTCGTTCCCCACATGGGCCCTGCCCACCTTTTCTTTTTCTTGTTTGCAGTTCACGAACCAAACCATCAACCGCAAACAGGAAACGGAAAATAAGCAGGCAGGGCCTGTGTGACAAATCAGCCAATCAAAGGCCAGTACGCTGACGGAGTGAGCCCGAGCCCAGGTGCAGATGTGGACACATATAAAACTTGGCATGCAGACTGAATTGATACCGACACTGAGTGGATGCACATCAAATCTAGATCCATATTTTTGTATCTGCACACAGTTCTAGTTGTGGAACTACATAAGTGCATTTTTAAAAAACTGAATGGCAAACATTTAGGCATATTAACTGAACTCATACAGAATCAACAGTAATACACCAAACAGGTAACTGACACTACTAGGTGACATTTACCCATGTCAGCAGCAAAGAAATCTAAGCAAAGCAAAGCAGATTAGCCACTGTAATGCATTTGACTTTAAATACATTAACTATAACATAGAAGTTTAATACTCATTTTCAGGATGGAGCTTCTGGGTGTCTTTACTTTCTTTTATTGGACAAGGTGGACATACTACCATAAGCTCATTAAGAAACAGAAGCACTGGACTAATGGTACCTAATGATCAACTACTCTTAATTGTGGATATTAGAAACAAAACTGCGGAGTACTTACCTCCATTACCAGCTGATGTGCTCTTGAAACCAACGTGAGGCCATTGGCATGATTAAAAGTTTCTGAAATATCTTGCCCAAACGTATAACCAGCACCACGAGGAGAAATGCCCCAACCACCACGATCATCTGGATCCGACCATAGCAAATCACACATTGGACCCTTTAACAAATTTTTGAAGTCAAGTTTTTGTATGTTGAAGGAAAGGGTTTGTATGACATGAACAGTACAGCTGACATTTGGGAAACTCTGGCCACTGAACATACAAATTAAAGGATCTTAGTGAGGAACAGAATTACTCTAAGACAAGACTGGAAATCTTTGATTAGAAGGGCTAGTTATGACAGAACGGTAGTGTAATCTTCTCTTCAGTCTATTTTCTCAACCACGACAAGAATAATATGCAAGTATTACTGCCTTCCTTCAGATAGTTTTTAGGAAGACTTGTATGTTGTCACACTATGAACACGTACGCATTTGTTATGAACTTCATTCTTGAACTAAGTTTCTATAAGCACTGAAAGATATAAAGGAAGTATACTGACATGGCAAGACTTTTTGTCCAAACAGCACATTTTGATAACAGATTTATAAATACCTCATGGGGAACTTCTTGCAGGCGATCAAGTGCTCTGATGTGATCCAGTGTATCTATGGATGGTGAAAGGCCACCATGTAGACAGAAAATCTGTGAAGAGTTGCACATCTGTTAGAATCAACCAAGAGGTCTGCAAGTTTTTTATATTAAACACATATTCTCATTAAATGTACAATAGGCAGCAAATATCCACAGAGAAATTAGCAATAAGAACAGAACTCAGATTCTGTCTGGATTCTAAACCCCTTTAAAGGCACTTGCTTTAAAAAGACAGAAAGCACACAGCTAGACTGATGGCAACACCACAGATAGCACTGGACCAACTGTGCAAATTTGACTGAGCATGAGTAAAGATGCACTCAGTCAAACCCAGAAGCAGTCCAAAGTCAATCTACTCACTGAGATACACAAAAGTTACTTTAAAGTAACTCGCACATCTCTCATCGACTGTTGCTGAAAGTGGCAGCAAGTGTAGACCCAGGGCTCTGTGCCTGAGAAGTTTCAACATACCTGGCCATCCACCAATGCAGTTAGAGGAAGATAGTCAAAAAGGTCTGTGAAGTATTTCCAAACATTTGCATTTCCATATTTCCTTAAACATTCATCATAGAAGCCATATACTTGTGTGATCTGCCTGCTTTCGTGATTCCCCCGAAGAATTGTAATGCGTTCACGGTAACGGACCTATAACACAAAGCATTTACTGTGACTGAACAAGTATCTTCTCAGCCCATTGAAAAAATTATTTCAGTTTTCCCAAAAGGGAAAGTCAGAACTGAAGGAGAACAAAACTAAGGTTACATTTTTCATTAAATGTGGAACAGAAAAAAGTTATGTAGGCAAGTTAAATAGTTTAAAAATCTATGATTCTATGTAATCTGCATAAAGCTAAGAGTAAGAACATTTAAACAGAACATGTATTAATACATACATTAAAGGCCCTGAACTGCCAAAGATCTATTGCAGTTCAAAACTCTGAGCTGAGACTAGGTTTGTGGCCATCGCTATTAATGGATTTCCCCATTTCACATAATGCTTCCCCCCCCCCATCAGTTGGCTTCTCGCAGCAGCTTTCAGTTTAGTAATCTCTTTTCATAGTATTTACAATCAAGTTGTTTAACCCTGTCTCATTAGACTTTAAAGTATCCTTAGGCTCTCTTTATCAGGCAACAAACACCTCAGTTTTCCCCCCCGCACATGGGAACATGTCTATAGTCTCTCCGTCCTTCTTAATTCCAGCCCTGGCTCAGCAGTGCAAGATGCATTAACTTATGAAAACTGACATTTTAAAACCAACCACTTCAAACATACTCTAGTTAGGCAACACAGCATTAATTTAAAAATAAAAATACTCAGAATATCCTTTTGCTGAGACAAAGTAGTCTAGCATGAACCAAAGATGTAGTAAGGAATTCCAGCTCTGCTGGCAACATACTGTAGTTTAAAGAAAGCAATTTAGTCAGTGTGTCAGTTTGCACATTTATAAAACAGATGCAACAACTAACAGGACTGTTAGATATAACTGATACAGAGAGTATATTAGAAAATTAAATATAGCCATAAATACACAATGAACTTGAAAGGAAAAAAAAATTTACCTTAAGAGCTACAAGGAGTGTGACTGTTTCAACTGAGTAATATCCTCTGTCAACATAGTCCCCCATAAATAAGTAATTTGTGTCCGGTGATTTGCCTCCAATTCTGAAGAGCTCCATGAGGTCGTGAAATTGCCCATGGACATCGCCGCAGACTGTGACAGGACATCGCACTTCTTGTACATTAGATTCTTTTGTCAAAATTTCTTTAGCCTGGAATAGAATAGTTAAGAAATTATCGACAAATAGCCATGACGTTAAACCTCTACTATTCCCAGGTGATTTATTGCACTAGCTTTCACACCACACATCAGAACTCAGTACTGGGTCTCAGACCCTCAAGAGTGCATTGCTGAATTGTTGGGTCACAGGCATAAATGATTTTTTTTTTTTTTTAAACTAGGTCCTGAGGAAGAAAAGTTTGAAACTTTCTGATTTACAGTATACTTTTGCACGTCCTCATCAAGGCTGATTTCTCTTACCTCAAACGCTTTGTCTTACTTTATTTTTGTAAGAGTCATGTTAAAATTGCTGATCTAAAAGTATGCCATTCTGCTTATTTAATTTTTAGTGGGGGAGAAGTAGGGGGAAATGAAAGGAGACATCAAGACTGTTGCAGTTCACGTCACAAAAACTAACTGGTCATGCCATACCATAGCACAGTTCATAAACAGACATCAGAGCATTGACCTAGTTTAAATTAGTCTGGATTCTGTCTAAAAAGCAATGTAATTTCAAGTATATAAAACGGCATCCTTCCCTTGTTGCCTTCAAATTGTTCAGTATTGATAAGGACTGTTTAATAGCTTATGTATTCTAGACCAGTGGTTCCCAACCTTTTTCTGCCATGGCACACCTTGATACCTTCAAATTTTTTGAGGCACACCACTATTTAAAGCTCACGAATATTCAAATTAACTTAATTTACTTATGAATATTCATGAACCATGGCACCGTGTTTCAGAAATGCTCCTATGAGGGTTAGTAGGGGTAGCAGAGCAGGGGTGGCAAAACACAGGAGGTCAGGAGTTGTGTGCAGTGGCAGGAGTGAGTGTGGGGAGCACAGCAGGACCAGGGTGGCAAAAGAGGACAAGGGCAGCCATGTGGGGAACAGCACATGGGTTGCAAGAGAGGAGAGGGGCAGGGAGAACAAGAGTGACTTTGCGGGGGGGGGGGGCCAGGGGAGCATGGCACAGCACCCACTTCCCCCTTATCCACAGGGACTCTCTGCCACCCAGAACAAATCCTCACCCCACTGCTGCTCCCCCCCACCCCAGTGGGTCCCATCCTCCCATCCCCCAGCCCCCTGTTGCCTGTGATGGACCCTCCCATCACTGCAAGGGCCAGAGCGTGGCCTCCAACCCCCAGCTACACCCCCCAGCCAAACAGCCACCCCACAACTCCAGCTACACAGCTTCTGCTACACACTCACTCCCACCCACCCCTCTGCCCCACACAACCCCCAGCAGCCCTCCACCCCAAAGCCCTTACCTGGGCTGTTTGCAGGCTGCCTGACACAAGCTGCTCTGCCCTGCAGGGGGAGATTCACACACTCCCAGCTTCCCACAGCTCTCTGCTGGCTGGGCTTAAGGTGGAGCCACTGGAACTCTGTGTTCTGGTGCCTTTGTCTATTTTTAGGGGGGCCAGAAGGCTGCCTGCCGAAAAATAGGGGGCCCCAGAACTGTGTTCCAGTGCTTTCCCCCTTGCTTTAACCCCTGTCTTTTCCCAGTCCTGCACAGCCCATGTGGCTGGGCTGAGCAGGGAGGGAACTTTACCTCCAGCTCTCAGGGATGCTCGCAGCACACTTCGGGTGTTGCCGCAGCACACCAGTGTGCCTCAGCACACTGGTTGGGAACCATTGTTCTAGACAATTCACTAGTGAATTAATAGATTTGTGTTATATACTTTAAGAATTGAGAAAGCATTTCAAGATTCTTAAAAGATTCAGTTTAGTTTACTACTGCTATAAAAAGCATGAAGGTTGGTGGCCTTCTAAAGAAATGAAATGTGGATCAAGTTAAAATCATATTACATTTACAAAATTTCTCACAACAAAGCTACCACTAAGACTACTGAAAATCTGCAAGTTTTTGTTTAATACAAAAGAATCTTTACAACATGAGAGACTTTAAATAAATTCACTCAAGATAACTATTCATTTGAAATAAAACATTTAAAGTCAAACTGTTCTACTACATCCAAGGCCTTATTCATCCCACAGACGCTCCAATGCATTTAGAATTAATCTCCTTCCACTTACTCCTATAGTCCTAAATGAAGACACAAAATCAAATATTTGAATAAAATCAATCGTTCCAATTTTTACGATTTGCAACCATAGTCCTGTCAGACCTCTTTATAAACAAACCCTGACACTAAGTCAATAACATTAATTTTTCTACTGAGATCAGCCATGAAATATCTCACACTAAATCCAATAATGACATCAGAAACATTCAGAGATGCCACATCAACATAAATGAATAGCTCATTGTTTCAGCCAGCCTACAGACTCAAGAAGAAATTTTATTTTTGCATTTAGAAATATTTCTAACTAGGAAGAGAGATACTCTGTTTTGCAGAATTTAATACTTTTCTTTTCCCCCCCAAATAAATGGAAACACTAGATTTGTGCTGAGGCATGTGATTTTATCAGTTCTGCATTATTTACAACTACAGGAAATTAGAATCAAAGATGTAATTCTAATCTAATTTACTTCCAATTTAAATCATGACCTCACAAGAAGATTTTAAAGAATCATTCCTTGATGTGGCACACCACTGGCTTCATTACACTCAATCAACACACATACCATCACAGCAATCAAAGAAGTTTTCAACTGACTATTGTGAAATATTAAAGCTGACCACATGCAAACAAGTGTGCCACTGGGGATCTTTTTGCAATGTTCACAGAGCCTAGAATAATAGCTCAGAGAAACAAATTACTGATTTACTATGGATTGGTGTTGATAGTCTAACACACACATTCGTACTCCAAATGTCAAATATTTCATTGCTAATCATTTAACTGTAACATCAAGCTTATTTATCAGTGTTGGAGACTGTGGGGTTTACCAGGGCAGCTACTTGGTGTTAATGATCACTGGAGTTAGCAGATCAAGTTAAAGACCAGTATGAATGTCCTATCTACCCTTTCTGCCCCATCAACCTCCCAACAATTTTCTTTACGTTTTGTGTAAGTCTAAATTTTCGGCCCCTTCTCTCTAAACCTCCACATTCAGTTACTCAGTGCAGATGAAGACAAATTCTATTACAGTTATAGATTCTCTGCTTTGTAATTTAGATTTAATGCGCTGCAAAGTACAAAGACTCTTGGCCATAGGGTCAAAAAAAGTTTTTTGTTTTTTTTTTTTAAGACCCAGAATTCTGGTGGGGAGGGTGGGAAGACTCCACAGAGAATAATTACAAAGAATTGCATTACTCTCATCTGTTACAGGAAAGGATGCCAAGTAACGTATCACACTCTGAATAGCGAAACAAAGGAATGATTCCTTCTCTCCCTCTCTAGAGAAGTGTTACTACATGAACACCAGAAGGAATAGAACATTATGTTAGTGCCATGGGGATTAGGACTGCCTTTTGTACGCCTTGAATAAAATACTTTACAACAAGAAGTCAGTCTATATGAAAAGAGGTTAAGTAACATAAAATACCATGTACAGAAGAATTTTAAAATAATTTGATTCCTTGCATTATTTTAATCAGATCTTGCTTCCAGCTGTCATAGTTTGTTCCCATTATGGGTACAGGATGCATGCAAAGAAAAAAAAAGTCTTTATTTCCAAGCCAAGGGGGTATATCAACAATATAAACAGGAAAACATTTTACAAGGTGTTTCTCCAACAAGACCTCCCTGATGACTCATTGTAGCTTCTCCTGCTCCAATATCCTTATTCAATAAGAAAAGTCAATTTTCTAGAGGCACTACTACAACTAAACAAATGTAAAGCTACAATAAGCAAACTGTAACTTGCTTTACAGTTCCAAAACAAATAGGTTTCTAGTAGTCTAACTAGCAGTGACATACTATCTGTACATAAACCACAATCTGTTTCAACTGTCCATGTACTTAAAATTTAAATTTAATGTTTATATTAGTTTATACTTTGTTGTTTATGAACTGAGTTCATCTGTTTTCTTTTAAGGCCTTCAAAGATCTAACAAATATAACAATCTACCACCATGTGCCACTTCATTTGTATATATCACAAAAGAGTCTTCTGAAATCATGGCAGACCTACTTCATGCCCCTTTAAAGAGCATTAGATTTGAAGTTCAGAGAATCAACGTCAGACACACTTACTCAAGACAATATCCTTCATTTAATACGCATTCTTTAGATCAGTGGTTCCCAACCTGTGGTCCGTGGACCACTGGTGGTCTGTGAAGGGTGGGGGAGATAATTACTGCAGGTAAATGTACTGTGATCAGTGTAAAATGTGTGAGAGTGAGCATAATAAATTACTGGAAATAGCTGTGTTTTTAATACCCCTTGAAATATAAGTTTGACTCCGGTCAGCCATAGGCTATGTTAAAAACATTTGAAATGGCTTGATTACTTAGTGATTCACAAGAGCTTTTGATGACAATGGAGTGGTCCACATAAAGGAAAAAGCTATGAACCACTGGGTTAGATTCAGAAACACTAATATGAATGATGGTTCTGTATATCCAAGTTTCCAAAATGTTTTATAGGTAATCGGCTGGATGGCAACTGACCTGATATCTCATCTCAGTGTTCCTAAACCTTATCCAGTCTAGTATCCACAGTAACAGAGTTTCAAACAAAGGTGTCAGACAGGCTTGAACGCTTTAATATTAAAGTAAGATGCAACTCAACAGACCTCACTTAAACCCGGAAAAGTTAAAAAAATGCAGAGATTATGTAGTGTGGGGAATCAAAGCTCATCTGAGGGACACAGTTCTGCTTGGCTGTAGAATACAACAAATAATTATCATTGAAGAAATCCATTTTGCAGATATGCTAATTGGAGACAAACCTGGGGCAACTAGAAATTGAGAGGAGCAGCCATGTTAGTCTGTGTACAGCAAAAACTGAGTCCTGTGGCACCTTATAGGCTAAGAGATTTCTTCGGGCACGGGTTAAAGCCCACGAAAGCTTATACCCGAAGAAATCTGTTAGCTTCTAAGGTGCCTCAGGACTCTTTGTTTTTGCTGGGTCAACTAGTGGCATCTGCTCATGCTGCATCAAAGACTGAAGTTGCACATGACTGTTGATGACAACCACAGTCAGTGACCATACGACAATTCTGGTTTAAGTTATTTTAACCCAGATACAGGTTTTAGTCAATGTTTCAAAGATGCAAGTTGAAAAATATTGCTTTGGATACTACTTCACTCAATTCCTCAACATGAATTTTTAATCAGATGACAAAACAATTCCATTGAAAAACAGCTTTGTCTTTTTCCAAAAGAAACTGATCCTACATGGGCAAGCACAAAAACATAGGATCAGACTCAAGGATCTGTCACAACTGCACACTGAGAACACTGTTAGTTCATGAACTATAGTGTTTTTTTACTAACCTGATTTCATCACGAAGAGCACACTTTCCTTCAGCCTCGCTAACCTCAGTCTCAAAAACATTATCTTCACTGTTATGTTAAAATATCCCTTTCCTGACTAGAACTTACAGTTAATAAAAATGCGTTAGTTACAAAATTTGCCACTAAATGTCCTTATGCATAATTTTAGCTGAAAGTAAACATGTAAGTGGCTTTATGTAGAAATAGCACAAGTTGTATAAAGATGATTTCTTTAAGAACCTCCAACCACGGTTACCACTTCCCATCAAAGTTCTAGATACCTCTTTGTTGTCCCTATCTTTACAAACCAAAAATCTTTCAATTATATGTATCCTTATTCAACTTTTAAATAACGTATGTTGAATCTTCCAACATATACATATCTTTTGCTTTTAAATCTAATTTTCACATTTCAAAAGCCAGAACATAGAGGCACAAATTTCAAGACTATAAAAAGAATTAATGATTTCAAGATGAATACAGGTTTTATGTAAAACCTATGTTGAAGCAATAGGCTTAGACAGAAGTACACTGCTAGAATATCTGTAGTTCCACTTCTGAACAAAAGAGGCGCAAGAATTCAGCAAAACATGATGTAATGTCGGCTAGTTATTAACAGAGAACTCAACCCATTTTATTCCGCAACACAATCCAAAAGTTCAAGAAGAAAGACACACTTACCAAATACACTTCAGATGACTCATACTGGGAATAAAGTTCACTTACAATAGGCATCTGAGTTGCCTGCTTACCAAAAGCAGTTTGAGGCAATGACAGTAAGAGCTCTTAGACTACAAATGGGAAAGCCTCAATACTGGTTTTAGTAAAAACCAGGAATATTTCCACAGAACTATAGTATTAGAGGAAGTTGGCCATAATATTTTTAGGATTAAAAATTTCAACTATTGTTCATCCTACCTGATACAATCTGTAATGAGCTCTTAGTACCTAGGAATATAAAAACTCAAGTACTATTCTGTAGATATAATTTTGAACATAAAGCACATTTAAAAAAACCAATCATTTTAAATATGCAATTAAAAAGATGACCAACAAAATATTTGAAGGCATCAGGCAAATTACAGGTCTGCTACCCTTCAGCAATCAATGGTCAATTTGTTTTTAAGTAGAAAACAAGTCAGCTACATTTGCTACTGCTATAAAAAAAAAAGCAGCTAGCCTCATTTGGACAAGGCTCTAAAACTGTGGCTCAGCCTCTGTTGTATAGAATTCTTACTTGTCACAACAATGATGGATGGGCAAAGATCACATATATATGTATATGTACTGGCATGCATCTTACAGCTCTCTGATTCTCAGGGTAAATCCTCGGCTGATGCAGATCTGCCTAAGTCCGAAACACCCAGGAGCTCTAAAACATATTAGCTGTGGGTATCTAGGTCATGCTGCATTCCAGCCTTGCCCAACTCCCTGCGTTGGGGCCAGCTAAGTTTGAAAAAAGCATACCCCTTATAAGCCTTACACCAGAGAGATTCTCTGTAGTGGCAGCTTGAGAATAACCCTAGGTTCAGCTGATCTGCAGCTTCTTTGCACTGCCAGAGTGCTCCAGTCAGGCACAATCATTTCTCAGGAATTCCTGCATTTCCTCCTCCAGGTCCTTTCGCGGTTTACCAATCAGAAGCCTTTGCAAATCCTAGCCAGAGCATTTCATCATTTACAATAGTATCATTTGATGTCTGTAGCATTTTACAACAGTTCTAATGTTAAAGGCAAAATAGCAGCCTTGCTCTGAGAAACTTGAGGACTAAACACACAACAGATAATGCAGAAAATAACTAAATTTTGTAGATATAGAAAACCTAAAAAATTCTACACAGTGTATAAACCACTAAAAAACAAACAGGTAAAAAATTTTATTCAAAATTAACTAGAACACCCAACATCTTATTCTAACTATAACATAGAGCATCATGAATCCTCAACAAACCTACTTTCAAATCTCAATGCACACTCAAAGATATTTATGAGAGCACAAACCCCACTGCCTGCATTGAGTATTAATAAGATGTTGTTTCCTCTGTAGGCTTGTCATATGTGTAGCAGTTGGGCATGTTTCTGGCCCCCCTGCCCCTTTAAGAGACTGAAACCCTAAGCTGCTTTTGCTGTCATGAATTTCTGCAGCATGTTAAACTGGCACATGTTAAAAGATGTAGAATCAGGAGGGCTTCCAGCAATGACACCTCTCTTATAGTGTTCTGTTTTCAGCCACTATGAAGAAGGATGCTCTGACCAGGCTGAAAGCACCCCCACAATTTCCTCCCCTAGATTTGGTATGCAGGATACGTATGACTAAAACCAGAATGACCAGTTGAATGGGATGAAGTGCACTCTCAGTAAGTTCGTGGATGACACCAAGCAGGGGGGAACAGTAGACACATTGGAGGGCAAGGACAGGATTCAGGGAGACCTAGATAAATTAGAACAGTGGGCCAACAGAAATCTTATGAGGTTCAATAAGGACAAGTGTAAAATCCTGCACATGGGACGGGAAAACCCCATGCACCACTACAGGCTCGGGAACATTCAGCTAAGTAGCAGCACTGTAGAAAAGGACCTGGGGGTCATGGTGGATGGGAAGCTGGATATGAGTCAGTAGTGCGCTCTTGCTGCCAAAAAGGCCAATGGCATACTGGGCTGCATCAAAAGAAGTATTACCAGCAGATCAAGGGATGTGGTCATTCCCCTCTATTCTGCACTGGTGAGGCCACACCTAGAATACTGTGTTCAGTTTTGGACTCCCCACTACAAAAAGGACAGGGACATGCTCGAGAGAGTTCAGAGGAGGGCAACCAAAATGATTAAAGGGCTGGAGCACAAGCCCTATGAGGAAAGACTGAAAGCATTAGGCTTATTTAGTCTGCAGAAGAGAAGATTGAGGGGGGATTTGATAGCAACCTTCAACTACTTGAAGGGATGCTCCAAGGAAGATGGAGCTCGACTGTTCTCGGTAATAACAGAGGACAGAATGAGGAGCAATGGTCTCAAGTTGCGGTTAGGGAGGTGGAGGCTGGATATTAGAAAAAACTTTTTTTACTACGCGAGTGGTGAAACATTGGAATGAGCTGCTGAGAGAGGTGGTGGAATCTACATCTTTGGAGGTGTTTAAGGCCCGGCTGGACAAAACCATGACTGGGATGGTTTAGTGGGAGTGGTCCTGCCTCTGGCAAGGGGTTGGACTAGAAGACCTATGAGGTCCCTTCCAACCCCATGATTCTATGATTCTAAGTGCAGCCTTGGCTCATAGATTCATGCCCTGCTATGAGGCCATAGTTCCAACTGAGGCCGTTATTTCTTTTCTCTGGCATGTACATTAAGACTTCCTATTTGTATATTTCAGTAGCGATTTTCTGGGACATTAGCAAGCAAGCCCAATATTGTAAAAGCTCAGAGGCTCTTTTGACTATGTAATTAATACTGTGTCAAACTAAAGAACTGCACTTCTAGAAACATTCTTGGAATGCAGATCTTAGGCTGAATAGCAGACAGGCCAATGGGCCCATTTTGACCTTCACAGATTTAGAAACCACTGATAAGAAAGGTGTGGGTATGTGAAGGGGTCACATCTAGAGATGAGGCTCTGTCCTCCAGGACATTTGACTCAGCTTTGTTCATTTTTGCCTTTTAGTTCATAATCATTTTTTAAATGGGAAGTTAAAGACTTCCCATCCAGAAAGAACACCAATAAGCCTTATATGCCCAGGCTATTACTTGGAGCTGGAAATACTACTATTTGTTCTTTCCTTGTTTTTGAGAGCGAGCATTCTTCCCATCTTTCCAGATGTCATCAGTCCCAGCTATGCTGAATGTTTAGGGCTCAATCTAACAATGCAAGCCTGGTCCTTCAATACGCATGCTACAGACAGACGGAGTACAACCATAGGGTGTACTTGCTGCCCTTACTTGATTATCAGGACATGTAGAAGGCTTCTGAAGAGCATCCAAACAGTTAATAAAAAACAACAAATAGAGCGTGATAGGGTGAAAATGAAAATGAAGGTTGCAAAAAGCATGAGTAGTAGGTTAACATTATGTCAATAAAGTGAACCACCACAGGAATTCAAAACTTTTATCCAGTGGCTGATCTTTTCCACAGAAGGCACAAATAGAGTGGCCTGAAGAAGGTGAATATTCCCAGTCCTGAAGGATGCAAATACCTCCATATCCACAGACTGCTAGTTGCCCGAGTGACAAAGGGGATTAACCAAATTTGTCTGTACTGGTGGCAGCAAGATAAACGAACCACTTGTTCAAAAGAAACTTAACCAGAAAATAAAGTCAAACAAATACATTCGACAATACACCACAGATAAGCATTTTATTTCTTCATACTTTGGTAAGATTCACCCCTTTGGAGAATAAAAGGTTCTACACTGCTTTTTAGTCTCAATTCTGCCAACCCCGCATCCTAATTTTTAACTCAAAGCTTGACAAGGCTGCAAACAGTTTCAATGTCTTTCTGTCTCCACCTCCGCCTGCACCTCCCAACCTGTAAAATGCAGGTACGTTATTCTGCTAAAATTATTCATTACAGATACCAGAGAGAATTCAAGCTGGGGAAAATCATAGTCCACTTAAAACCAACAGCTGACCATTCAGAAACGTGGTGAATAGAATGGTCTCCTCTGAAGCAAATGTCACTACATTTTCCACCATGCAAACAAAAGTCATGCTGCCTTTTCCATCCTTGAACTCAAAGTCTATGAAAGCTTAAAACACAAGTCAAGATGGGATATATTGCTTAGGGAATTAAGTTTTCCTTCTTAGCCGACTGGTTCAAAAATCTGATGGGTAACATATGAAGTCAACTATTCAGGTTTTGTCTACTTGAAAGAATTGCATTTAAATACTGATTTAAATTAAGCCATTTAGTTATATCAGTGCAAACCTCTGTATGGATTCTATTATTTTTTCCTATTTAAGAATGGCCTATTTTTTTGTTTATCTTAAACCAAGTCCTAATTCGTTTACAATCAAAATAAGCACATCCATTGTTTAATTAGTTAAAAGTCACACCTTTAGCTGAACCAGTACAAGTTTCTTACGCGGATGAGCTCTCAAGGTAGTTTTCAGCAAAACGCTGGTTTTGGTAATGTGGCCACTGCAGCTGGCAGTTCAAGCAGGACTGAACCCAAATGACTCACACCAATGATCAGGTTTGAAATACATAGTAAAGACAAGCCAACACTGTTGCTGGCTATCATACATCTGTTCTGTGGACAGAGGACTTCAGCATCACATTAGTAATTGCTTTAAAGACTGAAAAAGATAGTTGACATTAAAAATGCTCAGTCAGAAATACAGATGGAAGGGACTTTGACAAGTCATCAAGTTCAACCCCTGAGCTGAGGCAGGACAAGTAAACCAAGACCACCTCTAAGATATGTCTGTCCAATCAGTTCAGAAAACTTGTCAATAATGGAGTTTCCACAACTGCCCCTGAAACCCTATTCCAGAGCTTAACTACCTTTATAGTTCACAAGTTTTTCTTATTTAATTTGAATCTTCCTTGCTGCAAATTAAGCCAATCATTTCTTGTCCTACCCTCAGCAGATATGGACAACAGCTGATCACCCTTCTCTTTATAACAGCCCTTAAAATATGTGAAGACTTCTCAGGTGATCCCCACAGGCTTCTTTTCTCCAGACTAAACATGACCACTTTTTAAAAGCTTTCCTCATAGACCAGTTTTCATCACCTTATCATGGTTGTTACTCTCCATTGACGCTCTACAATTTGTTCAGCTCTTTCTTAAAGTGCAGCACTCAGAACTGGACCACAGTACTCCATCTGAGGCCTCCCAAGAGCAGAGGAGACCAAGAAATGTTTCTAGTTAGAAAGTTATCAAAAGCTTTCCACAAAGCACTAACATTCTTTAAAGGTACAAGCTGTGACATTATGCCTTACACTTCAAGGATTCAAACCTCAGCTGTAGCAAGATCAAGGGGGCAAAGGCAGCTCTCAGTCACCTTTTCCATTTTTCCCTTGGAACAGACTGCCCCAAGTTGCCATATCTTGAGGTGTGCTTACAGTGAAACAAGAAGGGGAAGAATGTAGGCTGACTACATCACTTACCTCAGCTTTGGGTTTCACTACACCAAGACTGTCCCATGTCAAGTTCAAAGAAAACAACTTCATTTTTACAGAGTTCCCAGGCTATTTGAGGAACAACCCAGTTCCGCATGAAGTTAAGATACATGAATGACAACCCATGCATCTTGTATCAAATTCAGTTAGGCCCCAGGAAAATTGAAACTTTAATGCCACAATCTTACCTTTTGATTCACAAGCAAGCTTTGCTGCCACAGACCGTGCTTTCGACACACATCGCTTCAATTAAGCCAGAGCGGACAGTCAATTCTGGGTCTTAACTACCTGCTTGTTAGATTTGTTTGGTCTCATAAATTAACCAGGAAGTACGGATTAGGTGGCAAATTTAGATTACCTGCAAGAGCTGACTGCTATGAAGAGTTGTTACAAATTTGTAACAAGCAGTAAATTATGACACTAACTACAAAAGTATGTTCAGGTGTGTTTGTATGGCCTTATAAATCCGTCTACACTAGGAAAGCTACTTACTGCTGAAAAGTGCAGAACATGGTTTTACTACAACTGTAGCCAAGGACAGAGTCCAAACTTTCTGAAGCTACATTAAGAGCAAGTTTGAACCCAAATTTCTGGAAGAGTGCTGAATGCTGTTTGCTCTTGCCACACCTGCAGTTAAGCTATGTTCAGAACGGGTTTAACACCAGGACTGACAAATCCTGGGTCGTGGTTCTCAACGTTTTCCGGGCCACGACATGCTTGGTGGTATATAACAATCCTATAGGATACCACAGGCCAAATCCGGCCACCTCCCTAGCTCTTCATGACACACTGCTGCGTGGTGACTCGGTAAAGTGTCCAGACACAGTGGCTGAGAACCACTGTCCTGGGCACCTAGAAGTGCCTCCTCATGTCTACAAAAGCACCGCTCCTCCCCTCCCACCCCAATCACTGAAAGCACTGCCAGCTGCAGCCTTTTCAGTGGCACTGGAAAGGGTTGGTTCATGTGCTGCCACCAAGAGTCAACAACCATGGCAGCTATTCAGTGGTAGGGGGTTGGTGCGTGTTGCACGCTGAGCTCCTGCCAGTGGTGGTAGCAGTCTCTTTGCCGCAGAAGGCTCCCTCACTACTTCTATCTAGGAGCTGACCTAGTTTTGGGGCTGACCTTGAGGCGTGAGGGAGATTTACTGGGGCCTAGTTCACCTGCATCCATTCAGTTCCAGTAATTTTACTGGCAACAAAAATACAACAAAGCAGTTAAAGCTACCATTAAGGAAAAGTCTACATAGTGGCTGAATTATAGATGGTAAGACTCCAGGGCCAGGGATTGTACCCAAATTTATGCTGTGCTAGTTCTCATACAAACAAGACAGTGATTGTAGTTTCTAGACACTATCCCATAATTCAGCTCGTAGTGTATTTCTAACTGCTAAAGCCACACAACGCAGCCCGTTACATTCCTTTAGAGGGCGCAGCACAAACTCCTCTGCAGACAGGCCAGGGGGAAACCAAGCCACTGCTCCCTCTCCCGGTAAAATCCTCCAGACACCACATAGAACGAAAAGCAGTCCATGTTCCAGAACTTAATTCAGGCCTTGCTCTTCCCTTCATTTCTTACTTATACAAGAGCCATTCTCAACCTTGCCATGTGAGACTTATACTGCCTTCAATACACACACACTCATTAAGGAATATACACATAAAATATTATCCAAATTAACACTGGCAGCATGGCCATCCTAAAAGTAAGAAGCTACAGTTTAAATGATGCATCCAAGTTTTACTCTTTTATTAAGAATTCAAATCCATGGAATACATACTGAGAGCAATACCTGTAAGATGTCTCTGTTATACACCTGTCTACATTAGCACCCATGCCAGCAAAACGTTCTTTGCAGAGTAGTTTTGCACAGGTCTCACCCCTAAATCACAAAAGTTTTGCTGTTGTAAGCACTTGTGTGGACAGCACTATAATGGGATGAAATGGTCTTCTACTGACATAACTCCCACCCATTTAGATGATCATCTTAGCAGGAGAATTTGATCGTGACTACATGAGCACTCAGAGTGGCACAGCTGTACCACTACAGCTGTGCCCCGCTAAGCTTTGTGTGTAGACTAGCCCTAAAAAGCATATTAGAGTAAATATCAACTAAGGAAAAATTTGATCACCATTTCTGAAGCTTTATTTTTTGAAAATGAGAATTTTGAAGTCCAGTCCTACTTGAGGAGTTATTTTGTCACAGATCCAGAGGACATTTGCAAAGTTAGAGAAACTTATAGCACTATCATCATTATCTAGGTGACCAGGAACAATACTTGGGTCCTAGGTGGCATGTTAATGAAGCAATGGTTAGAATCCTTATATTACAGCAGGTAAATGGACACTATGTACTCTCAACAGAACAGCTAAAGAACCAATGAACAAAAGGCTTACTTGTATTCCATTAACTCCAATTCACAATGCACACAAATCTCAGCTTCTTGAATAGCAGAATTCAGGGTCTGAAGATCCTTATCAGATATAGGGCATGGACAAAATTTACAAGACTCTAGTCTAAGCTGATTTTTCTCATCACAACAGTCAAATTTGATATCCTGCTATATATTCGATTTTACCATCCCCCTTTACAAGGGGCCTTAAACAAATTACAGTTTAATCCAACTCTCATCTTTAAGCATCTCATTTTGTTAATAAACCCTCCCTCAATCCCAGGCAGTGTTCAATTACCTACCTACCTCTCCAGGCATCCACTCATGTCTTGAACTATCTGGAAGCTTCACTGCTACTTCAACTTACCACAAACTGCCTTAGAGTCAGTAAGTCTTGCACCCCTAAAAAATTGGGTAGACCCAACTTCAAATGTAGAAAAATCCACACACCAAGCAACCTAACCCCTCCCATGTAAACAGTGCTGGGAGGATGGAAGAATTCTACCTGATAATATACTCTACAAGAGTCACAGTGCCCCATAAGTTTCCAAAAGGACTACTACATCAGCATGCATTAACTATCTAGAGCAGTGGTTTTCAACCCGTGCGCGCCAAGGCACACTGGTGTGCTCTGAGAACTGTGCTAGTGCTCCATGTAAAAAACCATTGGTTCATCTTAAATAATATTCTATCCAACCAAAATTACAACTCATAAAACTTGTGAAAATTAATCATTAAATTAAAAACGAGGTATCACTCTTCGAATTCTAAAACATGAACATTCCAAAAGTAGGTGGCCAAAGAGCAAAATTAAGGTGTATTTTTTGCTAGTGGATACGAAACATTAATGCATTTGATCTTTCTTTAGCTTGTTGTATGCACTATGTTGCAAACTTCTCTAGTCAGACTGTAACCATAACAACTGTAAATAAAGTGACATTTATGAGCAATCAATTCAGTTGAAAAAAAATGGGTGTGCCATGCCATTGTTTCTCACAGTGACGTGTGCTATGTTACTGAAAAGGTTAGGAACCACTGAGAGCACGTCAGCAGCTTTACACAGAGCAACCAGAATGCAATGCATTAGAACACTCTACAATTTATACCTTTTTGGCGTGCACTGCCATAACACGTAGTCAGTAAAAAAAAAGTGACTCATGCTTAGTCAAAATAAGGTAATTACTCCAAATTAAGCAACCACATAGAGCCGCACCTAAATAACAAAAGGTATGACTTTAGTCATTTTGGTGAAGTTTGTGTGTTGACAAGGCCTATGTAAGCTTATTTTGCAGGTCTGCAGGAAACTCAGTTTTCGTGGAAGCAAATACATTTTTATAAGTTTAAAGCAGATTAGTGCCAGATGTTATCTACACCCCCTTCTCTGACCACTCTTGTTTGCTATCCAGTCTTTTATTATCGCTTCCATGAAATCTGACTACTATTCTTATGCCAGACTTCTTTCCTTCTACAGTCCCTACTCTTGCCCATTGACAATTTCCATTTACATTCTTGCTGAAAAGCTTTTCTTACTGCTATTTGTCCTTATTGCTAAAACTGGTTCTCTCGCCTTGTTAGAGTTCAACTTCTCTCTCTCTAGTCCAACAAAAGTGGTTCAGTTTACGTCATCTTTCCAATGACCTGTATCAGAGGGATTCCTGTAGTGCTCATCACTAATACACCCCCCCCACACCCCACACACAGAAAGATACACAAAAGGAATATGTATAACAGCCACTTTAGCCATGTAAGTCCAAAATTCACATCCTCAAATCCCTCACTCAGTAGCTGCCATCTAGTACCACAGGTGCCTACGTTTCTTCTCATGAAGATCCAACTGCACCCAAAAAGTGTGCCAGCAATCATGCAAATACCGCCTCAGTCCTGACACTAAATGCTTTTCATTTCTAAGCCCCAGGGGAATCTTAAAAGGTGTTCCCACCACCTACCTTCCCCCAAGGAGCTCAAACCAACAGACATTACTAAAAGCAGCCTTAAAACATGTCTACTAGATCAGGCCCCATGCAGAATGCATGCACGTGTATTTGTAAAGCATTATGCATTATTTTTAAGTATTAAGGCACACGTAAGGCATCAGATCATAGTTAATGAGAAACCACTTCACATACACTTTGGTCACATAATTAAAGAAAAAAGATTAGCGTATCAAGCATTATATGACAAACCATTTTCTCACTTACGTTATTACCCATTTGAAACACAAACAATTTAGGGAATTAAATGTGTCACATTTTGAACAAAATTAAAGTGTTGGAATACTTCACAGTGGTAAAGATTTAGATTCAGTACATTAATGCACATTTGCCTATGAAGTACATAGCTAGATGACAAATAACGCCCCAGAAAGAAGTGGGTTCACACTATAGTAATCTGAGACAATGCCAAATCAGGCCCCTCAATATCAGTGACAACTGAGTAAGAGTACTTACAGTGGGTGTACATTAGCACTGTCAAACTTTGCAACCTGAATTCCTTCAAGAACGCTATAATTTTCCCCACACAAAAATTATACACACACACATTTGCTAAGCCATAAGAACTTTCAACCACAAATTGACAACTTGATCAGCATTCAAAATTAGAACTCCACATGGGAAGACAGGTAAGTATGAAAGGCAAAGGTACTGTGATCTGGCCAAAAACTCTTTCAGGAATGAGAATGTTGCATCATTCATTACTTCAAGTGATCATATTGTGTGTGGTGCCTGTTCCATTTTATTCACACATATATAAAAGATTTTGGGGACAACATGTCACAAAGCTATTAGCACACTGCACTACAAAGAAACAAGTTTAAGGAAAAACAAAATTTGCTCTAGCACAAATTTTCCTCCTTCTGACATTAATGCATGCACCGAAGATGAAATAAAAAGCAAGAAAATACACCCTAAATAGTAAATTTACAGAATTTACCCATTCTTATTTTACTAGTCTATTAAATGAACATTTACTCTAGGTGAATTTTGAATGGGCTTTTCTAAACTCACAAAAATCACAACCATATAGATGTCAGCGAAATAGATTATAAAAATCCAACCTCAACATCCATACAACAATTCCACCTAGATAACATAAGGTGAAGTAACTGTGTTCCTTCTTCAGTTTACTTCAGACCAAACCTAGAAACCCCTACAAAGAGAAACCAATAATCTATAGCAATCTACCACATGAGCTTTTTTTTGGGGGGGGGGTCCCACTTAGTCACTTTTTTCCTCCCACAAAAGCTCATGTGATAAATAAATTTGTTACTCTTTCAGGGCCACAGGACTCCTTGCTTGTTTTGCTGAACTAGACTAACACGGCTGCCCCACTGGAATTTGACAACATGGACTACAGCCGTTGGAAATAGCATCTGCCAAAGAGAAACCAATAATCTATAACAATCTACCGCATGAGCTTTTTTTTTGGGGGGGGGGGGGGGAGAATCCCACTTAGTCACTTTTTCCTCCCACAAAAGCTCATGCAACAAATAAATATGTTAGTCTTTGCACCACAGGATTCCTTGCTTCTTTTCTTAAGCCAGACTAACACGGCCGCCCCACTGCAACTTAACAACATGCAAGGCATGGACTACCCCCATTTGAAAAGGCATCTGCCAAAGTGGGATTTTCTCCCACAAAAGCTCATGCAATAAATTTGTTAGTCTTTGCACCGCAGGACTCCTTGCTGCTTTTGCTGAACTAGACTAACACCGCCATCCCTTGGGAACTAATCCATCTAGTCCCATCTACATTTTAAAGACCGCTCAAAACCACTGAAGTGACAAACCAAATGAATGCAATGGAAGGACCAGAAAACCCCAAACCCAAATAATTTTTAAGGCGTGGGGGGGATGAAACAAGTTGTGTCTCTCTCAACCAAAATTTCCAGCTCTGCCGCTATTGTGGGGGCCAATCTGGGGGCCCAGCTCCGCCAAGGAGGCTGGCCTCTTGCCTCCTCCTCCCACACGGCCAGGCTTTGCAGAAGAGCCTGAGCCCGGCCGTGGCGGATACATCTGGGCCTCCCCGCTTCCGCCCCGCGCTTTCCAAGCCGGGAGCAGGGCTGGGGCCGGCAGCAGGGTCTCCCGCCCGGAGGCTCCCAGCGAGCGGCGCCATTTTAGGCGGCGGCCCAGGCGGCGAGCGGGAGACCGGGCAGCCGCCGGCCCGCGGGGGAGGCCCCCAACCGCCGCCTCCCCTCAACCCGGGGCGCCTCCTCGGCCCCCCGTCTCCTCAGGCGTCGCCCAGCCGCGCTCCCCCGGCGCCGGCCGCCCCTCACCTTCTCGCAGAGGCTCTTCACCTGCCCCTCGGAGAGCTGCTTGCACTCGTTGAGCTGCTCCACCCACTGGTCCAGCTCCTTGGTGAAGAGCTTCTCCTCCATGCCGCCCGTCCCGGGGAGCCCCCGCCAGCCGCTCCAGCGGCCTCCCGCGACGCACAGAAGAGGCGGCGAGCGAGGCCCACGGCTGGAGTCCGCCCGCCAGCAGCCGGTGCGGCGCCGCAGCCTCCTTCTCCCCTCAGCCGCCGTGTAATGGCCGCCTGCCCCTGACGTCACCCCCGCCCCTAGGATGGAGGAGGAGCAGAGCGGCGCATGCGCCGGCGCGGGAGAGACAGCTGCGCCTGCGCGAGGCCGGGAGGCAGGAAGCCGCGCAAGCGTGCTGTCGGGCGCAAAGCGAGGCGACGGAGGGAGGAACGCATGCGCACGCCCTCAGCGGGCTGCGCAGGCAGGCAGGGGCGCACGCGCAGTGGTTGCCACAGGAGGAGGCGGGGCTCGGCGGCGCAGGGGCGCATGCGTCGTACCAAGAACGAGGCGGCCCGGCGCGAGGACGGAGGAGCGCATGCGCAGAATGTTGCGCTTGAACTCTTTGAGCGGGAAACGGGAGCGAGTCTCGTCAGTTGGGTTCGCTCCTGGTTGGCAACGGACGGTGCCGTGTGAGGAGCCGGGCCGTCGCCCACCTTCGGCTGGTTGTTTCTCCTCACGTCCAGAGAGCTCTCCTAGCCTTCTCCTCACAGGTACGTCCCGCCCCCACGCTCCGAGCAGCTGGCTTCGTTCCCTCACGCTAATGGAGGCCCTGTGGTGGGCCCCAACGGTCAGCCCGCCTCGCCTTCCACAGACCCTGCTGTGGGGGCTGCAGGCTGTGGGGCTGAGTGCCCTGAAGGCCAGCAGAGTCAAGGTCCAGAGGGAGAGTGCATGCCTGCAAAACAAGTGTGTGCAGACAAACCAGATATATTTACCCCTTGTGTTTCCTGGGTGCAATCCCACTTTTTCAGTAAACCAGCAGCAGGCCACACCTGGCATGTGTTTTGACAGTGGCACCTGAGCCCATTCAGAGCAGCAGGAGGCACCCTCTGTGGTACCACAGAAATGGCCACTGAAAGCCACTCTGGGCAGTTGTTTTTGGATGCATCTAGGATGCAGGGGGTTCCCTGATGCCTCGGCAGAAAAAAGCTGCCTGGAGTAGGGTTACCAGGTACCACAGCCTGGAAAGGAAGGCAGGGAAATCCAAAAAGGTGGACATGTGGAGAAAATGTAGTATTAATTTGTCTTCTGTTTTTAGGGGGCCCTGGAATGCTTCCCCATTGTGTTTGGGGGTGTTCCAGCATACTTTAACCCCTATCAGTAAAAAGCCAGAGACAATCATGTCTTTTTAAAATGCCTGCTGGATGGAAGATGTGAAGGTAAAAAAGAGGACATGTTCTCCTTTTCCTGACATCTGGTAATCTTAGCCTGGAGTGGCTCCTCTCTGTAGAGTGATGCTTCCCAAAGGAGCCACTCTGGGCAGCTTCTTTCTGCAGCAGGCCTGAGAACGCTTGGAAGGCGCTGCTGCTTTTCGTGGTCCCCTGGCACACTGCCGAGATGAGCCACTCTGGATGATTTCTTTCCATGGCATGCCTGTGAAGCGCTACCACTTCAACAGTGACTGCTGCTGAATTTGCAGGCAGCAGCCGCGTTTTTTCAGCAGAGGGGGCCGCCAGCACCAGCTGAGGGTCAGGGAGGAAGGCCTGGTTTGCCAACCTTGTCTGTAAACATAGCTACAGAGAAGGGTGGGTTACAAGGTTCAATCAAACAGATCCAGAGGATAGAAAAAGTTCAATAGAATGGTGCATGAAACAGCAGATTTGGAATTCATATGACTATGGCATTTGAGGAAGTCACACTTTGCCTACAAAAACTCACGTGCAAAATTCCAAAGGGGCAGCCCTGGAAGTTTAGCTCAGTAAAACAAACAAGGGGTCCTGTAGTACTTTTAAAGACTAACACACTATGAACTTTTGTGGGAGAAAATCCTACTTTGTCAGACTCTTTGAAGATGGGGAAATTGTGAAAAATGAATGTGTTAGTCTTTAAAAGTGCCCTGAGACTCTTTTTGATATGCAAACTTGATACCTTCATGCTCCGTTTGAACAGATCTCTTGAATGACTGGGTAGTTACAAAAGGTATTTTCCCTTCAATCACTCTTGTCAGCTCCTGCCTCTCTGTTCCCCAGTTTGAATCCAAACAGCTTATTCACTTTTAAAAAATAGGCTAGCAGTCTATCCCTGCAGATATGTTTGAATTAACTGTGACCCACCCTTCTCTGTATCTTTATATTTACAGCTGTCACATGCCATATTTTCTGTTTCATTTATTTGACAAAGTGAGATTGTGGCCACAAAAGGTCACATGATAAATGATTTTCTGTTAGTCTTTTAAAATGCTATAGAACTTCTTGTCTAATCAGGCTAAGTGGTTTCTGGAGGGAGTCAGAGTGCAGTTGACATCAGTCACCAGAAACAACAGAACAGTAAGCAAGGAGTCCTGTGGCACTTAACAACTAATAAATGTATTTATTGCCTGAGCTTCTGTGGGAGAAAATCCCACTTAATCAGATGCTTTGAAGGTGGGGGAACTTAAAGAATGGGAGGAAAACAAATGCAGGGAAGTGTAAGTCAGGGGAACAGGTCACACTGCAACAGCAAATCAAAGCAGTTGCTAAGATTCAAACACTGGGGAACAGCATATAGAGCAGGGGTCTCAAACACGTGGCCTGCAGGCTGCATGTGCCCCCTAAAGCTATTTGCTGCGGCCTGGAATGGCTCTATTGTTAACGATATTTGCAATATCATTGTATGAAAAGGTTTCAGTGGTGTGCGGCCCTCGTGGTGATACGAGTTTGACACCCCTGATATAGAGGAAGATGAGGTCAAATTGCCTGTTGTAATGAGAAAAGAACCAGAGTCCCTATTTAATCCTGACCAGACAAACGGCAACAAAGGATAGTGGAGCTAATGATCTGTAAGGGCTATGAATCTTTCCATTTACAAGGAAAGATCACCATGCCCAGTAAGACATGGCAAAAAGCTTGTTTTATTCTAGGAAAGGGAAGGCTAGAGTTAAGTAACCTGTTCCTGGCCTAGGAGAGGAAACCAGTCTGTCTATTCATCTTCTACCTTGTTGAGGCATTTCACACTATTGATCAGACAGGGTTGATATGTAGGAGATCCTGCAGTAGTAAATGGGTCTGTCCTTCACAGAATCCACTCGTTTCTATTAGAGAGGTCACAGAGGACTGTATCACTGAAGTCACTCTTTCGCAGAGTCCCATGTGGCTCAATACTCTATCCTTTCACCTATATTACACTGCAAGGTGAAATTACACAAATGCACGCACCCTTCTTGAGACTAACACTGATTGTACGTGTTCACTGATGCAGCTTCCGTCACTAGTAAAGTGTCTCGTTGTCTGCAGATAAATGAGGAGCTGGTAGCCCAAATGTGAACCAGGATTGAATTTAGGAGGAGACTTTTAGAGCAGTGCTTCCCAGCCTTTTCTTTGCTGTGGCACACCATGTGATAACTTTAATTGTTTTGAGGCACACCACTGTATAGTCTCCAAATGAACTCATGAGTATTTATCAGCCAGTCCAGAACTCTTCAAGTAGTTTGTTAAAAAATTCTGAGGCACACATGCTCAGACCTGATGCCACACTGGTTGGGAATTGCTGATTTAGAGGAAAATGCCAATAGTTTAGCCTCACCAATGATGGGGTGAGGCATACTAAATTGAACCATAGAAATAAAAATTCTTGGAAGCCTTTGAGGCATTGTGAATCATTATTACTATTGTACATAGTGATTGTTGTAAAGATGCTTTTTCTGCATTTTAATTTGGTCACAAAATTGTGCCCCTTACTCTCAGGCAAGGATCTAGTCCAGTGATTATCAGTCACTGTCTTGGAACGCGTTACTGTGTCACCGTGCCATAAATGTATCCTGGACAACTGGAGGCATGGGTTGATTGGGTGGGTGCGGGTGCAGGAGGGAGTGACAGTGCTGGTGTGTCCTACGGTACCGACATGAGAACAAGTGTGTCGTGATCTGGAAATGATTGAGAGCCACTGATCTAGTCAGCAACTGGTTCTGTAACTTCCGTCATTTCTGAACTGGTTTGTGATAATTCTCTATATGAGATTGCATGAAATTTCCAGGGAAAGGTTGAAATTGGTGCAACATACAGTGATAACTGCATTTTATATCCTCTGTAGAGTGATTTACATGACTTCACAAGATGCAGGGGCTGAAGTCCAAACCTGTTGATAAAAATGGTGAATCTGCTAGCACAAGATCCTTCCAGACAACAGTAAGCAGAAATAGGGGCCTACAAAGTATGACAGAGGCTATCAAGCTATAGAAATGATTGCAGGCAGCAAATAGGGGGAGCATTCAAGGGGATATTTGCCTTATTCTGAAACATAAGTTGGTTACTGCAGGATGCAAAATGTAGTGTGGAGCTTAAACAGTTATAAAAAGTGTTACTCTGAAAATACCAGTATTTCTAGGACACCATGAATGAGGATCACAGATATGAGCACTTTGGTTAATCTGGCCAGAAAGCAAGGAAAAGAGTGTCCTATTTCTTTATTTTTAGAAAATGCACCAATCACTTCTTTGTGTCTACACACACTGAAATATAGAACAAAATCTAAACAGACACCCTCTCCAGCCCCAGGACAATGCAAATAAATATTATCAGTCCTTCAGACAAAAATTTTTCCATTTCAGATTTTGTGTCCCCACCCTGAGAAATTATAAGTCTGAATTTCAGAAGTATAGAACGTATTTTCTTCCAAATGAAGTTAGTCCCTTCAGGAAGGAGTCTGTTATTCACTGAAACAGGCAAGGAGTCCTGTGCTGGATTTTGTTATTCACTGTTACACTTTCTTACCCCTGGTATACTTCAACACAAGAAAATATGCTATGTCTGCAAAATGTTCCCCTAATTTGCAGAATACTTATCTGGTCTGAATAGAATAATGATAGTATTTACCTAATTACTTTGAATCTTCAAAATACTTTCATTCCTTAATCCTTGCAGATGGGGTAATAATGCTTACTTCCCTGTTGCAGAGGAGGAAACTGAGATAGAGAAGTTAAATGTCTTGCCACAGGCCACAGAGAGAGTCAGCAAGAGTGGTGGATTTAGCAGCTTCAGTTCAGCAAGAATCTTAAGCACATGCTTAAATATTCTGCTGAAGCTGCCACATTGCTTTAGGTTCGCTGACTCAGTCTTATGCTCACATCAACATATTTCATGTCACTGATTCTCTCAAGAAATGCTTTCCTTTTGCCTGATGATAATTTTGCTTGAAACACTGCACAGCTCATGGAGATGGAAAGGCAGTTGTCATGGAAGTAATAAGCTACAGGTTTTTGTTGCAAAGAACATATAGTTGGCACCTCCTACATGCGTTGTACAGATATAAATCCTACCTAATCTTTTGTGTGATCTGGATGGAATCTGTGTCTGTTCTTCTTGCCCACACAAAGGAGTGACAACTGTTTCTGGCCCTGAAACAGTTAGCTTCAGAAATCCCACAATGAAGGATTTGTAGGGCACAAGTCTTTAAATGTATCTAACATTGTAGCTAAGTGTTAGTGGTCTCTTCGTTTGAAGTCAAGCTCAAACCAAATGTGAGGTTGAAATTCCAGCTAGACCTGTGCAGGAGCAGGAAATAGCTGCAAACAAGACTATGGCAGAACACAGACAGAAGCGTTTCCTGCTTCACACAGGGTAGAGCCCTGCAAATCTGCAGATATCCGCTTTAGATCCGCATCCACGGATACAACACAGATATCCGTGGACCATTTCTTGCAGATGCAGGTCGGATACAGATCCGCTTATCTGTATCCGTGCAGGACTGTAACACAGGGAAGCTGGCTAATGCTTCCAGGCATGCTTCTTCATGGTACTAAAGAAGTCAACTACATTGGAAAAGAGACCAGGATTCCTTCCCTTCCCACTCTTATTACATTCTTATAATTCCAGCGTGAGCACCTTTCACCAGCAAGTATAAAGGATCCAACACACTGCTATCTCTCCTTGTGGTCTCAGAGGCCTTCTGTGTGGATCTGCTCTTTACAGACCCAAAGAACCAGAGCTCCTCTCTTCTGCACCTATGCCTCTGTAGCCCAGCTCCAGAGGCAACAGAGATGAGCAAGACCCAGTTTAGCACAGTAAATACATGCTATACCTCGATTTGTGTGCTGTAACTCCTTTTCTGTGTTCTGAACCCCAGCAAGGAATGATAGTTTCCTTACTTGGGAATGCTGGACTTTGCTGACATAAACTAAATAAGTTATGTGTTTTTCCTGAGTATTTCTTGGCTGAGTATAACAAGAGTTACCCTATGCCCACATGAAGGATGAGAGTCTATCACAGCTGTTCCTAGACTGGGCAGAGATGTTCATGTGTAATGCTTCTACAGCTCACTCAGCACCCTGCAACTCAGGAAGCAAGAGAATAGAAGATAGGAATCACACCCATGCTTTGTGTGGTTTTCCCTTCATGCATTGGAGGAAGTGGGTTGCAATCCACAAACACTTATGCCTTAATTTGTTAGTCTTTGAAGTGCCACAGCACTCCTTAGTTGTTTCGCTGAAATAAACTAACATGGCTACCCCTCTGGATGTAATCACACCCATGTTATTCAAATAGTAATGGAAGTTTACCCACGGGGTCACCAAGCCAGCATCATTGTTATGGTTTCATTGCTTGAAATAATCCAAGGGTCAGGCTAATGTTGATTTTGGTTTGGAGCTATTACAGCTAGGGAAGGGGAAGACATGGAATTTTGTCCCAAGGCAGATTTGCATGTATTTATATTTGCATCCACAATATTAATAAGTCTGAAAGTAAATGTGAACCATTGACTTTCTACCCAGAGCATCTTCAGATTAGGGGTCTCATTCTGAGAAGTGATGATCACTTTAAACTCCTCTTGACTTGACCAGGAGTCAGTTCCGTATTTGTAAACAGATTAGAGTTCAAATAGATACTGACAGTATTTCCCCAAGCATATAACAGTGTTTGGGAGGGAAAAATCTGTTTTTGTGACTATGTTCATGTTCAAGTACAAAGAACCCTGATAAAAAAGGAAACGGCCTGTGAACATAACAGGCACTACATGGAAAAGCTGTTTTTAGATCAGAATTTTAATTTTGTTCCAATGTGACAGATAAATGCATTGGCTAATTTATCAGATTATTAGTACTACTAAGGAATCTCCTTTTTAAACAAAAGCTGAATCAAATTTCAATTTAATGAACAGAGCCACCTTCTCACATTTTGTTCTTTACAATTTATTATAGTGAATTTCAGTGCCTTGCATCTTGGCTGTTATAAATAGATGGTGATGCAGTTAGGATAATTATTGTGGTTCTGGATCAATGTAGTTTACATCCTTACATAACAGAATGTTCTAACCAAAATCCTTATTATAAGGGTGGAGTGGAAGAACCTGCTGCAGCAACCTGAAATTATTGATGTATCACAGTTCACTTTATACCAAATATACACTGAAACCATCTTTTTAGCTTGAGGAAAGCTTGGAAGCAAGTTTAATGCTCAAGAAAGGGGGCTATCAAGACTGACTCAAGTCTGGCATCATGCCATCAAGTGCTGTTGTCAGTGCACCTTAATCCTGACCTATAACCACACCTGCCACTCTACAAGAGTGTCATTGGAGTAGAGACTATGTCATGCTAAGTGACTGCCAGGAATAACTTAAACAAGTATAATGAATCATTGTTCAAAGTTATGAGGAAGAACATTCCTGCAGAGTGGAGCAACCCCCTGAGCTAGGAAACTCCCTCATCAGGAGCAGTTGAAGGCTGAAGTCCAGCATGGTTTTCCCTGGCTCCTTCACCCTCTCATATCTGAAGCATCTGGAACATCCTTCCCCAGCCCATCTGACTGTAGGAGGATGTAAATCATTGGGAGGGGAAAAGAGAAGGGAGTAAACTCAGAAAACAAGGACATCCCACACACAGGAGCAACCATCTTCCCAATTCCCTACGTGACCATAGTGACATCAGACTCAGTTGTCCTCCAGTTGAACTATGGATACTTTTCCCCCCTCTGCTGAGTGTTATTAGGGCTTCTCTGCCCTATCCTCTCAGTTCCCAGACACAGTTCACCAGAAAGCAAAATCCAGAGTCCCATCTGTAGGCACTCCATAATGGTTTTATTGGGGGTTACACTGACAAGTTTAAAACCATAACCACACCTTCAAGCCTTTGACACCAGTTGGGCTTGTTTTTGTATTAGTTTGTGTTAGTTTGTGTATAGCAAAAGCAGTGTGAATCCTGTGGCATCCAGGCATGGCCAAACTGTGGCTCAGGAGCCACATGTGGCTCTTGACTGAAAAATTGTGGCTCCTGGAAGAACGTCAGCAAATCAGTTAGGGAAAGCAGCCCCAGCCTAGGAGTTCAGCAGGGTTGGGGACGGTGGAGAGAAGTATGGCATGGTTGGGATTTTTAAAAACTCACCACTACCCTGCAGGCTTTTACATCGAGCAGCAGCTAAATTTTTACTGTATAGGCCTAATTTTCATGGTAACATTAAGTAATTATTAGAATCTGACATTAGTAGGATCAATGTTTTTCTTTTTATGATAAAATTAAAGTGTGCAATGAATTTTAAACTTGGTAATTTTGGGGTAGGTAAAAGTATATGGCTATATGCCTCAGTTGTGGCTCTTGAAGCTTTAATAATTAACTTGTGTGGCTCTTGAGTTCCATAAGTTTGGCAACCCCTGTTATAGACTAACAGATTTCTTTAAGCATAGGCTTTTGTGGTGCATCTGATGAAGTGGGTTGTAGCCCACGAAAGCTTATACTCAAAGAAATTTGTTAGTCTATAAGGTGCCACAGGGCTCTCGCTGCTTTTGCTATACGCTGATAAGAGTTTCCTTTCCCCCACATCATGATTCTGTATGTCCAGAGAACTCCTTCCCAGGACTATGGTTCAATATAGCAATGAAACGGCCTCTCCTTTTTGACAGCCTTAATTATACTTGTAGTTTAGCCCACCCATCCACACCACCCCTTCCAGTATATGGTTCTGTTTCATTTTGGGAGCTGGGGACTTCAGAACAACCACTATTGTACCCCATGGGAGTGACAGAGAAAGGGGTCACCCATGGGAGTGACAGAGAAAGGGGTCACATGTTGGCCATGGTCAATTTATAGACCTATGTTGATGTTTCTTTGTAACACCTACTTTCACCTTCCTTGTCTTCTGGGCTGGTGGCTCACTCTTGCTTTGGCATCTCTCTGGAAGAGGAGTCACAGCTTTCCCTCGTGTGCATTTATATATCACACCTTCACACTAGGCACAGAGGCCACAAAAGCAGGACTAAAATATCATCTCAGACAGATACGCAGGCCTAAGTACTTACAGAAACTTAAATGATATATTTATACCCTAACACAGTGGTTTTCAAACTTAGGGTCAGGACCCAGTACTGGGTTGCATACCCTGAGGTACTGGGTCGCAGCACCCCTGCTGCCACCACCAAAAGACTAGAATGCATGGCTCAAAGATGTAATTCTTGGGTCATGGGCATAAATGATTTTTTTCAACTGGGTTCTGAGAAAAAAATTTGAAAACCACTGCCCTAACAAGAGTTTGCATTGACCTCCCTGCCCCAGAAAAGGATTTGTGCTCCAGGCATCACTCTCCAGGCATCTCTCTACATTTTAACCTGCCTCTTCCTACCCTGCTTCTTCTGAGACTTAGACTTGTTGGGGAAAATCTAACTCTGGCCCTCAACTTCAGAAAGAGGCACACCAGAGCCTTCCCAATGAAGCAGACCCGTTCCCAGCCGAGACTCCAATAGGCAGAGAACGAGGTGTGGTTCAAAGTTTATTATTCAGCTGAATAATAAAAGGAACTGCATCAGAGGGAAGCAAAGAGAAGCTCGCCTCTCTGAGCAAGAACCCCCAGTATAGGAGTTACTGGTCATATATACCTTCTAACATGCAAAATTCAATATACATAATACAAGAAGCTCATGCATAATACAACAAGTTACATCATGCCTAAAATCTACATGCTATTACTACTTTTAATATGCAGGTTACATAATTAGATTATACTTAATAGGCAGCATATAGTTAGCCTGCCTCTGTTGTTGTTTACAGCTTATTTGGGTAACAGTTACCGTCCTTGACCAATGAGTGGCCAGACTCCTGTGACCCCTCAGCCACCTAGCCCCCGCCAACCTGTTTACCAGACTAGGGTGATAGCTTCCCATCAGGGTCCAGACAGGAGGGATTGTCTTTAAACTTCCTTTACAGACTTAAAGGCTAGAAGGGATCATCTTGGCCATCTAGTCTAACCTCGTGCTTATAACCGACCACCTCAACTCCTGTAATAGACCCACACCCTTTCTCTGAGTTTTAGAAGTCCTCAAATACCTATGACCTCTTGAGTGCCTTCATACGTCTGAAGAAGATATTGTAGTTTTTCTTTCATTCCAATGCCTCCCACAGACCAACTTTAATAAGTTTTCAGTGGCTTAGTCTTCCAGCCCAGTCCTGAAGTCCAGATGAACCCTGTCTGAGTATTAAGGAGTCCAATATATAACAGTCTGTATGCCCTTACTAGAGCCTTCAACCTTGATTCTGGGTCCTTTAAAGTCAGCCGTGTTCATGCTCCTAGATAAACTCCAACCTTTCTTGGGGTTTCTTACACTTTCCCTGTAGCCTCATAGGGAATCAGGGTCCACCTATTACAGCAGGTTCTGACACAAGGACTCTATAAGCCACATATTGCTTGATTCGGGTTATTGCTACTTCATCGCTGGGCCTCTTTGCCTTGACACCTTACTTTCACAATTACCTCAGGATTAAGATTCTTGGATCTTGCAAACACAGCTATGCAAAATACACCCAGAAATTCAGGCCATCCCAACTCCTATCTAAAAACTGAACTGTTAAGGCCAGGCGTCTCCTTTTTTTTTTTTTTTTTTTTCCTGGGTCAAGCGGGCCGCAGTTGACTGTTGCTAGCCTTTCTAGGTCATGGAAGACCAGTCTGTGTTGTTTCTATGATGACTTCTCTAGTGAGGCCTTTCTAGGCAGACCTGGAGAACTCATCTTCATGACTCTTTTCCTTTCTCCTCCTTGATTCCTGGCATGTGAATGACATAGCAGAACAGTAGGGTCTCAGATAGTGGGTCTCTGAAAGCCTAATACATCCCATCACAAGTTCATTATCTTAACTGGTTCTGATCTTACTTGGCGGGCCATGGAGGTGGTCTCATGTAGCCAGTATCTAGGCTAGTATAATGGTAATCTGGTGTTTCAGCTTGTATCTTACTAGAGTGATTCAACAGAATGGATTGTCCATCTCAGAATGCAGACTGAAAAGATCAACAAAAATGATCTTTCCAAATGAGGAGTGTTACTCTCACTGGCTGAGATTCAATAATTTTATTAATGATAGCAGGTGCTTTGTCTGGGAAATAATTGGTTTCAGAAAGTTATCATTACCCTAGGCAATTTGAACTGTCTGCCAAATTTTCAACCCTGTAATTAGTGTAAATTTATCAGGGGGATTTATGAGTGAAAAAGAGATATGGGGCTCCCTTGCAGCAATGTTTTAGCAATCTTTATTGCCAAATTAGCTGCATAGTGGGGTGAGGCTGCAGTTTGCCAACAATACGCAGGTGTTTTTCTACTACACAGAAGCCTTTTTGCCAGGCCTTGAGAATCAATGGGATATTGAATAGAAATTTTAGCTCTGTGACTTATCCTTGTTTTACTTTAAAAAATGGTCTAACTAAATGCTCGCTGTGTTGCCTTGGAGGAATATATGTATTTCGAAAAGAAAAGGCACGTTCAAGCAGCGGTGGCTTTGCGGTAAGCAAAGTAGGTGATGACCTAGGGCCCTGAGCGGTAAGGGGCACCACCCTCAACTTGGTGGACAGAAATGAAAACAGAGAAAATTACATCAGTTGTTCCTGTCTGGCAGAGCTAGGAGGGGCTGGGAGCTTCAGGACTTTTCAGTCTTGAAAAAACAAATTGGCTCATCAGCCCTGCAACCAAATGCAAGGCAAACTGTCATTACAATCCAAATCGCAGATTTCACCACTATCTGCCACTCACCTCCACATTGACATGTTAAAAAGGCAGGAGCAAGCTCCTTGTGACATCAAATAGGCACAGCGCAATAGCAGCAGCCCCACCCAGGCACATAATAAGTGATAATTATTCCTACAGCCATCCCAGAAGTTTAAGACTGTAAGAGCAGCACTGAAGAATGACCTCCTGGAATCTTTCCCTGCTGTGAAGAAATAATGCTGTCACACATCAAAAATATTGTTTTTAAAAAAGTACACTTAAACTTTCCTGTTTTTTCCAATGCTGTAATTTTTTGTCCTGAATAGCAGTACCTCAGTGTGGACATTTATTCTATGATTTAATTCTACCTGTGAGCAATTTTCCTTTGCTTATAATGGGATTTAGTTGGCTCAGGATACTGGGTGGATCCAGAAGCTGTTACAAATGAATGCTTTGGTTTTACCAAATCTCCCTAGGGTTGCATTTGTAAGGATACCCCCCCCCGAATATTTTCTGAGGAGTTGCTGGTTTTTTGTGCGGATACAAGCCGCCATCAACTAACCATGGTAGCTGTGTGCAAAGTCTGTGCTGTATGTCTGTCGTCTTGAACCACTTTTGGTAAGTAAGTTTTTTAGCCTCTTGTACTTTTTAATATTTTTGAGGGGGCCAGAGTCTTTTATACTTGAGTACTTCACTGAATTTCATTGAAGTTTAGTGAAGTTATTAATTTATAGCTACACTCTAGAAACCTTTCCACTTAATTTTTTTAATCATCATTATTTCTATAAAACTTAGTAAACATAAACCCAAGCCTATAGAAAATTTGTATGAGTTGGCTGCCAACATTTGTTCATTATAGATTTATGCTGCTAATATTTATTTACTCAATTGCACTTTATTTAATGATTTTTAAAGAGCTTTTTTAAATTTGGTATTTATTATTTTTGAGCCATCATTATTTTATTCCTTTTTTTAAATTGTTAATTAAGGACCTTACCTTTTAATACTTTTTATACACTTTTAAATGTTCACTTTAACTTTGTAGCTCAGCATTAGCTCAACTCATTTATGTTAGGTGAAAAGATGAACAAGTTACAACACTTAATCTGAAAAATTTTTTCATGATGGAAAGATCTTTAAAAATGTCATACCCAGGAATAATTTAGAGGTCATGCAGCCATTTTGCTGGCCTTTTATATCAGGGAAACTACATCAAGCCAGGAAATGCTGCACATCTGGCACCCATAGGGTTACCAGATACCAAAGCATGGAAAGGATGATAAGGAAGTACAAAAAGGAGGACTTTGGAGGACACATGGAAAAAAAGTAGTATTAATGTGATATTCTTCTGTTTTTAGGGGGCCTGGAACACTTCCCCCCTAAAAATAGGGTGTTTCAGAGCGTTCCAGCATACTTTAACCCCACAAGTAAAAAGCCAAACAAAATCATGGATTTTTAAAATACCTGCCAGACAGAGGACATGAAGGTAAAAAGGACATGTCCTCCTTTTGCCTGACATCTGGTAACCCTAGGCACCCTTAGTTCAGTGCCTATGACCTTTTTTTTTTTTTTTTTTTTAACCAAAGTTATAAAACCATAGACTACAGAAAAGATTTCAAAGCCATTTTTAAAAAGGGTATGTCTCTGACTGAAAATAATTCTTAGACCAAGACTTATGTGCACTGTTTACAACCCAAACACTTGAGCGCTTACCAGGACACTGAAAGTGAAATGAATTACAGGTAGAAGAACTGATTTTTTCCATAGTCTAAACTTAGAGACATGCAGAAAGTAAAACACAACAACTACATTACACTTTTTTTATTGTAGTGCCCTAAATCAGTGCTGGTGTTATAATGTGCCTAGTCAGATTTGGGACTGGTAATTTTTTTGCTGTTAATTTACAAATAAACTTAAAACCTGGCTTAATTGTTTGTTTGTTTTTTTATATATATATAAATGTCAGCTAAATTTCTATACTTATTACTTTTTTAAAAATCCAGGGACTACGTAGACATCTAAAAACACTAGGGAATCATATTTAAAGTTGCCAAATGCCCTATCAAAATCTGAAATGGTATGCTAGCTCCAGGGCTATCCCTAGCTGGGTGCAGCGCCCCAGGCGAATTGCCCTGTTTGGGGCCCCCACTCAGGCCTGGCCCAAAGGGAGGGGCAGGCCTGCTTGGCCCCTGCTCCAGCCGTTCCCCATCCAGGGGACGGGGCGTGCCGGCCAAAAGAGGCAGACAGGTTCAATGCTCCCTGTAGCCGGGAGCTTTGGCTGCCCTCTGAGCCTGAGCCAGCAAACTGGCCCAAACGCCCTCCCTGGCCAGACTGGGGAACTACAACCCTTAAGCCCCGGAAGCGGAGGGGCAGGGCCCGAACAGGAAGGGGAAGTATAAAAGCCCAAGCCAGAAGTTCAGTTGAGGCTGAGCTCCCGGAGGGGAAGGTTGGGCCGGCCTGCAGGGAGCCGGCGCAGAGCAGGCAGACCCGAGCTTGCCGCAGGTTCGCTAACCAGTCTGCTGAACAGGCTTACGGCCCACCTAGCCTCCCAGGACCGGGCGATTGGGAAGGGAACCCGGAGGCCGCAGACTGGGGAGGCCATTTGAGGGCAGGCCAGTCCTCGAGGTGACGAGCGACCGCCGAGCCATACCCCGGGGAGGCCGAGGATCCTATAATCTACAGTCCCTGTGACCTGGAGGAGCTCCCTTCGGCAGATGAGGAAACCCCCGCCGAGCATGGACCCCAGGACCTTGAGGAACTGCCCCTGGCTGAGGAGACCGACGGGTACGGACCCCAGGACCTTGAGGAATTGCCCCTCGCCGCGGACTCCGCGACATACCCGGACCTACCTCCGATAGACGCAGAGGGATTCGGGGCGATCCCCCAGGCCAGCTACGAGGGGGACACAGAAGACCCCTACCACCTCTGGAAATAGGTACCCGGACCTGAGGAGGGGGTGGGTGGAGGAAGTGGCCCAGGGAGGGCAGTGAGTTTGGAAGGCCCCGTGCCAGCGTGTTACGGTTGGGGACCCTGCTGGCCCAGTGACTCTCCTCAGGGTCACTGATAGGGCCCTGGGCTGAGACGCAGTGGAGCGGGTGGGTCTGCGTCTCCCTTCCCCCACTTCTCCTCCCATGGAGCCTAACCAGTGGAGGCCCTACAGAAACCCCGAACCGCCCAGACTTTGTGTTTGCCCGCCCCGTTCAGGGGGCCGGGGCACCCGACTTTGTGTTTGCCCACGCCACGTGAGGGCGGGGCAACGGACTTTGTAACCGGCTTGCGCAGCGAGGGCTCAAGCCAGAAACCAGTCCACACCCAGGAGGGCTGCCTCACCAGCTAACTTCCCCCTGCATTACCAACAGGAGGCGCCCTCCCGCCTGGCCAGCGGCACCAAAGGCCTACATTCCCACTCTCCCCCCTCTACCCACAGCCATGTGTGCTGCCTTCAGCTCTGTGCTGGAGGGAACGGAGAGGGAGTGGGAGGCAGCACAGCTAGGGGGGCAGTGGTGTGGGCCCTAGGCTGCTTCCTGTCCCCTCCCCGCTGCCTCTGGCATGGAGCCAAAGGCACCGCATGGCTAAAGGTGGGGGGAACAGGAGTGCTGAACCTGGCTGCTGCTTTTGGCTGACTTGCCCTGTCCCCCAGATGGGGAACAGTCGGGGGGGGGGGGGCAGCAGGTCAGGCCCCAGGGCAGTTGCCCCTTTTGCGCCTGTCCTCCCCTCCCCCCCCCCACGGCTCTGCCCAGCTCATTCTACTGGTTTCAGCAGTGTAGTGCATGCTATCTGTTATGCGGGAAATGTGGTTGCACTGATGGTGTGGTGTTGTGCTCTGTCGTGATACTCATTATTTCATTTGCAGGATTGTATTTGTAGGCGTCAGTAGAAAGGAGATTATTAATAATAAAGAACAAGGTTGGGTAGATGGCAGATTCAAGGATAGACAAATCAAGTAATAAAAGGAAGTATATGGCAGATGCAGAAAAAAGGAAGGAAAAGTTGGCCATGAAGCAGCCACAAGAAAAGCTGTCCAGTTCACTGCCTAAATGCTTCAGACTGACAGATGATACGTCATCTAGAAAAGAAAGTGAAGGTTCAGTCCAAGAGTGTGGATCTCACTACAGCACGACAGATGGGGAGATCTTGGAAAGCAAAAAGAGCTGTGAGGACTCTGCAGGTAAAATTCATGATGCTGCTGTGCTTCTTAGTGAAACAGAAGCTTGCATGCCTATGTCATCATCTCCGTCTCCTCCAACCCACACTGAAGTGACAACAGAGTCATCACTACAGTCCATCAAATGGGATGATCCTGAGGAATGGAAAATGCCATTGAGTAGTAGCCATTTTACTTATGTAATTGAAAAAGGTCCAGTTCGTGTCCAAATGAATGATAATGAGTTTCCAAAAGACGCTGAGAACCGCCATTTCAGTACATTTCACTTCACTAAACAGTTGTGCAATGGAGAAAAATGTGATCGGCGTTGGCTTGTTCACTCTAAAAGCAAGGATTCTGTCATTTGCTTTGCATGTAAGTTGTTCCCATTATCAGTTTCAAACACTTCCATTGCGAATCAAGGTCTGTCAGACTGGAAAAACCTTAATGCGTCTCTACAGAAACACGAAGCAAGCAAAGGTCACAAAGTTGCAATTGGAAAATGGCTTGAAATGTCAAAACAATAAAAAGCGGGAACAAGGTTGACAGGCTATCCCAAAACCAGCTCCAGCAACAAAGGCTACACTGGCCTGTCCTGGAAAGACTTCTGGAAATAATTCAGTATCTGGCATCCCATAACATGGATTTCCATGGTCACAGTGATAAACTGTATGCTACAAACAATGGTCACTTTCTTTGGGCTAGTGGAGCTTCTGGGAAAATTTGATCCTGTTGTGCAGGACCACGTTAAATATTTGTCTTCACATAACATCTCAGATCACTATTTGGGAAAAAATACTCAGAATGAACTCATTCAGATTATGGCCAAAAGGGTTAAACAAGAGATCTTGAAACAAGTGAAGAGTGCCAAATAATACTCAATTATCCTGGACTTTACATATGATATAAGTAGTGTAGAGCAGTTGTCGATGATTGTGCATTACGTGTCCCAGAAAGGACAAGTGGAAGAGCATTTCTTGGGGTTTCTGCCTGTTGGAGAAATTACAGGAAAGGATCTCACTGAAACTGTAATAACTGAACTAGAAGTCTTTGGTTTACAGCTTTGTGATCTTCATGGCCAGGGCTACAATAATGGTTTCAAAACATGTGGAGAGCAAGAAATTCAAACAAGAATCCTTCAAAGAAATTCAAGAGCTTTTTTCACACCGTGTGGGTGTTATAGCTGGAACTGGATGGTTGCTGATGCAGCTACTTCCTCTGCAGATGCAGAAACAATGTTTGGAATACTCCACCGTTTGTATGCATTATTCTCAGCTTCTGCTCAACATTGGGCAATTCTGAATAGGAAGGTAAATGTCAGTCTGAAACAACTTTCAGACACTAGATGGGAGTGCAGCATTGAAAGTGTGAAGGCTGGTAGGTGGCAGCTAGGAGAAATATGTGAAGTGCTGGAAGAGGTTTATGAAGGGAGCGCAGGAGATTCGCAATTTCGGAGTGAAATTACATCACTTTTGGATGTTTTACGGTCTTTTAACTTCATTGTATCACTTGTGTGGTATGACATTCTGGTGAAGGTAAATGTCTTTAGCAAGATGTGGCAGTCTACTAACATGCACCTAGATACATGTGTGTGACAAGTGAGAGACTTCATCTTGGCTTGAGACACAGAACAACTGGATTTCAGTTAGCAGTTCTGTGAAGAAACACTTGAAAGGGCTTGAAAAACATGCCCAGAACTTCGGCTTCCTCTACAATATTTCATCATTGCATCATATGGCTCAATCTGACCTTATGAAACACTGTATTGACCTTCAGCTGCTGCTGACTGACAGACTCCAAGGATATTGATGGCGTTGAACTGTATGAAGAGTTAGAATCTTCGTGCCGAGTTATTCCTAACGATGCTAATGCTGCCAGCGCCCTAATCTGTTTAGTTGAGAATGAACTGTCTGGTGTCTATCCAAACACATACATAGCTCTTTGCATTGCTTTAACGATACCAGTAACTGTTGCAACTGTGTAACATAGCCTTTCCCGACTAAAACTACTGAAGACGTACCTAAGCTCTACCGTGACACAAGAGGGACTTAGTGAGCTAGCTGTCCTCTTCATTGAACAAGATATTATGCTGTCTATTGACTTCCAAGAACTTATTGTCAAATTTAGCAACAGAAAGAGTAGGAAGGTGAACTTTTAGATTGATAAGGCACGTTTAACATTGAGAGAAACTTTCAATTTGTTCATAATAGCCCATCTTTTACGCCATGGGCATAAGAGGCAGGATAGGGAGCTGGGCTTCCCAAAGGGACACTTCACCTTCCACCCATGGCCTTGGCCCACTTAAAATCACCAGGGCCCTGTGCATTTGACCTCCTTGCTCTCCCTCTCCCCCATTGGTGGGCCGGACTGTACCATTGCTTCCTGAATTCCAAAAGTTATCTGTTGCTGCTTCTTTCTGGAGCATACAACAGGTCCAGCCCCTCTGATTCCTGTTCAGATTGGATATGCTGCATGACCATCTACAGTGTGTTCATAGCACTGACAATAGTGGAAGGACTCACCCGTTCAGACAGAGAGGCTGGGCACACAGTAGTTGAATGATGTGACAGAAGGAATTGCATCATGGGATGTTGAGCCTACAGCCATGATGCACTGTGATCCACTCTGCATTCTTACAACTCTCAGCTGCAGAAGGTGGCAAGTTGCACAGTGGGGTAGTTGCCCACAGTGCACTGTTCTCACTGTTGATAGGCCAGATCAACACAGGGGCTATAGCCCTGGCCTGAGAGAGGGGCCCCAGACTGGAGCCCATAAGGCCCCTGCGTTGATTCGGCCTTGCCTGCTCATTGCGCTGTCCCATGCGCTAGCCGGCCCCAGAGCACAGCAGCCAGCCCTGCCCCCAGGGGCACACCAGCCTGTTCAGGGACAGGAGCACCAGGCCTCTGGCTCCAGAAGCACAGTCTGTCCCACTGACCCACTGTCCCACTGGGGGGGGGCTGGGGCCCCAGGCTCAGGGGCCTGTAAAAATCAGGGCCCTGGGCACCCTTAATCCACCCCTGACTTGCTGCCATAGCACCAACTGTGGACACGCTCTGCTGACAGAAGGAATGTTGTATGAATGTACATGTGATGTAATTATAGCGTTTTTCTGATCCTTGGCATTACTCGTGTCAGTAAAACTCTAGTGTACACAGGACTGTTCATTAGTGCCTCACCAGTAGAGAGATCTTTTCTTTACATTTGAAATATAGACTTGCCTTTATTTCAAAGTTTTTGTTCTCTTCTTTGGTGTTACATTGTGTGCGAAGTAGATGAAAGATAATAATGTCCAAAGTAGTTTTAAAAAATGTAAACATTGTTAAAGAGAGTTTCTCATGTGGCCTCAGATGCTCTTTAAATTACAATAAAAGTATTCTCTGGGATAATTAGTAGCTGTATATCAGTGACTCAGTGGCCACTCCCAGTTCTGAATTTTGAGTGGATGTTTGTACCTCTGATGTAATCTTTTTCTCATCACAATCTGCACAAGCTTTGTGTGCAACACAATAAAGAATAGAGTTAACCATCATGTTTTTTTTGAGACACCAAGCCAAAGAAACTATGACTTTGTTTTGTTAGAGCTGCTAATCTATTTTTGTAACTCACTCTTCCTTTGTGAAAGAAACAGCAGACCAACATTGCTACTGTTAGAATAATGTTTGTCTAGTGCAGTTGGGTCCCACTCTGACTTAAAATATTCATCTTGATTTGGGAAATAATTTACCTGGAATAAAACAGTCATTGTTTAGGTCTGCACTATACAGTAACATATATTTAGAAATATATAGCCCACTAGCACAGGGGTCTCAAACCGGTGACCTATGGGCCGCATGCAGCCCCCAACATTCTTTCCTTCAGCCTGCAATGCCACGTTCATTATCAATATTTGCAATCTCATTATACAAAAAGGTTTCAGAGGTGTGGTCCTTGGGCTAGCGTACTAGTCCTTATGCAGCCCTTATGGTGATTTGAGTTTGAGACCCCTGCTCTAGCATATTTGTTTGCCCCTCTGCAGAAAAACTCAATGATGCTAAGAGGAATAAAAATCTTACACTTTTCAGGATCAGAACCTAACTTTTTGTTAAATCCTGTGAGCTAGAACATGTCTGTAACTGTAACAGATACTTTTGAATACAGTGGTTCTTTCATAATTACTCATAGACACAGTTCTGTTCTCAGTTGTACATTATTGCCTTGAGGGAAGTTCCGCCTGTGTCCATGAAGTTTGATAGCACTGTTACACTGGTTAAAACTGCAGGCAGACTGAAGGCATTCATATGCTATATATTCTTCCTGGGTAAAGAATTTCTTAAGGCAAAGACTGGAAAGATGTTTATGCTCCTCATCAAGACTTCTTTTACCACCTTGACAAATTCCATATTTAACAAGATTAGGAAAACACACTTCTAGGAGTCCAAATATTGGCTGTCTTTAAGTAAACTGGCTGTTTTCAATTAATAATACCTAGCTCTTTGTCAGTGGCTTTCAAAAAGGTCAGTGGTGTTATCACCATTTTACAGATGGAGAAACTGAGGCACAGCAACAGGTCCAAGGTTAGCCAGAAGCCAGTGACACAACTCAGAATAGAACCTATTTTTCTTGAGTCCCAAGCCAGTGTTTTATGCAATAAACCATGGTAACTGGAACTTCTTTTAGCTGTTTATTCTTGCAGCTTTCCCTAGGACTGTGTCTTTGAGCTTCATAGCTGCAGTCCCTTTCCTCTGGAGATTTTCAGAGCATGCTAAGTGGGTGCTCACCCATCTTTTATGCTGGAGGTGAGTACACAATAAGCTCACTGCTTCCTCCCAAGAAGGCCTTTTCCAACTGGGTGGTGTGGGCCTACAAGACACCATGTATTCCTGTCCCCCAAAACACATTTTAAGATACCCGGCTCCCTAGGGGGAGAGGTTTGAAAATGCTCAAAATATTCCCGTATACAAGTACCGTGCACAGTGGCGGGTCTATCCTGGAAATTCATTGGTTCAGTGCTAGGGAGGAATTGGCACTCTCCACACACAACAGAGATTCCAAACTTCTAGCTATACCTTACTGGTATCACCTTTACATATCTGTTCAATCTTGCATGCCTCCTATGCTAAAAAGAAATTAAAATGTTATCAGGTAACCAAATTTTGATTCCATTGGACTGTTTTGCTACTGTAAAATCTGCCTTTTAAAAATGTTTGTAGTATTTCAGTACTAGGTTTTAACTGTTAGATTGAAAAACCCACCATGTTAAATAGCTATAACATGAAATAGATACTTTTATTAAAACTTACAGACTGGCTCTTTTTTTAAATAGTCCACTTTTTTCTTTAGCTTTTCCCTAGTTCCAAATATCTAGCTTTAAGTTGCATGTAGTTCTCCCTGTTTGGTTTCTTTTTGTTCTAAAGTTCTATATGTTTTACTACCTAAATATTTTTCTTGTTTGTCTCCAGAGCATAAAGACAAGAAGGAAAAGGACATCAGTGGCTTCTCCATGCAGTGTGGAGGATACACTAAAAACCACTTGCTGTAATTAGCTACATTGTTGCTACAGTAACTGGAAACATCAAACTTTGCCGCTCAATCTTGGTATGGTCACCATGAGGACACTGCCTCCTTCTGTTTATTGTGATCTAATAGGTTGGGGAAAAGACAAAGTCAAGGAATAAAGGAAATCCAGATTCATTCAGTAAATGATTTAATGACTTTTCCAGCTGCTCCAGTGACCTGGAAACAAAAGAAATGTAGTTTAGTAGGCAAGTTAAAATTGGCAACAGCAAAATAAAATTGAGGGCAGGCAGAGCTGGAATGTGCTTCCTAATTCCTGACATGCCAGCTATTTTTCCATCTCCTCCACATACAGTTCACATTCATTTTGCACACTCAGTGCATGCCAAGTTATTCATAGTTACTTCACCTCTCATGGTGTAACTGTTTACATTGTTGCAAAATATGGCCTTAGTCAATAAAGGCAAAATTGGCAACACAGAAAACAGTAAAAGTAATACAAAATATCTGAATGATCTGTTATCATCTTTTCTCTGTTCTTACTCATTGTGTCTGCTTTCCGGAAGTACATATTCCCTTCCACAGATGCATGCTTATTTGTTAAAGTTGCAATGTCACGCCGGTTCCTTTTACAAATGCATACTGATCCTGCTGATGTGTCATTAATCCATAAATGTCTTAAATTAATTCATAAATTAAAACACTACTATAGTATCAGGAACCTGATACATTTTGTTGTTTTAAATACCACAATAGCCAATTCATGTTATGTGTGGCCAGCTTGCAAAATAATATTTTACTAAATCAAAGATTTTGAAAGAGTATTTCAGAACACAAAAAAGCCTATAAACTGAGTGACACTTTTTATTTCTAAGAATTACACACATACCTTTACAATTTATTTATTAAAAATATTTCTTTTGCCTTAGGCAAGTTTCAATAATAAGAATATTATGAGTCAACTGAATAAAAATAATAATAGATTATGAACAATTGTGCATACTGTAGTAGCACAGCTGAAACAGCAACTGCATACATACTGAATATTTTCTATACACACTGGAAATTCATTCCTTTTCTTGTTATATGTTACTTTTATTATTACATGTTTCTCAGACCCTTTTATAATGAAGAAACATAATGCTCTGAAATCATGCACTGTAGAAATTGTTTAAAGTTTCACACCTATCCAATTGTCTTTGTTCAGAGACTATATAAGGAAAACATTTTCCTCCTTGCCCCTGGTTTCTCTTAAAATGATAAAATACTAAAAAGTGAACTAAAATAACCTTTTTGGCTGTTTTAATTCAGAATTTTCCATGAGCCAAATAATTTTTACCAAGCGTTAACACCAAAAATAAGTCATCTTTATTACTCACTCCAAGAGCATGAATATTTTCAGCACATAAATTTCAGGATTTAGCTTCATTTACTTTCACAAACTACAACAAAAATAGTTCCCAGAGCCTTACTGATATGTGAAGCTTACTGTTCAAAATAATAAACCAAAATACACAAGGGCCCTCTGATTTTGTGTACTCTTTTGTACATCCTACAGTGCATATATCTCAGCTTTGCATACACAAAATATATATATTGTGTAGCTAGCTGTTAAAATGTCTAATCTGCATGTGTAGAATAGATATGTGACCACACATACAGTCACAGAGTTGTTTTTGAAAAAATGGGTGCTAAAATCGGGCACACTTTACCCTAAAATATCTTAACATATTGTTGTCCAGTATATTATCACAGAAGTCTTAGATCATCAAAATGGCTTCTACAGAGATGCTAGGCTGATTAATGACCTTCAACCAATTTATAATCTGTTGGGCCTCCAGTACTGATAGGTATGCAGATTTTATACATAAGTACTGGAAGAAGCCTAACGTTACTACTTAGACTTCAAAAATAAGTTTTGTTTTTCAGATTTCATAAAAATGTAATGTAAGCTTCATTTGTATCAGCCATTTTAGGACCAACCCATTCCAAAATAATTTCCTGGGGAATAACCATATATTACTTCAAGTCTATATAATTTCTTCAGAATTATCCCAGTATCTTCACTTATGAAAGGTTAATAGAAAAGCACAGATTGTACTGTACTGTGATTCTGCAGTCTCTCCAGCTTCCTCCTGCTACACAGTTTGTTCTACATCCAGCAGATTGGCTTTGTTTTCACTTTGCGTAGTTCCTTTGTTCTAATAATTAAATTGAAGAAAGTTAGTTGACTGGCTATGCATTCTTACATCCATTTTCCTTTATATTAACACTGTTTCTCCATATAAGGTGTTAACAGTTTCCGCATCACAGCACTAACTGCTAAAGGCCAGCAGATTTGTGAATTGATGGAAGATCATGCTTAAACCATTCCTTAAACTCCTTTTTGCTAGTGTGAATAGCTACTAGACACCTGAGATTGATGAAATTAAGCAGTACTCTCTTTGATTTCTCATTTTCCTCCATCAGGTCCTGATGATGGTTACACCCTTTTACAAGCTAATGATGTCTTTTGTTTTCCACCCATCCAACCAGTTTAGACATGATCATCCACTGGACAAGTATCATCCATGAAGCATTCAGCTGTCACTCTCAAAGTTTCATTCAATGTCGCATTCTTCCAAATATTTAACATTCTCCCATAACACTTTATGACATAAAAACATATGATTGTGTTCCACATTACTCTTTTCTTGACTCTTGTAATAGTTGTGCACCAAAGTATGCATAGTGTACAGCCACAGAAACCAGGACGCTATTAAAGCTTTTTATATCATTGAGGCTGGGTGGATTTTCCTTTCTGGCACAGTTCAATTCTCACTAAGTATGTATGTGGAATCTGAACGTTATGGATAATACAATCAAATAATTATGGGATAAATCCTTAGTTCCTTACTCAGAGAAGCAATAACTGGTGCTAGTGGGAGCTGATCTCAGTAAGAATGGAGTGGGAGCCTCAGGATACAGACTCCTTAGTAACACCTGACGTTTCCACAGCTCTTTTTCTCAAGAGTTTACAAAGTGTTTTACAAAGATTAGGTAAGGATGACTACCCCATTTTATATATCTGAGGATACAGAGTGCTTACGGTTAGACTGCAAAGTGTGAAATACATTTAAGTTACAGACTCTACAATTACATCTGCATAAAAGTATACCATGGTCTGCGAAAAAAATTTTTTTCAGTCTTCCTCACGATAAAACAGTATTTCATATAGTTTCAGAAACTGGTGCTCTAGCATGATTTCATGAGGTCCCTTCCAATCCTATGATTCGATTCTATTCAATTTGATTCTATTCTATGATAAAGCCAAAAAGGAAGAATTTGCTATGCCAGTTGATTCACTCATATGCCTGCAAATGCTGCAACCTCTGGGCTCTCTCCTCTTACTTTTAAAGTCTAGTGTCTTGGCAGCAATACACAGGAATTAATTTAGTGTTTAGCAAAAGGAATGCATAATCTTTATTCTTTTTATAGGTGACAGTTCGTAAGATCTTGCCCATTAAATATTTTCTATGATAAAAAATGAACCATCATAGAACAGTGCATTTATCTGTTGTAATATTGGTCTTCCTGCACACAAATAGATTTCATATAGTGTCTAAGTATTATATTGAGATGCAGCATGACCTAGTGGAACAGCATGGAACTGGAAGCCAGGAACTTCTGAACTCTAATCCCATTTCTGACATTGATTCAAAGTGATTCTTTGGGCTAGCTAACAGTACTTATGTTCTCCAGGTCTCAGTTCCCCTCCTGGAAAATGGGGAAAATGATACTTACTTTTGCTGTGTCACAGAAATGTTCTTAAGTTAAATTAGTATTTGTACAATGTTTCAAAATGATAAACTGCTATACACATGCTAAGTATTACAAATGTGTGAAAATTTAGGTTGGGAAATAGCCAAGGAATTTGCTTTGTGTTTGGCAACCAGAACAGCCTCTGATTGTTTTACCTACCCCCAGATTTGTCCTGCTTTGGGATGAATAATTGCCATGTGTTTGGCTGCACTGCAAATGTGGAAACCCCTCCCCATTACAAGTAGGGGAAGAGCTGAATGGATTTTTTGATGCCCTGCTTGAATGCAGAGATCCTCAGACAACTGGCTGATCTGCTCCTGGGCCTCCCTAACAGTAGGATTTACTTCTTAAACTTTTTTTATTGCACTGTCAGAAAATGAAAAGCAAGAGATTTGGGGTATATTGTGAGCAAAATTGACACCAGCTTATTGTGTATTAAGTTGAATACATTCTTTATAGTCATGGATTCTGAGAGCAGATCAACTGTTTGCCAGTTATAGTAAGTTACCATTTTCTTAAGTAGGTATTGCATTCTGAAGTAGCAGAGTTATAAAGACAGCATATTAGGAAGGTAGCTAGTAATTGCTAGCTAACATTTACAAATTTAATTGTTCAACATATTTATTTGTAAATTACTGACTAGGGAAACTGATACTAGATACAATTTCTACTTTTAATGAAATCTTGATTTTATGTTTTTATCCAATTTCCAGATAGGTTGAGTAAGACAAGATTAAGTGACTTTCCCTCAAGTTCACATAGTGAGTCAACAGTCCAACTCACATGGTCTCTTTACTAACCATACAATAATTTACCTCTTGTTTTTCTTGGTTCTCCTCTACATTTAGTAAAGATGGTACTTTAGATACTTCAGGTTTCTTTGACTCCCGCTTCAGCACTTTCACCTGTTTAACTTTTACAAAGAAATATCTTGTTATTTCCAGATATTGTATTTTTTTCTTTTCTATGTGGTTCTTCAGATTCATCTTCTGCATTTAACTGATTACTTTTGAAATAATATTGAACAAGAAAACCAGGGTCGTACTGAAAATTGAGGCTGGAGATTGCAGAAGAAGACAACCAGTTATTGTACACTGAGAGCTTGACCATGAGACACAATTCCCATTTAAATTCAGACTTTAGTAATTTTTAATTACAAGAACCGGTTACAGCACATGCTGCTACTAAGAGTGTTCCTTTGGATAAATACTGGCTGTTACCTGAACTGGTCTCTAGATGTCATTGTTTTCCAAGAGAGACAAGGTAGGTGAGACAAACAAGGAGTCCTGTGGCACTTTCAAAGACTAACATTTATTTATTGCATGAGCTTTTGTGGGAGAAAATCCCACTTCATCAGACACTTACACATCTTTTCTTCAAAACGTCTGATGAAGTGGAATTTTCTCCCACAAAAGCTCAAGTGATAAATAAATTTCTTAGTCTTTGAAAGTGCCACAGGACTCCTTGTTTGTTTTGCTGAATTAGACTAATACAGTGGTTCTCAGCCACTGTGTTGGGACATATTACTGTGGTAAGTGTGTCACAGAGAGCCAGGGAGATGGCTGGATTTGGCCTGGAGTGGGTGTGCTAGTGTGTCCTGTACAGTCACACTATACTGCCAAGAGTGTCATGGCATATAAAAGGTTGAGAACCACTGGACTAACACAGCTACCCTTTGGGAACTTGTCAAGGTAGGTGAGGCAATCTCTTTCTTTGGATAGCTTCTGTTGGGGAGAAAGGCAAGGTTTTACCTTTACGCAGAGCTTTTGTTCAAAAGAGGAGGGCTGGGTAAGCTCAAAATCTTGTCCCTCATCAAAAAAGCTGATCAAATAAAAGATATTACCTCACCCACCTTGTGTCTAATAACACAGCTACAACAAAACGGAATACACCAGTGGAAGACATTTCCCTAGAAATACTGATGAAACTCATGGAAAATGAGCCAAAATTGCTTGTTAGTATTTAACTCCTGGTTAGATTAACTCTTCATCTAGCTCTTGATGCAGATTAACAAACCGCAGAAGCCAATTATAATTTCATACCTTCTATTCCTTTCAGTTCCTTTTGTTGTCCTGTTACTGGCAGTTCCGGGAAATGGATATCTTTCTTCTCAGATTTTGAAATACCACGTTTCTTCCTATTCGTGGTGGTCATTTGATCGATCTGTGCGGCTCGTTCATGTAGGGTGACTTTTTCTGCTTGAGTCTCAAGAGAAAATCACAATATATTTAAAGCTCTAGGTGGTGTGGCTGTCATTTATATCTTTCATGTCTGAAGCAGTTACCACCAACTAAACAGAACAAAATAATTAAAAGTTCAAATTTCAATAGTTTTCCAAAATATATGGTCATCCCATGCTAGAGGAAGCTAACTACATACCATTAACAGTTATGAATCACCATTATGGAGAACATTTGGAATTTTTATCTTTCAAAAAAAATGTGCCTCATATTGTAGCTCTTGTTTGTCTACAGGTGGCGATATTCAGGGACAAAGATACTTGTATCACTAGTGAGATAGATGAAAGTGAAAATGTAAACCTCTCTCAGGAATATAAGGCAAAATCCTGGATCAACTGAAGTCAATGGTAAAACACATGTTAGTAGGTCCAGTTTTCACCCAGAGTCTGAATTCTTTTTACTCTTGTTTCCAGAGCTATTCTTGCACTCCCAACTGGGAGTCTCCAGAAACCACTAGGCCTATCCTTAAATAACAATTTCATGACATGGAAGTCTTACTATATGTCAGCAGTAAGAGTACAAAATAATAAGAAAGTAGCTTAAAATGCAGACTATTGAGGAAGAGGGAGAAAAGGGTTTATTTTTAAATAGCTTGTTTTGTAAACATACTTGAGCCACAGTCCCATCATCCTGTCTGTTATTTGGACCTATTTGTCCCAGTGACTGCCAAGGGCTTCTCCTTTTCTTTGCTTTTTCAGATAGCCTATTACAAATAAATACAACTATAAACTACAACATTATTTGTCAGTGAGGTGAAGACTGCTCATGTTATATAAACAAACGGACCCATTCACAAATGTATTCTAAACTAGCTTTGTTGGTGGGGAGGTATGTCTGGCATCTGAGCACAGCAAGAGCTTGCTCTATAGCTTTGGAGACAGCCATTTAATAGTAACACTTAGCATTTCAATACTACAATTCATGCTAATTATTTTAATATTAGTAATCAATCAATTAATTTTTACAACTCCCTTGTGACAGTGACAGGAAATAGTATCCCCAATCTACAGATCGGAAGCAGATGAAAGAAAATTTCCAGAGGGATAGCTGTGTTAGCCTGTGTACAGCAAAAACAACGGGAGTCCTATGGCACCTTAAAGACTAACAGATTTCTTCAGCCATAAGCTTTCATGGGCTCCAACCCACTTCATCAGATGCATGATAGAAGAAAAATGAAGGCCACTCTTCTAAGGCCATACTGAGACACCCTGTCAGGGCCAGGGTTCATGCTCAGGAGTTCCTGCCTTGAGACCTTTCCTTTGCCCAGGCATCTACCTCCCATAATCGTCACAGATCACCAACACCATGTTGTAGCCATTGTTACGGCATTCACCCTCTAGCCAGACGACCACTTTGCCAACTTGTCAAAAGCTGAAAGGCCCTATCTTATATGAAAAAAATATGAAACAAAAAGTAGCAGATAACAGGAATTCTTGTTCTCTGAAAGAGCCATTGCTCTCATTTTAGTAGAAGTGTGGCCTATAGCTATGACAAGACTCAGTTTGGCCTGTCTTTGACCCAACAGACCTGGCATAGGTCAGTCCAGGATAGGATGGGCAACCTCTAGGGGCTGCATCTCTGTACTGAAGATGAGGCAACCATGGGCTGTACCATGCAGCGTCACGGAGCAGAGCTGGCCTTTACCTAGCCCTAGTCACACAACATATTAACCAATGAAAGAATTATTCACTTAACGGAACCATCACTAGATATGTAAATATGATAAAATGTAATTCATTTCAAAAACACTTTTTAAAATAAAGAATGACTGTCTGTTCTAAAACTACTTCACTGTGTAAGCAATAGGCTCTAACCTTGTACTGGAGGCTGGGAAGGATGAATTGAAATTTGCAGCAGTGAGGTTCCCACAATTTGGATTGATGGGTGGCATTGTTGTACAAACTGCTATTAGTGCAGGATTTTCCTTCATAACACTGGGATCGTTGCTAGCTGCTTCAGTGATTATAGGTTTATTCTCTTGAGGAAGAGTGGGAGGGTTCTGTGAGGAAGTAGCCCATTGACTAACTGCATCTTCTTCAATCTTTTTTGTCTCTGGAATCTCTGGTTTCCCTCCTTTCATTTTTGTACCTTTTACTTTTAAGTCCTTTGATTTTTTGTCTTTTTCAGTATCCTGAAACAGACACTACATCAAAATATAGATACACTTTGCAACATAAAACGTCACCTGTTTTTAGTCCGCTAGGATCTGATCATGCAAGGCACTGAGTGTCTTTCAATTCCATTGCGTTCAGCATGACTTGAGAATGCTTTATTGTCTCACAGGACTGGACCCTACCATTGTTTTTGCTTTGGAAATCCTAGTGCTCTTTTCAGTTCATCAAAAGTCAATGTTTAGAACTTGTACATTCCGTTTTTTTCACAATTAAGCCTCAAATGATGATTTCAAATGTACCAAGGTGGCAAAATCATTTTAAAATAAATAATGAATTATTATATTGCTGTCCTGGTAAAGAAAAATAGAAACTGTATTTTCAACATCAAATCTGTTTCTGAGAGACTCCCCTTTGCCATTTAATAACTTGAGAATTTTTACAAACTGAAGTGTTAATGGAAGGCTATTTAACCCCGCGGTCACATGGCAGAATAAAACTCCAGCTGCAACTTAAAATTAATACCAGCAATAAATAAATAATTTTAAAGTTAATATTTTATTATGAGATCTTTTTTATTTTATTGTGAGATTTTTTTTTTTTTCCCAGCTCTTGTCTCCTCAGGGGCTGAGGTTACTTAGTTCAGTGTTTCCCAACCAGTATGCCATGGCACACAGGTGTGCCACAAAATTTTTTGAAAAACTACTTAAAGAGCTCTGGATTGACTCATTGGCTCATGAATATTAATGAGTTCATTTGGAAACTATGTAGTAGTGTGCCTCAAATTAATGAAAGGTAGCAAGGCGTGCTGCAGCAGAGAAGATGTTGGGAACCACTGACTTAGTTGATGGTGACTGGCCAGAGCAAACAAAGTACCACCTACTATACTAGGATAGTGCAATATCAGGTAAGTGACATTTCCCCCATCTCTTAGCTGAAGGTCTAGCAAGCTACTAGAACTATGTTTTCCCTCATATATCCCTTGAGTTGACTCTTATTCTATATCCTATAGGAGGGCTACTGTCCTAGGGTTAATTGGAGGGTGAGGGACAATGAACTGTGCCTATGTAGAAAAGGAAGCTGCTGACAGACCAAACAACCAGTTTTACACATAATGATGGGAAAGAGCCTTTAACCTTTGGGCTACTGCCATTAGCCAACTCCTTCCCTGGACCACCAGTAACCTCTGCCCACCAGGTAATCTCTTGCTCCCCAGATATGTCTTGCAGGAGGTACATCAGCTGGTGAGGGATGCATTTGGCACCAAAGAACAGAGCAGGAGCTACTCAGAAGAGAAAGGCTGTTCCCACCACTTTATTTGTGTGTACATCTGTGTATGTGCGCATGCATGTGTGTCTGTCATGTGCATGTATCAAAGCTATTTGTCCTGTTGGAGGCTTCCTTCCCACAGAGGGCTCATTTACGTTCTTTGCTTCCCACCCAGACACTCAGCCCTAGCACCGTGGTCCTCCTCTCTGTCTACCCTCGCTAGACCCTAGAGAATGGAAGGAGAGGGGAAAATATCACTTACCTGCTGCACGATCCTAACATAGTAGCCAGCTAGCTTCTGGTCAGGATGTCATCAGAAAAACAACCTTAATACATCCCTTCATTCAGGAAGGAGGAGGTGGCCTGGTAAAAAATAAAATACAACTATATTTGGACTGCTGATTTGAATGTATTTTTCTAACATTCCAAATGGAGTCTGGAATTAAAAGATCTATACATATCTGCAAAGTGTGGCTAAGAGAAGAAAAGGCTCTAACAACTATTGAAATGAACATGCAGTCAACATAAAAACCACACTTCTGTCTGAATAATGTTACAAGCAACAGCCAAGATTATTTACAGTAACTAATAGCAATTAGAGAAAAAGTAATCCTCTATTTTTCTCAGTTTATTTTTAATGTTTGACATTGGTGTAGAGTCAATTCAACTTTTTATAACTTGTCATTCTATTTCTTACCTAGTTTGTGTGGATCTTCTGTATGGCAACAGAGAACAGAAAAAACATCTTTACCACTAAGGAAGCGTGATCAGAAAACCACAAAATTTGCTAGGGGATCTAGGTTTAGTACTTTAAAGTACTTTCAATTCAAATTTTGAAACTGACTGGATTTCAGATTGATGGTATCCCTGTTTGTTTTTGGAATATTTAGATTGTAGAGTCTCCTACCTTTTGAGCAGGGGGACCATTTCATAATAAAAGTACCATCTCATGGATCATCTTTCCTTTCAGCCCCTCTATGCTTGGTTCTCAAATTGTTCTGGAACCTAGCTTGTCTATACAGCACCAGTGTTGCAACTTGTATCTTACTGGTGTTTCTGAACACTGAACTATGAATTCCTCAACCAATAAAGTGGTGTCAAACTTTCCTTTCAAGACAGGGTCTGTGTTTTCATCTGTCTTTGGAAAGTGCAATAATAATAATTTACAGATCACCAAGAACAGTTGCTTGTTCCCTAGTTTGAGGGCCACTTTGAAACTGGAAGAATCCTTGGTACTGTTGTTTCAAAGTGCCTGTAAGATAACATGGCAACAGAAAGTGCTATATGCACGGTAGCTGCAGGTATGTGAGAAAGGTATCCAAATGACATCACATAGGACTCTCACAATGTCTTTGAAAATTGCTTCTTTGATCATCTTTTAATTGGTTTTACTCTAACTACAGGCATTTAAACCCTTGTTCAACAAAGCACGTTTCAATCCCACTGAAGTCAATGGGACTTAAGCATGCACTTCAAATTAAGCAAGTGCTGAAGTTCTTCGCTGAATCTGAACTGATGAAACAGAGTCCCAATGAATATGTCAAAATATAAAATGATGGATTAACGGTTCTATTTTATTTTGATAATACTTACCTTTCTAAACATAACAAGCCAAATTCATTCCTACTGTAATTACACTGACTTCGGAGACACAGTCTAATTTATTACAGCTATATTGCTATTGTGCAATTTAAGATGACAATTTAATACAGCAATAAACATTTTAAGAAAATAAATTCTCACCTTCCCAACCACTGGACCATTGTGAGAGGCATTAATATAAATAGTTCTCTTCTCATCTTTTATTAGTTCAATCTCTTTGTTATTCTCTCTGAGTTTTGAAAAAGAATTTAACTTTGCTTCTTGTAATAATTTAGCCTTCAGTTCTGGTAAGAATCTGATAAAGTGAAATGTTCTTTTTATTTTCATACATACTAGTATTTTCTCTTAACATTTTATGGCCAATCCAATCCAATAAAAAAAAGTATCTGCCAAATATGTCATGAACAGATTTATGCAGGATGCAGGTTTACTTGGCAAAATGATAAAGCATATCAATACAGAACATGTCTTACAAATTTGATTTTGGCCTGTTAGACTAAATATGTTAAAAAGTGTTTGCTAATAAGTACATTGCATTCATAATAAAAGTTTTCAAACTGCACAATATATTCAAGTCTAGAGAGTTCAATTTTAGTGCTGACAAATTATGTACTAGGCTATTTACTGTTCTAAAGATCAAGGAAACCTCTTGCATCACACATTAATAAAATCCTTTGAAGTCAAACTGATTCAGTGAATGTCTAGCCAGTTTTGCAACATTTTTAATAGATGCTTTAGTTCTTTTCTGCAAAATACTTGACACAACATAACTGATTCTGCAAAAAGAAATTTCACACTGATCTAGTTCACACACACCTGTTTTGCAACAGGTCTAATTTACATCCACTGTACTAATTAGCAGTTAGTTATACTGCACTTCCCAACTGAAAATCATAGTGTTGTTCCAAAACATTAATTGTATTTCCTGTTTGTTTTTCTGGCCACTAGAAATCAGCTTTGAGAAATGTGGCTGACACTAGAAGTCCTCAAACTTCAAATATGGAGAAACAAAAACATTTAAATTAATGTACACAACTGCCCTTAAGAATCAAACATTCAGGGCAAGTCTACGTGAGGAACCTACATCGGTACAGCTATATCTCTCAGGGATGCAAAAAAAATCCATACCCCGAGATATACAGCAACTACCAATCCATCCCCCAAGGTATACAGTGTTAGGTCAACAAAAGAATTCTTCCATCAGCCTAGCTACTGCCTCTCAGGGGCTATGTCTACACTGGGGGACTATTTTAAGTTGACTTCACAAAGTCTACTTTAAATCAACTTGAAATTAACCTTGTGAAGTTGACATATCCCGGACTTGGGTCCCAGCCCCTGCCCCGCCCCAGGGCACAATCGAGCTCTGGGGCCCTGATTGGCTTCTGCACCACCAGCAGGCACCTGGGAGCCCAATTCAGCTCCCAGCCCCTTGCCACAGGCAGCAGGGGCTGGGAACTGGCTCTTGCCAGCGGCTGCAAGGGGCTTGGAGCCTGATCCAGAAGGGATCGAGCCGGCTTGTGAAGGGGGGAGGGTTAGTCTTACAAATCACCACAGAGTGTACACCATAAATTGCTCATCTGCATCAACTGCTTAGAGAGAACATTGCTTCCAACCCCAAACTCTCTTCCTCTCCCCTCCAGAGTTTCAAGCCTTTCCTCACCCCCAGTCTCAGCATTCCCATCCTCCCACAGTTCCCAGTCCAGTTTCTTTCCCTCCTCTTCCAGTCCCAGACTCACCAGACTCCTTGCCTATATTTACTCCTTTCCCAGCGCTCAGTCCAGAGCAGCCCATTACAAGGAAAGCCCAGTTTTTGCCCCTGAACTATGGTAGGAGGGAACATGCTCTGGCACTCTGTGGTGATGGTGCATGTACTAGGAGCTCTGAGGGGAGAGAATATGCTCCATGAGCATGGAATCTTTGCAGATTTCAGCTGCTACAACCAAAGAAGGCTCAAGTATGCACAAACTGTGATTTTACAAAGCCTTATAATATGGTCAGATTAGGGTGGATTTTTGCTGGGATGTCAAAAAGCATATTCCTGAAACAAATTTCAAATCCCTGCTCCAAAGCATGAGTATACCAGTGTTGTTCAAAGAAAAAGTTGCCAAAATTATTTTTAATACAGACAAAACAACATATTTCTCTTGCTTCAGTTTTAGAAACAATTGAACCGTTTTGCTGAAATTTTTCAGAAAAATTCATCTAGTGGTAGACACCCAGCTTGTAAAATTTCAGCCCAAGCACATGAAGTCTGGCAACATCATAAGCAACTGAAAACGGAGTCTTATAATGAGGAATGTTGGGCAATCTTAGTAACAAACAGCTGTACCACCCCAACATATAATTATACAGTACTGTTTTTCTGATCAGTTCTGTAGCTTGAATTAGATAGCACTGTTTTCTGGCTAAGATGTGTGGCTCCATCAATTACTATTTATGTTCTCAAAAATATTTTCTGCAATGATAACAGTGCTTTGCATGAAAGGATTTCTTCCATTTAATTTGCTAATTTTACAAAACATCAGTACTAATAAGCAAATAAAAATTAAAAGAACTAAAATATCCTTTGTTTCAATTTGATACAAGACTGAGGAATTTTCCATTAGACCTCATCCAAGGGATAAAATTCACTTCTTGTTACACAAAAATTTAGAAGAGATTCCTTTATGAAAGAGACAAAAGGCTGGATCATCAGCTGGTGTTACGTTAAATCATCAAAGCACCATTAAAATAAACAAAATCATGATGACTTACAATATCTGAGGACCTGGCCCAATGTGATAAAGACATGAGCAGAGTTTGTGAAATAACTCCTGTATTAAAGGCTTTTTGGAGGATTAATAGCTAATATTTCTCACTTCATCTTATTGAACAGGTTCCTTAAAAACTTCATGTTCACTTTTAGGGACATTGCCAGATTTTTATTCCCATCTCTGGTTTAGTTGACAGTTAAAGCAGCTGTAATTAGGTCCTCAACTACTCTAGACCCACCAACTGAGAAGAGTGGGCACAAGTATTTAATGAAGTACAATTCTCATCATTATCAGCTACCTAGAAGGATGCTGAATTCTTTTAAATTCTAGGGATAAAATAGTCACTGAATGGTCTTACAACTTCACAAAAATACACTTGTTCTAAATTATTACCCTTGTATTTGTACATCATGTACTTCCCCTTTTACTGTAGCTCTTCAAAAATCACATAAAGGATAAAAATATGAATCTAGGGCTTTTTATGTTTTAATGGCTAACGAAATACTTACTTTTCAATAAATCCATCTCTAGTAAAATATTCATGCCGCAGCAGATCTGTAGATGAGATCCTATCAGTGGGATCCATTTGTAAACAAGCCTGTAAAATATTGATGAGATTATTTTACATGGAGTTTTTCTAATCACATACAGTATTTCATAATATGATGACTGTTGTGTATTAGTGATGTGGTAACAGTAAAATTAGTTTGAAGTAAACCGAATTTCAGCAGCTCATAGTATATTTGTATTCAAACAATCTGGGATTTGTATCCATACACATTCTACAGTATAGTCCGTTCCAATAACTTGCCAGTTAGAAATTATATCTCATTAGACTTGCAAAAGTGTCTTTCAGATATGGTAATATTCACTGCCTCTGTGATTAATCCAGTGATCTACATCCAGTAGATCCTGATCTACTTCTGAAGGGCAGTTGCCATTGAAACTTAACCCATCTGATGGCGAAAGGCTGGAAATCACTGATTTCCCGTAATCTGTTCCTGTACAGTTCAATGACCTGGGTAACATTATTCCATTGATTATTTTTGGTCATTATACTGTGTTTCTGTAATTCGTATTATGTCTAAGTTCTCTTCTATTGCTACATAATCTAGTTCAGTTATTTTTATTGTAAAGCTTATTCTGTTGGTGCAGACATTTTTAGGGACAGATCTCCAGCTGAAGCCAAACTCTGCTCAGTGTTGGTTGGGTGGAAGATGGCTCTAAGCCATCATTATGCCCTCCTGATCTTAGCACTAGACAAGGGCCCAAGGGCTACTCTAAATTATACTGGCTGGAGGAACCCCCTCAGGACTCTTCTACTAGCTGAGGTTTGCCACAGCGTATGCTTCCTACTCCTTATACAGAGGGCTGGGAAAGGGAATGACACAGAGAAGGCTCTGCTGACTTTACACCAACTAGAGATTCTCTCCCATCTCTCTGTGCTTTCTCTTTGAGTCAGCTTTCCATTGTTTTGAACTGTCAAAGCGGCCAAGTATCTGGCCTCTCCATTTTTATTTTTGGTTGTGTGCTTGTTTTCACTTAACTCCTTACTTTGAGACCTTGTTACTGTTCCAGAGTTAACCTACATAGTCTTAATATGACCTTCCTGTATGCTGTCTGTTACTTCTGTCCTATCCTTTAAAGGATGCAGAATCATCTTTGTATTACTGACATGCTTAGATACCTCTCAGACATCTTTGCCTACTCAGAGTGCTTCTTGGTGCTAGTTTGTTTTCTTCTAAATCCTTCTTTAAATAATAACCCAACACTTTGGTAGCTTTCTTCTCAGCATGTAACAGGACGAAGGGTAGTAAACCCCACACCTACCTCTCTTAGCCTGGACCTAAAAGACTTTTGCAGTGTAAGTAACAGCTGACTTTGAGTTTTACGGTGGATTTGAGCCTGGCATAAAGAAGGATCAGGAAACAGCTGGTATGCTGCAGGGGAAGCTAAATGGGCCAGCACCAGAGACGGGTGTGGCTGAACAGAGTAGAGAAGTCTGAAAGACAGGCTGTCTTGTGGCCAGGAGGGAGGTCAAACCCTGAGCCCTTAGGGTGCCTGGGGCTGCAAGAGGGACTACACTGTATCTACGCTGTAAATAAAGGAGCATGGGTGTTTGCAACAAACCAAGGAATGGTGATTCCTTCAGGCCATGAAGAGGGGACCCTGGGGACAGAAACAGAGAACCAGGTACCCAGCCTGCTACACAGCACTTTGGGTATGGCGAAGACCATCATGTCTGTAAAGGTGCCACCTTCCTCAAAGAGGTCCTAGGAGCCCAGGAAATGTAAATCTTTCTTCTTTCCATCTTATTTTCATCTATGCACTGAAAATCTGAAGCTTCTTCTGTCTGGCTCCTCCGGCATGGAATGAGAAATGTTTCAGAGAAAGCTACCAAGACTATCAATCTAAGCCTTTTCCCTACTAATCTTAATGTCGCTACCATGACCACAATCTCCTCCTCAACACTTACTAAAAGTTGTCTTGATGTCTTGGGAGATTTACGCCTCTGCAACTGGTAGAGAAGTCATATAGTCATCATACCTTGTTGTCAATATTTCTGTTACCACGACATTTCTATATCTCACATCAATAACTCTATTTTCTGGAGTAAGCAATTTAGAAAATAGGTCTTAACTATTGAAAAATGTTCTGCATCCCCTACCACCTAGATGATCAGGATAATCAGTTCTGAGGTGGGTCTGTTCACCAATATTCCTATATACCGACTCTGTAAAAACACAGGGACAACTAAAAGAAATCTAATAAAAAAAATCACCTGTTTGCTCTCCAAAATTTTGTAGATTAAGTTTTGGGTTTTTTTTAAAGCAGCTTTGATGAACTGAAGTAATGCAATGTATAAATTATGCTCCCCACTCCCTCGGCTGAGGCTTGTATTCAATGCTGCCTCTGATCACAAATGAAATGAGCTTGGTGGTCACAACCTCCTCCCTTCTGAAAATATGTCAGTATCACAAACCACCTTAATTATAACTACTGGCAGTTTCTTTTCACAATACATTTCCTATTGGAACTGCGAGAGATGTATACAATACAGCACTACTAGGCAAAGAAGAATGGAATAATCCTGAAACACTATGCCCACTTTAGTCTACATAACCATTCATTTTGTGAGTGCTATAGTTCATCCACCTAAGAAAAACTTGGGTATGGTCCTTGCACTGAATTAATGAGATTCTCCATTTTCTTGAAACCAGTTTTCCAGTACCAAAGAAAGAACCGCTGTATTCCACTAACATTTGGGGTGGGTTTTTTTGTGTTAGCTTTTGTTTTGCTTTTTCACTATTATTCTCTGTAACGGAATAGCAATGAATATAATAATTAAAACAGTAAACATATTTATTTACAGCATTGGATAGAATTTTCAAAATCACCTAAGTGACTTAGGAGCACAAGTCCATTGACTTTTAAGCACCAACTACAAACAAACCATCACGGACTAGGGTCATTAAGGATTTGCTGGTGGAAATTTTGGCTTGCACATAATATTGCACATTATGGACAGCTACAAATAATCACCATCAACAAGCATGATACTCAGGCCTCTTCTAACATACATGCACCATATCTGCCAGTAATGCACAGAGCTTGGGATACTTTTTCCTTGCATTTTTAGGGTGCTGGACTTCAGGAAGGACCACCCCTGAAAAAACTGGACTCCTTATAAAAATACTCTGAAGATGAGGTGTCAAATTGCCTGAAAGAAAATATAGTTTTCAGAATTCATTGTTAGCAGCTGATAAATCAGTGTTTTAAATATATATAATTAAGTATACATACAACACTCTTATTTTACTATTCCTATGAAGATGTCTAAGGTTAATTAAAAATATCTCAGCAAAAATGTCTCTAGGCTTCAAAGTAAAGCTGAAAAATACCTAGCAACAAAGCTAGATTGCTACATTTCTCTCTGTGCTTCTCTTCCCAAAGAGAAAGGCTACATATAAAGACTTGTTCTGCACTACAGATTATATTTGCAGTTTGATTCATAAAAGAGTTTATACATGTATAACCCTGCTAATGAGGCAGCTTCCCCCCATGTTTGCAGTTTATATCATCAGAACAAACTACTGCAATCCACAGCAGCATGAATTACCATATTGACTATGAAATGATCTTCACTCATCATTTAGAATTCTCCTGCCTACAGTTTCACAGCGTTAGGAGGCTAAAATTAACAAAATTTATGTTGCTGCAAGTCGAGCTCAGTGCAAAAGAGAAAAACACATGGTTTTTTAATACCGTTGACACATTTTTATTACTATGTATTTCTTGCACTATTTTCCACACACAACAAAAAGAAAGAAAAATAACAGAGGTGTTTATGCAGTAAGATTAGGATACTAGTTAGGCTACCTTTATACAGGGTAATTAGTCTTGAAAACAGAAGTCACGTATTATTTATTGTATTATGTGTTCCTAGTGAAATCTCATTTAATGACTGATTTTATCATCAGACAGATACCCAATGATATCCAAAACTGTTAAATGGTGATTGATTAGATTCAGGTTAGGTGATATAGACTACCACAAAGTACATGCGTTATCATGGCTTAATTACACCACCACAACACATCCCTGGAACAATAGTTCAGAATTCCACAACTGTTTACATCCCACTGATTTCACACATATTGTCAATACAGAGAACATTTTGTCAAAGTAACATAATAAGAACTTGTTTGTATATCTGGCTATCTTAGGTATGTCTTTAGAGTACCTTTCACCCCTGTATCTGGATGTCGTATCACTTATGATGCTTTCAGTTGCCACACAACTCACTGTTTAAAGCTACTTAAGCATGAATTAAATTTACTTTTAAATGTTAATAATGCTGAAAAGACATTATTTTACAGGGTTAGGTAACATTATGTTAACTCCAGACTGCCCTTCATCCATATATTTTATGTGCATAAAATTGCACTGTATGGTAAATGAGTTTTCCCAAGTGAATAGCTTTTTCAAACAGTGCCTATGCCAGTAGAAATGCATTGGAAATAGAAGGTTTTTAAGGCCCTAATCCAGGGCTGAAGTCTGTGATGACCTACTTTCCTTCTTTCATAGGATTGGTGGGCAGAGCAATAAACATAACGCATATTGAATTTAGTAAGGCTTTTGACATGATCTCACATGACATTCTCATAAGCAAATAAGGGAAATATGGTCTACTATAAAGTAAATATAGAACTGGTTGAAAGACTGTATTCCAAGAGTAGATATCAACAGTTTGCTTTCCCATGGGGGGATGTCTTTAGTGGGGTACTGCAGGGGTCACTCCTCGTCCAATATTCTTCAGTTTTGATTAATAACATGGATAATGTAGTGAAAAATACTCTTATAAAAACTGTAGATGACACCAAGTTGGGAGGGGTTGCAAGCACTTTGGAGGATAGGATTAGAATTCAGAATGATTTCAACAAATTAGGCAATTAGCCTGAATTCAACAAAAGAACAATTAGGAAAGGTAAGTGCAAAGTCCTTCAATTATAAAAGGAAAATTAAATAGACAATTACAAAACAGAGAATAGCGGCTAGGTGGCAGTACTACGGACAAGGACATGGGAGTTATAGCGGATCACAATTTGAATATGAATCACCAATGCAATTCAGTTGCTAAACTGGCTAATATCATTCCAGGGTGTATTAATGGAAGTGTTGTATGTAAGACATGGAAAGTAACTGTCCTACTCAACTTGGCACCGGTGAGGCCTCAGCTGAATACAGTGTTCATTTCTAGGTGCCACACTTTCAGAAAGATGTGAGCAATTTGGACAGACTCCAGGGAGGCAAAAAAGAAAATAATAAAAGGTTTAGAAACCTGACCTGTGAGGACAGGTTTTAAAAAGCTGGGCATGTTTAGTCTTGAGAAAAGGAGACTAACGGGGGGGGGGGGGGCCCCAGATAACAGTCTTCAAATACGATAAGGCTGTTTTAAAGGGAACTGTGATCAATTGTTCTGCATGTTCACTGAAAGTTAAGACAAAAATTTGATCTGCAGTAAGGGAGATTTGGGTTAGATAGTAGAAGAGATTTTCTAACTATAAGAGCACTTAAAGTCCTTAATACATTTCCAAGAGAAGCTGCAGAATCCCCATCACTGTAGGCTTTATGAACAGTTGGAAAAAACACCTATGAGGGTGGTCTAGATCTAGGAGGTTTATTTGGTTGTGTGTCAGTGCAAGAGGCTGGAGTTGATAACTTCTCAAGGCTCTTCCACTCTGTATTTCTATAATTCTATAGTGCAACCATCAAACTGTTATATTAATTTTTTTCTTAAATATTGTCTGCATTACACATTGGCAACACTCACCTACTTTTGTTACAATTTTATGGAGTAGGTCTAAGTCTGAGCTACTGGGTAGATAAGGATTTCCAGTGGCCATCTCGATGATCATGCAACCTAAAGCCCAGATGTCCACAGGTCTAAGATCAGGAAATGAAGAAAGTGCTCAACAACAGAGGACTGATGCTAAGATAAAACATATTTAAAGAGAACTGATATTTTAAAATAAAATGTTTTAAAAAATTAAAATATTTTTAAAATAACAGAATATTTGACAATATAAAAGGATAAAACAGAATTAATACCATATTTTAAGTATCTTCACAACTAAATATGAAATAATATTGCAGCATTTAATTTTTAAACTCCTTTAAGTTGTATAACTATATAGAAGGATCTATAATTAATACAGCTGCAAAACAACCAGTTACTAAAACAGTCAAACTTGTCTAGCAAAATTAGCATGTATTATGAGTTAATTTAGCATACTATTTTCCAAAAGTTGTACTTAACAGTAGAACTTTAATTAGCATGCTCATATTAAATTGCCAAATATGTTTGTAGCTTGTTTTATGACATTTCTCTTAATTCTCTTTTTGAGAAGATAGTCCTAATCTGATTAAAATAATTATGTTTTTGGCATAGTAACACTTAAAGGATTACCATTTGTTTCAGAACTATATAACAAATTCTGAGAATCTGCATAGTCTACAATTATTCTATTTAATGGTAGACTATGTACCACTGAAGTCAGCTGAAGCTTTGCCATTGACTTGAAGTGGTTCAGAATCAAATCCTACATGCATATATATGAGCCCATCTATGTGGACATTGGTTGGGTTTTGGGGGATGGATTTGGTATTATTTTACTTTCCCCATCAGAACAGGAGACCCTATTTAAACTAGGTGACAGGGCACCATCTAAAGTTGCCCTGCCACATTCAAGCACTAGAGATTTGATTTGTCATAGTGATTTTAAATCCTTTTGTTGGTGTAATATGATTTTTATGTGAAAATTGCTTCACCTACAAGTAAATTAATTTTTTTCCAACAGGGCTATATTGCATTATAAAGGACAAGTTGTAACAATGCTGCTCCATGTCAGCTTAATAATAAGGTAGGTAAACAAAACTACATACTTCCCATATGTGGTGTCTTTTAATACCAGTTCTGGAGCCCTGTACCATCGAGTGGCCACATAATCTGTATAAACATCACCAGGGGCAGCTAATGTCCGAGCAAAACCAAAATCACATAGTTTAGTAATTCCCGTCTGTGATACTAAGATATTTTCAGGTTTGATATCACGATGAATGACCTAGACAAAAGAAGGAAAGCGAAATCTACCTTAATAATAAAAGGGGTTCTGTAAATGAAGATTACTCTCAAAGAGCATTGACTGAAACAACCACACACATTCTGCAACTTTAAGATCACAGTAAAGGAATACAATGCCCTGAATTCTCAAAATTCAGCAGAGTGAGGACAGTAAGCTGCTACAAACAGCAACAGCTTAATGTGGAGAGAAAAAGAGAACTACCAGTGAACACTACCCCAACCCTCAAAACAAAGAGACACCCCCACCCCAAAAAAGACCCCATAACTGAAAAACCAGGCACCCTAGAAACCAAGGAGAAAAGAGAGAGACAGAGAGAGTGTAAATGTGAGGACTAGAAAACAATGTAGTGTAAGCAAATTGCCCTGAAAATCTGAAACTGGGCAATGTGGTGGTGCAGTAGGATAATAATAAAGCACTAATAATCAGAAATGGACAAGAGTCATAACCTACACTCCAAACATCCCAGTACCAAAGTTCAGATCTGAGTATGACTATACCTAACCTTTAATAAATAATCCTTTAGTGATTTCATATTTTACTTCACAAGTGTTTTGGTTCCAAAAATCAAAATTTACTTGGAGGCATTCAGGGTATTAGGAAATGAGAATTTTTTTTTAAATAAGGAATTATTATTTGTAGCATCTATGAAGTACTCACATTGTTGCTGTGGAGATATTCTATTGCTCGCAGGATCTGGAAAAGGTATCTTCTAAGTCTTTTATTTTCCAGTCCATTACAGCTATGCTGTAGCTCATCTAAAACTGTATGATCAATAAATTCAAACACCAAATGAAATTTTTTTTTCTGTCTAAATACTTCAATCAGATTGACCAGGTTTTCATGGCGAAATTGCTGTTGGCAAGAGAGGAAATAAAACATCGACTGTACCTTTTCAGTATTTATTTCAATTAAGATAATTTTTCTCTTTGACTCAGGCATATTTGCAAGGGTAGACAAGAAAGATTTACATCATTTTGCAAATATTCAGAAATACTTATTCTCTCCACTCCAGTCTTCCACTGGTAATTAAAGCATTGCTATTCATCTATTTTTTCCAAAATTAAGCAGAATCTGAACTAATATATTCCAAGTTTCAAAGTGGCAGCCATGTTAGTCTAGCACAGTAAAACAAACAAGGAATCCTGTGGCACTTAAAGACTAACAAATTTCAAATAAATTTATTTATTGCATGAGCTTTCGTGGGATAAAATCCCACTTTGTCAGACTCTTTGAAGATGGGGGAACTTACAGAATGGGAGGAAATAAATGCAGGGAAGTGTAAGTCAAGGGAACAGTTCACACTGCACTAGCAAGCCAAAACAGTTGTAAAGATTCAAATCTTGAGGAACAGCATACAGAGGAAGAGGAGGTCAAATCACCTCTTGTAACGACAGAAAAATGTATTGGGTTTTTTTTTCCTCATTACTACAGGTCATTTGTCCTCATCTTCCTCTCTATGCTTTTCCTCAGTATTTGAATCCTTACAATTGTTTTGATTCGCTGTTACAGTGTCCCTTGGCTTACACTTCCCTGCATTTATTTCCTCCCACTCTGTAAGTTACCCCACCTTCAAAGCATCTGACGAAGTGGGATTTTATCCCATGAAAGCTCATGCAATAAATAAATTTGTTAGACTTTAAGTGCCACAGGATTCCTCGTTTGTTTTAATATATTACAGTGAGTTGCCAAAAGTTTGTTGATACCACTGGGCCTGATTATGGAAAAAAATGTCCTATGCTATACAGTCCTGACAGGCCTTAAGGAAAATCCGCTTTCATGATACAAAAGCCAGAACACCCCTATCCCTCTTGCCAGAGCTTACTAATGGTGAACCAAAAACTGCAGTTAGTTACAGGGGGAGTAAGCCAGCAATAACATAATTGAAATGGTTGAGTGAGCAGAAGATAAGAAAAACTTGTACATGCCCTTTATTTGTATAGATCAATTAGATGCAGGGGTTCACATCAAACTGGAACTGTTAAAAATGTGCACCATTTTCCACTAAGCTCCATATTATATTTTTATTTATATTCCAGTTTTAGTGTTTTTACAGTTTTATTAAGGTATTAGTAAAGTGATATATCTCAAGATTTTGATTACAACCATCTTGAATAATTTTGGGCTACATCCTGTTTTCTGTTACAGAGGCCTCCATTCAAATTAGTACCACTGAGGACCATGGAATTCATCTAGTTTTAGAGCTAGACTAGAGCCTCTATTCCTATTGACCTCCATACAAATTGGAAGATCAGGCCCTTAGAGTAGAATCTACTATTTTCTCTGCTTACAAATGAAGGATCAAATTAAACAATAAATGTCCTGTGATGGCAACAAGTGGGGCTGGAGCTGAGAATTGGACTTTATGACCCAGCCATTTGACGATGAAAAACTAATTCAAACCTTAGGCTTTAAACTTATGAACAGTGGGTTGGCTGAGGGAGAATACGTCAAGCCCCATCAAACATACATTTGCCCTAATCATCTCTAAAGTGCTTTACCTTAAAACATGATACAGTCTAGGTCTGCACTGGCTTTCTGGTAGGATCCTCCACTTGCACTGTTCTGACCTCCTAGGAATCCACTGGGTTGAGGGGCAGGTCAACCTTCAGGGTAGTGGGAAACCCCTTCACTGCCCCAAAATGATGCTGGGGAACCTCTGGGAGGGAATACCTAAAGAGATTCTTCCACTACGCCTAGGTGGCACCGAACTGGGATAATGACTATATCCCATCCCTTATGGATATGACAGAGGCTGTACTGGGCTATGGGCCTGAGGAAAGTGGTGTGACCTTGGTACTGCAGTAGTCTGATGATGGGCAGTTCCCAGAATGGCCTTTCAGGGGCTCCTGAATCCAGGCACCACTCAGAGCTGCAAACTTGCGGTTTAGACTGGAAAGTCATAAAACGATTGCAGCCACTTTTGCTCTTGCTACCAAGTTGCCTGAGTTATCTGCAGACCAAGTCCGAAACAGAATGAACAAATTACTAAGAGTCACATGGTAAATCGGTGATGGACTCAAACATGGAACTCCATGACTGCCAACCCATTTTAAAATGGGAAAGATTTTAATTTGATAAGTCAAATATTTATGCTAAATAGATTGGTAGAAGAGGTCAGTGCGTTTTATATTTCTCTTACACTTGAGAATCTTCTGCAAAGCTACCCCCTCTCACAAAATACAGAACTAATTTTGGGTATCAAAGGATAAATTAATTACAAGTATATGCATCTAAATACAACATCAACAGCCAGCGCAGAAGCCCATAGCACAGTACATCACACTAATGGATTGCAAAACTGTGCCAAATTAAATTCCATAAAACTCACATCCATGCTATCTAATGTTTTAAAGACAAAAGGGACAAGGCGGATGAGGTTAGTATGTTAAATACAGACTGCTTCGCTTATTTAGTTTCTTTTAAGACCACAGCCACCAAACTTATTTTCGCTTTTATTTTTTAAAAGGCTTGACAATAAAACAAGTCAAGCAAACAGCACACCTTTGCTTGGTAAATGTTTTGTGCTTAATAGCCCATGAGTGATAAGTACATGCCAGTAATTATGCAAATTTGATTTCCCAGCACTTTCTCTTTGATTTACAAAATGATTAAGGCAAAAAAAAGCAAACCTTTAGAAACTTTATTTCTCTCATAGCAATTTTGTTGACAGATTTTTCTGGTTTCTCATAGAATATTTTAATGGCTACTGTTTGTCCAGTTTCTTTGTGTTTGCACTTCATTACTGTTCCATAACTCCCCTCTCCTACTTTGCCAAGATTCTCGTACATCTCCATCTTCCCGTCTAATTTTTACTGCTTCATAGAAAGAGAAAATACTAAAAGTTATTTTGCGGCACACACTATTCTTTAGTTTTCTTAAACAGCTACTTGCAGACAATATTAGCAAGGGGAGTTACACATACAGATAGCAATAACACCACTGTACATTTTAAGTATTTGGTTCTGTATATTACATTTTTATCAGTTACAACAATAAAAATCTCATAGCTGATCTGGCAGTCCTGTTTTACATGTGCATCCCAACTACAACCCCGTGGTCAGCTCCAAGATTGGGCTAATAGACAATATCCAGACATTTCTTAAATAACATTGCTTTTGAAATAATGTTTTTATTTAACTCTCATTAAAAGGAAACGAATGAATAATGAAACCATCAACATCATAAGGGTAAAGTTAGTACCCTAATATTCATATCATTATACAATTCTAAAAAAATGTAAAGGTAAGCCAAAAAGGTGACCAACCAGAAAGCTTTATAAAACCTTAATAAAATTAAATTTGACATGTTTCAGAAGGTTCACTCCAACAGTGAAATAAACTTCACGTCCAAAGACAGTTGATCAAAATCAATCCACAAGAATCTCCTCTGGTCAGAGGGCAGGGCTGCTGAACTCAATCTCAACTCTTTGGAATTCTTGAAAATGATTATCTTTACTAGTTTTTAATTGAGCCACACTTCATACTAAATTTATACACCAGATTTAGGTACTAAAGAGATTAGCCTTCTTTCATGTAGTGTAGGCACATAGGCTACGATTCTATAACTTTTTAAACAACTATTAGGTGCTAGCCAGGGCAAGAAGAACTTGACCTCTATACTGTTTGTACCCCCTGATTACATGAATACACAAATTTGTTCTTGCCTACAAATAAGGGCATAAGAATGAGAAAGTCACACCCCCTTTGCTGAGTAGTCAGTGGGTTCAAAATCACTACATTTATCGGGGAGTGTTTAAAGCAAACTGAAATAACACTGATTCACTCTGAACTGTTTTATCTGGAAGTGTTTAAGAAATAACCTACATCATTTTATGGGGGGCAGGTGCTCCTTGAGAATTCAGACAGACCTTTTCTACCCTTTGGCACTCTCCCCAGAATCTTTCATGTGGGTCTCTTCCTAAAAATACCCTACCCCCATGCCTGAAAAAGAGAGCCAGGCACTCCCTGAAATCCTAATGTAACTATGGAGGAATTTATACGGAGCATTTCTGTATGTGCATTTTCCCCACACAGTGGCACATGATTCCAAAGAAGAATTCAAACCCTCCCTTCTCCCCAATGACTAGAGCTATATATATATAAATGGAGAAAGAAAAATTACAGTTACATTCCACCCCACGCCTTGCCTTGCCAGGTTTATTAGTCATGCCTGAGGAGGACTCTAAACACCAGCCGCCGCAAAACCCCAGAGTTAAAATTCATCACTTGAACCCTGGTGCTCAGGAGTGACATCGCTCCCACCCGCTGCTAGGTGCCTGGTGCCACATCCCCTGCTGTGCAAGCCAACCCGCAACATCTACCTACCACAGCCTTCCCCCAGGCCTAGGGTTACCATATACCAAAGCATGAAAAGGAAGACAGAGAAGTAGGAAAAGGACATTGGAGGACACATAGAGAAAATGTAGTATTACTGTAATATTCTTGTTTTTAGGGGGCCCTGGAATGCTTTCCCCTAAAAATAAGGTATTCTGGGGCATTCCAGACTACCTTAAGCCTTGTAAGTAAAAAAAACCAGGCAAAATCATGTATTTTAAAATGCCTGCCAGACAGAGAATGTGAAGGTAAAAAGGAGGTTATGTTCTCCTTTTGCCTGACATCTGGGAAACCTTCCCAGGCCTAGCTACCAGTTTCCAAAGGGATAGCTGTGTTAGTCTAGTCCAGCAAAAAAACAAACAAAAAACAACGAGTTGTGTGGCACTTAAAGACTAACAAATTTATTTTTCGCGTGAGCTTTCGTGGGAGAAAATCCCACTTCGTCAGATGCTTCAAAGACAGGTGAACTTCCAGAATGGAATGAAACTAAATGCAAGGGGGTGTAAAAGACAGGTAATTTGACTTCAGGCTTCCCAGGGTTTGAACCTAACAACTGCTCTGATTTGCTGTTGCTGTATGACCTGGTCCTATCTTTTACACCCCCTTGCATTTAGTTTCATTCCATTCTGGAAGTTCACCCATCTTCGGAGCATCTGAGGAAGTGGGATCTTCTCCCACAAAAGCTCATGCGAAAAATAAATCTGGTAGTCTTTAAGTGCCACATGACTCCTTGTTGTTGTTGGGTGTGGTTTGTTTGTTTTTATTTTATTTTATTTTTTTGCTAGCTACCAATGCCTTCCCACACACCTAGTG